>OU452295.1:12662753-12955253 GCA_911728535.1 Pammene fasciana
GCCGACTAGGGTTTTTGCCGACTACACAATCGGCCGACTAATCGGTTTTCAAATTGCCGATTAATCGACCGACTAGTCGGCAATGACGATCGTAGGTTTTGTTGGCTAACTGATTCCCGACACTTATAAGCTGTCCAGTATAAGCGAATCTTTCATACCATTATAACTATGCATAATCAGAGGTCACCTTTACATTGGTGTATTTTAGTTGCGCGCTTGTTAGGCGATGGATTTTTTTTAGCGTATTGGCGTTGGATGTCATCTATGGGGCCCAAGGAGCTCGTTGAAGTTGGAGGCCGAATGAACAGCGAGCGATACCTCGAGAGGGGGGTCACATATCTCTGACGCTGACTGTACCTTAGTTTCGAGTAAGTGATTCATTGAATAAACCCTGGGTTTAACCTGCGACCTCCGGGATGAAAGCCTCACGTGCGCAATCGCGAATTAATGCACATTATGCACAATCAAATGAAATTATTATATTTTAATCAAAGGCTCATTTTAATCAAGTGCTGGTAGCCTTGCGGTAGGACGTCCGACTTTCAATCCGCAGGTCTCGGGTTCACACCCCGGCTCGTACCACTGAGTTTTTCGGAACTTATGTACAGAATATCATTAGATATTTACCAGTCGCTTTTCGGTGAAGGAAAACATCGTAAGGAAACCGGACCTAATCCCAAAAAAGACCTAGTTTCCCCACTGGGTTGGAAGGTCTGATGGCAGTCGCTTTCGTAAAAACTAGTGTCTATGCCAATTCATGGGATTAGGTTGTCAAGTGGACCCCAAGCCGGGATAAACGCTAGGAAGAAGTAGAGAACCTCCTAGTACGCCTTTTAGAGTGAAGAAATAAATAGAAATTCTGGTGGCTACAGACCGATTAATAGAAAGGTGTAGACTAATAGAAAAGAGGCCTGATGCCTCCAAAGGATCCTATAGAGGTTATTCAGATAGAGATTATATATTATCAAAAAACAAACAAAACCATTTGAGCTGAAAGATAGAAAGCTTGATATTTTATTCAAGTGTGAGTCCAGTGATGCCTCTGATCCAGTCCCTGACTTTGGCCACTTTGCTGTAGACGCCGTAAGAGCCCGGAGTAGCGCAGCCGTAGCCAAAGGACACCATGCCCAGGAGACGGTCGTAGGCGACTGCCGGACCGCCGGAGTCACCCTGGCAGAAAATGTCTAGTATAATAATTATGTGTAATGACTTAGTACTAGATGAGGAATGCTGGGACTCTTTGGTTCGTCCTTTAATCAACGGAGTAGGATTGCGTTTAACAAAGCTAAAACTTACAATACGCTATTTGCATCTCATTCTTACAAGCTCATTTTTAGGATAAGAGGCAAGCAACGAAATTGCATGTGGCTTTACAAACGTGACCTAGTAAAATTCACTGTAATTTGTGATTGCAGCGTTTGTTTGATACGGATGGGTCAGCAGAATATTTAAAAAATTCACACTAGTCGAACAGCCACCTACTATGAAATAGTATCCTCCTCCTCAACAGGCCACAAACATCCAATCATATTTATAGAATTATAAAAGCGTGTTACATATTTTTCGGCTTTCATTGAGGAAGATACATACTCAAAAGGATGATGCTGAATTTGGCCTACACTTCAACAAGCATGCTAGTATATACGACAATTTATAGCAGATTTTTTGCTTTATCGTACATATATACAATTCCAACGGACACTTCTTTTTTTTATCTTTTTTGTTTGAGGAACCTTTGTCGATAAGATATGTCGGTTCCGTTGAGCTTCTACATTACAAGGTTTTGTATCAATCAGCATTACTGTTAACTAACATCATAAAAACTGTATACAAATTTGGCACTTTTGGACATGGGTTCCGCCAATATAGATTGGAATATCCCAATGTCAGTTACCGCATAGCCCCTCTCTTCAAATAATTGCACCCTCTTGGCTCGAGTCCGAACACATTCCATTAGGAAGTGTAGCACATCTTCGATAGAATCGCAAACTTCGCAGTTGGGCGACTCTGCTTTCCCCATCAGATGTGCAAACTTATTTGTTGGGATGTGACCGGACCGAAGTCTGTGTGCACGTACAATTTCTGCTCTTTTTAATTCACCCGCTTCCCACCAGGGTATCCGCGGAGGCTGACATTGTATGGTTCTGTACCAGATGCCTTTCTCTTCAGATCTTACATCAAAATATTCCTTACAGCGATCATACATTCTACTCCATTGAGTTATAATATAATAGAGGCGCAGACACAAACAAGATTTTCCGAAAATATAGCACAAAAAAATGTGTAGCCGGCCAGTGCGAATTATTTAACATCGTTAAGGTTGTATTACAAATTAGAAGAAAGATATGATAAAATGTCACCTGTCATTCATCTGGCGTTCAAAAATCACATGGCACATAAGAGCAATGGAGTCGCTCTTGGATCAATTACTTTATTATCTATACTTAATTTGTTTATTATGTATACTTAATTGTGACCCCCTAACCTTTTTAATTCTTTTTGGGGTTCTGTAGACAACTAGGGACATAGTTCCAACAGGTTGAGTTTCAAACCGTTTTTGGTGTATTGTGTATTGTGACGGGCCGGCAAATACGGAACCCAACATTGAGGAGGGCCCGACATGCTCTCGGACGGATTTTCTACCTAAGTTTGTGAGGCGAATGTTAAAAGTTGTAGGCAAACGTCAGGTACCCAGATCGGTTGCCTGATTCGACTCCAGAATGGAATGAAAACTGCACACGGTCGGTTATGTTTACTTGTTTGCGTTCTGACCTAACGTATTCCTGACGGTGTAAACCGTACGGGCACAATGGGTGGCGGGTGAGGGTTATTGAGTTTTTCGGCCGCCGAGCGAGCAGAAAGGGAAGCAGGCATGATGCGGGGGCGAAGTACATGCTCAAGACAAATTTAGAATCAAAAGAAACACAATAGCTCGGTAAACATAGTATTTCATGCTTTCTTTTTAAATCTTTAATTCAAAAATTGACAGATCACACTTTGAAATAATGAAAAAGTAATAAACGAAAATATTTACATAATTGCTTTCTTGGGATTAGATATGAGGATATTACGGTATCATTTGAGGTATATTTTACAAAAACCGGCTAAAGTTCGTGTCGGACCACGCATAACAGAGAGTTATTTAAAAAAATCACAAGTTATATCACAAGGTCGTATCTGCCTATGTACGTAGTTTTTTGGAGATCACTCAAAAACTCCTTAACCGATAATGTTCAAATAATTTTTTTAGCAATTTCACTAGTGGCGCCTTGTGTTAAAATACACATTGTGTTAAAATGTTATAAGGATACGTCTCAAAATGTCTGTGGCATACTTACGGAAGGACGGACGGACGGACAGACGGACATGACGAAACTATAAGGGTTCCGTTTTTGCCAATTTAGCCACGGAACCATAAAAAATGATTCAACATTATAAAATATAATATAATAATAAAATTTACTAAATAAGTTTTAATAATTTTCTGAGTTTCGTAATTTAAAAAAAACAACAACTACTCCACTAGCCTTATGCCTCAATGCTGTCAGTTCGGTTTAAATTTACGAAACCTTTACTTCCTATCGCCGATTGTGCCTATAGTACGTTGACCTTCATGCTGTAGCATTTTAGCTTAATCCCTAGTCTCACTTACACTGGTAATATTTTAACGAAACGTTTGTTAGTCCTTTGTAAATATACTCGTCGGAACGATCGGGCTTCGCTCGGCTCGGGCTCGGCTCTCTTCGGCAAAATTGGTTGCGTTGCACCGTCTTTTACTGTGCCACATTTGGAGTGCTGATTTCTTATCTAGTATATATAAAATCATTGTTCTACTCCTATACCGGGCGACTACTTCTGAGAAATCTGAGACGACATCAAACTCAATTCCCTCAGAAGCAGCCGTTGCCGCCAATCGGTCAGCCTCTTCTCCATTGCATGAAACCTTACCTCACACGGTGGCAGAGCAGACACATACTACAGCGATAGATAATACTTAGGAGCACTGGACTATAGTAGGTTGCCATGGCCTAGCCTGGAAGAACATAGTTTTTTTTAAATTTTAAAACGTCAATTTTTGCCAAAATTTACATCATAAGGTGGCAGATCGAAACCTTTACCCATCGAAAGAGACCCCTTTGGTGACCTGAACCCGCATAGGTTGCCAGCCCTAAACCTGGTAGATTTCAAGGTCAGCCATATTTTATGAGGCTAAAAAATGGGGTAATTTACCTCATCAGGTGGCAAGCTGAAATTGATGCAGATCGATAGCCCTAGACGTGCCATTCACGAATATATAGGGTTGCCTGCCATCAGCCTGGTAGTTTTTCTGGTCAGCCTCCTCAAAGTATCGATTTAGTAACTTGGACCAACGAGAAATTCATGTACAGATACTAACATTCGAGGAATATTTTGATGCAAACCGTGATATTTAATTAAAATATACATATTGACAGTCTTGCACTTCATACTTGTTGAAATAATAGGGTAAATGAACCAGTTCTGGTCATTTCTTACTAATTATATAGGTGACTACCGGAAAACCTAGACTGCGGGTAATATTGAGGACGCCGCGACAGTAAATCATCAGTGTGTGAGGTAAAATTGGTTCCTCACCTCATTTCGGCAGTCTCCTATTTCTGCTTCCCATAAATATGCTCAATCTGTGGGTGAAAAAACACCCTGACTTGTGCACTTGGACTACTGGGCGAGGTCATAATATATACTACCGACGCCTACTAGATCACTCTCTACTACTAGAGGGTAAGCCTCTTTCATGCGCATAGACTAAAGGGCACCTATTCCTTGGAAATAGGCTGCGCCCACGCATCTACCCAGAAGGCATTCCTGCCTTCACGCGGGATGTGGGAGGACTTGACACTCAACCAATGGGCTTATGGGGGATTTATATCTACCCCGACGCTGCCAGTCCCCGAGGTACCATACTCACCCATGCGCAATAGACTACCGGGGTTGCCACAATACCCGCATATGGGCGGTACTTCTTCCCATCACTACCGCTATCTAAAAAGGGGGCCCTAAGAGAGTGGTCACTTTACCCGCAGATGGACGTGCATCGCTTCTGCACCCGTGTACAATAATAAGCGCATAAACTAAGGGACACTAGATATTCATCGCGAGACTATGGTCCGGGCCCGAAAAACTTAACTTTCGATAAACCAGCTAATGTGATCACCGTAAATCCGTGCGCCACGTACAGCCCCAGATTCACTCTGTTATTGTAGGGAGACAGCCAACCTTCACTAAGTCGTACGCATATACATAGGATAAAAGGTAACGACAGGGCATGCTATTAATAATACCAAGATCGAACGGGATTGTCTTATTACACTTTCAAGGTCTTATTCACTTTTATTACAGAGAAGGTGCTATTATCGTTGTTCCTTGTCATAGTTTCATATTGTTATTACCCTCCATGCTATTACTTCTAGCAGTGGAGGGTCACAAACATGTGATTCGCAATATCTTTAAAAATTACTGTATTTGCTACGAAAAAACCTGATATTATTATTCTTTGAAGGTTATTCTTAATTAAGTGTTGCATAACTGAGCACTCACTTCTTACAGCTAAAGCCTTCAGGAGGCTGTTTAGGCTGTCACGTATTCTGCTCAGTAATGATGCCATTTTTTTTTACGTAAGATTGAGTTGAAGCTGTCTACTCGCGCTTCGGCAAACATGGTGGATGCATTGCAGAAACGTGGCAACCCCAAAAGCGCCCTGAATGCGTTATTGTACTGGACGCGCAGAGAGCTGAGTGACCGCTGCGTACAGTTCGCCCACAGTGCACTCAAGTACAGCGAAGTGCAATATGCTCTAAAGAGCGTTATTTTGGCTGCATCCGTACACCGAGCGAATCTCCGGGTCAGCATGTTCACCCGGGCTGCCGTTATGTCGGCTAAGGAAAACAATAGTAGATTGTTCTGTGTTGTGCTGTAGAAGTTATCGTCTATGCCCCTATGCCTTACGTGGGTACGCACGTGCGGTCTCTAGTTAAATTCTTGCTTTGAGGTGGTACGTCAAAACGACCTCGTTAATAATGGTAATACGAATATTTGTCATTTTTGTATCTACACTACTTTGCAAATATCGAAAATATTACTTGACTGAATATGCTTATTTTTCAGTCCTGGGTTGTCGACGGTGCGTTATTCGGGATATAGTGAGTTCTATTTATAATCGTAATGTACCTTCTGTTTACGAATGTTGGTTCCGACCTATGTGTATTTATTGTATAGGATATTTAAGTTAGTTGTCAATACCTTGTGTGTCTTACTTACCTCTGTTGTTGCTGGTCTTCATCCACCATAGAGGGAGATGTACGTTGGAATCGGCCCCAATGATGACCGTGAAGACCGCAAGGACTCTTTCGCAGTGATTGACCGGCATTTGTAATTCTAGTGGCGGCGAGGCAAAAACTATGAAACCACTGTCAGACACGCAATGAATCGAGAAGGATCTAATAGTCCTGAATAACGCACCACTAACAAACCAGGACTGAAAGTCCTGGGACACACGAAGACGCCCTAATTACAATTGAAATGGAAAAGAGGCAGGAAGAAAATACTTAGTGATAAATGATGTCATATTATTTCTACATAATTATAAAATTCAGCATAACCGTACATCACAGATCAGAAGAATACTATATATTACCCAATGGGCGGGGCGCGCGTTACACGGCTTATGATCGGATGCGCATAAACTTATCAAAGCTTCATGCCGCGCGGTCCAGTCGTCGTTCGACCACGTGTGACGAATTTAGTGCCGAAAAAAATACAAAAATGCGTTGTTGTGCATTTTTGTCGTGTCATATACGAAGCAATGAATTAAAAGAGGCCCCTGGAGTAGTTATTATCCACCGGTATATATAAAAACCTAGTATTACGCATTTTTTTCCAAAAATTGTAGTCTTCTATTATGACATTCACCTATTATCGGGGACTGGCAGCGTGGGGGTCCAGCTATAATCCTCCATAAGCCCATTGGTTGAGTATCAAGTCCTCCCAAAGCCCTCGTGAAGGCAGAAATGCCTTCTGGGTAGATGCGCGGGCGCGGCCTATCTCCAAGGGATAGGTGCCCTAGTCTACGCGCATGAAGGAGGTTTACCCTCCAGTAGTAGAGAGTGATCTAGTAGGCGTCGGTAGTATATATTATGACCTCGCCCAGTAGTCCAAGTGCTCAAGTCAGGGTGTTTTTTCACCCACATATTTAGCATATTTATGGGAAGCAGAAATAGCAGACTGCGGAAATGAGGTGAGGAACCAATTTTACCTCACACACTGATGATTTACTGTCGCGGCGTCCTCAATGTTACCCGCAGTCTAGGTTTTCCGGTAGTCACCTATATAATTAGTAAGAAATGACCAGAACTGGTTCATTTACCCTATTATTTCAACAAGTATGAAGTGCAAGACTGTCAATATGTAGATTTTAATTAAATATCACGGTTTGCATCAAAATATTCCTCGAATGTTAGCATCTGTACATGAATTTCTCGTTGGTCCAAGTTACTAAATCGATACTTTGAGGAGGCTGACCAGAAAAACTACCAGGCTGATGGCAGGCAACCCTATATATTCGTGAATGGCACGTCTAGGGCTATTGATCTGCATCAATTTCAGCTTGCCACCTGATGAGGTAAATTACCCCATTTTTTGGCCTCATAAAATATGGCTGACCTTGAAATCTACCAGGTTTGGGGCTGGCAACCTATGCGGGTTCAGGTCACCAAAGGGGTCTCTTTCGATGGGTAAAGGTTTCGATCTGCCACCTTATGATGTAAATTTTGGCAAAAATTGATGTTTTAAAATTAAAAAAAAACTATGTTCTTCCAGGCTAGGCCATGGCAACCTACTATAGTCCAGTCCTCCTAAGTATTATCTATCGCTGTAGTATGTGTCTGCTCTGCCACCGTGTGAGGTAAGGTTTCATGCAATGGGAGCTTAATCTATTCGTTTCCTACCAAGCCAATATGTGATGGAACCCACTGAATTTTTAGGCACCTTTCGTAATTTTGTAGTTAGATAATTTGCGTTAAAATTTTGTACGCCAGTGGAGAGCACCTTTCGCCTGAGCCACATCGGGCTAAATGTTGAATGGAGCTTTTACTGTCCGTTAAGAGTCGCCAGGACGCTCGCGTGAACTCGCGTCCCCATACAAACGTAGTTCAGCTCTCATTTTAAAACGACATGCTTTAGAACCACGAAATTTGGCATGGGCATTCTAGCAGTACAGATCTATGTCGGTAATTCGTTTTCGTTGCTAAAAATTGTAATACAAAGAAAATATAGCAAAAATAAGTTTTGTATGTAAATCTGTATCTGGTTCCAAATTTCGTGGTTCTAAAGCATGTCGTTTTAAAATGAGAGCTAATCTACGTTTGTATGGGAATTCGAGCGTCCTGGCGACTCTTAAAACCACTACACTATGATAATTTTGATTTTCAATGAACAATAAGGCCTGATAAATCGCACTGAGTTCTGCGAAGTTCTGGAGAAACTCCAACTGAAATTTTATACTGTGCTTTTGTGTCGCTAAATGAGTCGAAAAAGGCAGCCCCTATTTTATTGTCGCACTTTGACGCATCAGTAAATATTCTATAAAAGTTAATATATGGACACTTCTTAATTCCTCAAAGCAAAAATAAAGAACTAACATCGAGATTTGGGTCTTTCCTCTGTTTTCTATCGCGAATGACACAGTTTCCTTCCGGTTGTTATGTGTGCGTTTTATTATTCCGTCTCTCTCACTACTGGGCGAAAGAGTTCTGTTTCAAGTATCCAAAGCAATATTTGGTCAGTCTAATAGATCTTGCTATTTTCGTCTAGTTTGCAGCGACACTGCTTCTGGTTTGGTGGTTTTATTGTTTGTTTTTCTTGGTCTACTTTATTCTATATAACTAATGCCTGTACCTATACCTACTTACTTTCTCTTCGGAAAAGCCCCAACCGGTGACATGGTCATGTAATCTCCACAGTCTCCATCGCTTATCTCAATTGGATGAACGAATTTGCTAAAACGTAACTGTCTAAATTTAAGCAACTGAACGTCGAAGTCAAATTCATATTTCCGAGCAAATTTCGGATGGACTATATGATATGTAATGTTAATTTTACGAGATTTCTGGCGATATTTGCTCTTATGAAACTTTCCTCTGTTCTGAAATAGGAAGTAATAAGTTTTTGTATTTTTTGTACGCACTGGTTAGTTCGTACCTCTGGAAAGGTCTTGGTATAAAGAGTTGCGTAATTCTCGAACCTAAGATCGTGAAAACTCGTAACAGGAAATGAAGTAAAAGAAAATGATAGAAAAAAATCTTGTGATGAAATTTATAAAAAACCTAAAGAAGAAAAAGTTCTGAATTTAGATGAGAACAGTAAAAAGGGGCTTGCAAGTGATGCAAGTAAGAGATTTTTAATATGAGCACGGTGCCCTACTCGGGCTACTCGCTTCACTCAATGATTCAAGACTGTATGTAGCATGTGCGGAACTTGATATGCCAAGAAATAGATGTATGGACTTTGAGAAATTAAAACCGTAAGCAAGAATATAATGAAACATTGAGCCAAAGGGTTTACTTTACTTTGGAAAATTCATAGAGTAAGTACTAAACAAAAGAAATCAGCTTGAACCATAATTGACGCTACAATTAAACTTCGTGACTGGACATGACAAGGAGTTCTAGAAAAATACAAAATACAAAATTCTTTATTCTAGAAGAAGCATAATTCGACATTAAGTAGTCAGAACAAGGCAAAGCTGATGATGGTGCTGATGATGACTACTTACCCACAGTGAGCTGTGGTCAGAGCCCACTGCCTGTGGATGAGGACTCCGCCACAAATGTCCCCATAGTTCACCTGGTAAGGAGCCTGCGTAATAGTGATCTCTTGGCCTCCTAAATTTCTAGCAACCGTTAAAGCATTATGATTGTTTTCGAATATAATAAAATTATACAGTGTGCAAATCCAATACTGGCGTATATTTAAACGGTGTAACCACCGCATAGGACACAAGAAGTGTATTTAGATAACATTTGATTAGATTTACTATGAAAATTTTAAGCGTACAAAATTATTTGGCCTGCAATGTAATGCAAAAAACGCTCGCTGACATTGAAACTATTGACGTATACTTCAAAAAGCTATGATTACGTTGTACATTGCATTTCATTCGGAGTCATAATTACGTGTAAGTAAAAAAAAACTCTTAATGTCTCCCATGTCAGATTTTAGTATAAGTACGTAGTATTAACCATTAGATTAGGAATTTTGACAACAAAATGTTACTTACAAAAAATGATCAAAGTTGGTCGCGAATAAAAATCATTCATTTATTTTGGCCTATTTTTTCGGTCTAGTACTTATGTACCATTTCTAATTCTTTCTCAATTTGATCTTAGCATTTCTGCTTCTGCTTGGGCTAGTCGTCTATCCTCGCTTAGTGTTCGCACGTTCCAACAAGCAATTCGTGTCCGTATTTTCATGCCACAGGTCGTTGTAGTAGGATCGGTCCAGTTTCGCACTATTTCAGTTTCAATAATCAGTTTTTGTTTTCTGGTAAGCGAGTGATTAGCCCACTATACCCTAGCCTACTGGCGGGGCTGCCACCTTAGAGCCCGTGGGCGTGCTCGGTTTTGTTTCGGGTTTCCTCCCTAGTGAGATCGGTTCTGTTTTGAGGCGCAGAAGATTCGCCTTTCGCCCTATACCCTCATCTCAGCTGCACTTCGAAGTGCTGCAGTTCCCGGGAGGGACGGCGGGGACGTGGGTGACTCGGACTGGCCAGGGTTTTGCTTGAATCGATGTTCCGCCACTAATACAGCAAACGGTTTCTGGGCACTTTGTAGGCAATGCTGTTCTCACATACAGCGATTCCCACCAAGACCATACCCTGACTTACCCCTCCCTACATTCCTTCTAAAGTGCTCTGCAAGATCATCCTGGACAGGTTGTCGAGTTTTCATCAACCGCTGTCTTCGCCGTATCCTCGGTGTATACTGGCCCGAGAGAATCTCCAACGTAGTTCTGTGGGAACGCTGCGGTGAGACTCCGATCGACCAGCAGATCAATCGCCGCAAGTGGAATTGGATTGGCCACACGCTCCGAAGGGACCCCGATCACATCCCGAGGCAAGCCCTAGACTGGAATCCCCAAGGAAAGCGGAAACGTGGCCGCCCAAAGCAATCCTGGCGGCGGACGATCATCGCAGAGGCGGCGACCATTGGCAAGACGTGGAACGAAATGAAGCGCGAAGCTCAAGACCGGACGGGATGGCGGAGCACTGTGGATGCCCTCTGCCCCAACTAAGGGACATAGGATAAGTAAGTAAGTCTCAATTTGATCAAAGGTTTCAAATGAAAGGAATGCCTTAACGGGATTATTTAGCGTTTGCGCTAAATTATTATTTTTATTTGTCCTATTGTGTTTTGAGTTGTTGTGGTTACCACTGGTGCCACTGCCGTGATGTGTTTTTTATTTAACAGTTTTACTTACCCGTGTATTGAAGTGAACTGAACAAAGAAGCACGTGAAACATAAAACTAAAGCCAAGCCCATACTTATTGCATCCACGATTATTGATTTATTTTATATTTACAACCACATAAATGATAATCGTCTATTTCACTGACTTCTACTAAAAAATATTTTAATGTAGCCTCAATAAAAACATATTTTATCCAAGGTGTTTTTTGTTTCAAATAAACCGAAAGGAAATAGAAGAATAGGGAATATAAACAACATCATCAAACATAAATAAAGTAACTAACATTTCATTGATGAAATAATATAATAATAAATGATAATAAATTAATGTCAATCAGGCATATCATCACCGCTTGTTCTCATCTTGCTAACGGCGAGTACTTGCACAGACATAACCTCGTAGCCAGGATTATACACCAGCAGCTTGCTCTCCTATTACGATCTTGTGGACCACGAAGTGCCGTACTACAAGTACACACCTGCGCCAGTTCTCGATTAAATGGTCGTGCCACGCTCTATTGGGATCGATCTATAATAAAATTAAAAAAAAAATACGGAGGATATTTTGAAGATTTAGTCCAATTGCATCCCAGTGACTGTCTCGATCCATTCCCTGACTATGGCGACTTTGGCGTAGACGCCGTAGGATCCTGGAGTCGCGCAACCGTAGCCAAAGGATACCATGCCATAGAGACGGTCGTCAAGGACCGCTGGGCCACCGGAGTCACCCTAGAAAATAATGATGAGCAAGCTCTTACAAACAAATCTTGAGAATCAAAAACTATTTAAACATACAAGTAATGTAGTAAAAACCTATGTTAGTACATTCACCATCAAATATAGCGGCCAAAGAGTACAAAAAATATCTGAAAATGCACTTTATCGTCTTGATAAAAGAGGCGTTGTACAGATATTTGTAAGTTAACTTATTTCTTATCTAGATAAAATTCTTTAAATTACTGGAAAGATTCGTGAAGATTATGTATGCAGAATGGACAAGACATGACAGCAACGACAAAAATAAACAGAGATACACTTGAGATATACCGCTCAATTTAAAAAAAAATCTACAACAAGCTGACACATACGATCAGAAGGCCAATGGTTTTAATTTTATCGCCTATCGCGTCATGCGTCCATTTCGCACTTACACGCTTAATAGAACCTGACGTCACAGCCATGGTGACGGGCGATAAAAACCCGACCATATTAGGCTAGCAGAATAGCTATTGGACTACCGCTCTTGGATACAAATGCTATATGTATTACGGGAGCACCTTATGTGTGATGAACTCAATATGTCTTATGTGTGTCATTTTGTGTGGTCTGACCTGACAAGCATCCGACCTTCCCTCGCTGTAGCCTGCGCAGAACATTCTTGGTGTCAGTTTGCCTTGAAAGTAGGGGAACGGCACACGCTGGCATACAACCTTCGCAATGATCGGTACGGACACTGCTTGGAGAACATTGGAGAATGTACCCTGGAATAATAATAATTTTAAACATAAAAGAACCGATTTTAGTTACTACTCCACGTACAAGAGCAAATGCCCGAGCTACTGTTAAACATTCTAGCATCAGATCCAGACCTGATAATATGGCCAACTCTCGAGTATACTCTTTCAAACAAAGATCCCGAAATTCTTAAAGTTGGTTGAAAATATGTAGAAATGATCTGTTAGGTGCCTTATCAGGAGCGTGAGCTATAGGATCTGTTGTCATATCACGTTTACGTTACCGAATAATCCACAAGATGGCAGATCCTACTAAATGTAAAGCAAGGATAATATAATATAGATATGGATTGACAATTTTTATAAAAACTAGCGTTCCCGTATTTCAAGCTAACGCACTAGCGCCATCTATCGGTTACCACACACACTAAGTCCCATTGTCATATGTTTTGTTCGGGGATTAGCGCTGACAGAATAACTCGACCCCAGACGCGACAGATAGCGCTGTGGCACTTAATATGGAAAACAGTCGTTGCTAATTTCCGACGATTGGTTAAGCCTCTTTCTTGTCTGTTGTTTTAATTCGCCCCAAATAAAGCACGAATTCATTATCTTCATCATACTTTATCATTATTGTTGCAGAGATTTATATGAATTTTGACAATTACTACAAAGAATCTGGCTGAGATGACAAAGAAATGGAGTGTAAAAAGTTCCTTAAGATACCAAACAACAACCTTATATCTATGTCTTATAGCCTGTAAGTTATAGGTGTTAGGTTAAACGACATAATACATATACTAAGCACACCTCAATATTTTTAGTCAATACACTTACAGACACAGTTGTATCGCCCCACCCCGTCACCACCAGCGTTTTCCCAATGGTCATGTCCGACATATGCGCCAACTTGATCGGCTGCTGGTTCATACCGAACGTCAACTGCTCAGCTAGCTCCACCACTTGGAAGTCGTAGTCGAATGGATGCTCCTTCTTCTCGCTCGACCACATCGGATGGGCGTAGTGGTTTGCAACGTCTGTGCGCTTCCCGCTGTACAAGTACTTTGACCCCGATCTTACGTAATCCTTAGAGCTTTAAATATAGAAAGCAAATTGTTAATATGTGTTTTGTGTGTGCACGCAGAATCCTCTGCAATAAAAAATACACAAATAAACACAAGTTGGTAATAATTGTCTTGTACGGTGGTTCTTAACTTTTCGATTACCATTCAACGAAATTTTTTCCGTGGCAGGGACCACCAATTACTTGGAAGTAAATACCTTTCACCTTCCTATAAAATGATGAATATAGTATGACGAATATAGTCAACAAAGGATTTTTTGTTCATAAGTTCGCGGATCACTTCAGGTACTTCCAGGGACCATTTTCTACCACTGGTACAGTCGCCATCAGATATATCGTAGCGGGCGAGGTCCTCAAATACTTCTGAGCAGCCTCAAATTTCACTAAATTCTTTACGCTACATGAGGCCAATAACATCTGTACGTACAGTTTTTCATAAATATATGAGCAGCTATTTTTCAGTAAGTTCTGAACACACAGCGAGGAAATAACATCTGGACGCATAAAGCGTCAAAGATATCTAAGCAACAAAAGGGGTCACAAATATCTGAACATTAAAGGAAAATATATCTTACGCCTTCACCTTAAAGTTCAATTCAATGTCATTGCAGTTAACAATAAATACGCTATAACTATGTGTCAAAAATGTAGGGATTGCAACCCGGGTTTTTTTGTATGAAAAAACCCGGGTTTTTTTGTATGAAAAAACCCGGGTATTACCCGGAAACCCGGGTATCTTCATACTAAAAAAAACCCGGGTTGCATTCCCTACAAAAATGTCATCCCAAATTTAAATATTTGTACATAAAATGTGACGTAGGTATTTTGAATTGTAAATTACTGACTTAAGGTATATTTTAGCTTTTATTATATTTATAGCCTACCCACAGTGAGCAGCCGTCAGTACCCACACTGAGCCAATAATCGCACCACCACAATTTAAACCATAAGCCACTTGATACGGAGCATTTATTATGTCAATTTGTTTTCCACCTACGATCCTTAGTTTAGAGTTGTAATCATCTTCTGCGCTGTATACTGCTCGAAAGCTTTTAATTGAATTTACTTTTCCATATAATTGGCTGTTTTCGTAATTATTTACACCGGAATCTTCAATTGGTCCCTCGACATCTGAAGAATCGATGCGTGCTACCGCCAAGGACCGTGGAAGTAGAAATACTTCCAAGCTGTTCTTGCGGAGGGCATTTGTAAGTGGTACTAGTACGTAGTATTCTGAAAGTAAT
The DNA here is from genome assembly GCA_911728535.1 of Pammene fasciana. Classification (NCBI taxonomy): domain Eukaryota; kingdom Metazoa; phylum Arthropoda; class Insecta; order Lepidoptera; family Tortricidae; genus Pammene; species Pammene fasciana. Next base: position 12,678,037 of record OU452295.1, read on the forward strand.
TCGATGTTGTAATTTAGTAGGGACATTATTTTATCTCACGATCTCTTATGTTTCTGAAACGCAGTGGCTAATTTAGTACTCAACTAGTTTCAATGCATAGCAAAAAAAGGCAGAACACATATGAAAGAAACAAATAAAAATATAGGCCACGTTAATTCACGGTTCATACTATGATAGAATTATATAAAAACATACTTACTTTTCGCGTTGACCGATAAAGCCCACAAGGCAATGACTACAAGTAAAAAATGAAGCATCACACTCACACACATATCACATATTTACATTTAATCATCACGTCACAAAGAACTGTTCTCTAGCCAGTCACAGCGTAACTATTCTTAATTTAGTATGAAATTAATTACATTCCTGCATGTTCATTTCTGATAGGCACGCAGTAGGTAATGCCGTTCTAATTTGTTTTTAGGAAACATCACTCGACTGTTTCGGTTCCGTCTATTACGTGGATTTTTATACAGTAATCACTTTGTTATCCATTCAAGTACAATCTTCATTCATAATTATAATTGATTTTTAATTAAAATTGTTGAAGCTCAGGAAGTAGTAATGTGAGAAATAAAACAGCATATTAATCTTCTTAGTAATAAATTAGTTTAGGGATAATGGTCACGAATATCACCATAGTATCGATATCTCAAATTTCTACCACAACTTAAGAAAGAAAGACTTTCTAACAAAGGCCAAGACATTTAACAGTCTAGCTCCAAGAATTTACATAGTGACCTGCAAAGAAAGGGCAAATATTACCTACTCATAGGTATTAGTTAGGGATACACGCACAGATATGCCCGCCGGATTTGTCCGACGGATGTGCCCGGCGGACAAATCCGTGTGTGTATGGCGCGAATTGGACGCGGATTTGTCTGCGGACACATCTGAATAGCGCCATACATGAATGGATCTGTTCGCCGGGCATATTCGTCGGACAAATCCGGCGGACACATCTGTGCGTCTATTCCTAGCTATTGGGCTAAAACAAATTCTATCACGATGTTTTCCTACACCAAGAATGACTTGTTGTGTGTTGTGTACCTTAGTTTCGAGTAACTGATTCATTGAATAAACCCTGGGTTTAACCTGCGACCTCCGGGACGAAAGCCTCACCTGCGCAATCGCGAATTAATGCACATTATGCACAATCAAATGAAATTATTATATTTTAATCAAAGGCTCATTTTTTATGGAATTAAAAGGCAAATCGATCGTTGTACTGAACATCAGATAAGCAGCCATAGATATGTTACTGCTAAAAATAGAGAAGAAGAAATATGCCTTATGTAGAGAACCTCCTTTAGTACGCCTTTTATAGTGAAGAAATAAATAGAAATTCTGGTGGCTACAGACCGATTAATAGAAAGGTGTAGACTAATAGAAAAGAGGCCTGATGCCTCCAAAGGATTCTATGAAGGTTGTTCAGATAGAGATTATAAATTATCAAAAAACAAACAAAACCATTTGAGCTGAAGGATAGAAAGCTTGATATTTTATTCAAGTGTGAGTCCAGTGATGCCTCTGATCCAGTCCCTGACTTTGGCCACTTTGCTGTAGACGCCGTAAGAGCCCGGAGTAGCGCAGCCGTAGCCAAAGGACACCATGCCCAGAAGACGGTCGTAGGCGACTGCCGGACCGCCGGAGTCACCCTGGCAGAAAATTTCTCGTATAATAATTATGTGGAATGACTTAGTACTAGATGAGGAATGCTGGGACTCTTTGGTTCGTCCTTTAATCAACGGAGTAGGATTGCGTTTAACAAAGCTAAAACTTACAATACGCTATTTGCATCTCATTCTTACAAGCTCATTTTTAGGATAAGAGGCAAACAACAAAATTGCATGTGGCTTTACAAACGTGACCTAGTAAAATTCACTGTAATTTGTGATTGCAGCGTTTGTTTGATACGGAAGGGTCAGCAGAATATTTAAAAAATTCACACTAGTCGAACAGCCACCTACTATGAAATAGTATCCTCTCAACAGGCCACAAACATCCAACATAATCATATTTATAGAATTATAAAAGCGTGTTACATATTTTTCGGCCTTCATTGAGGAAAATACTATTGAAATTGACTGTACCTTTTAAATACTTACTCAAAATTTAAGTATTAATTCTATAATTTCTTAGGACCATTTTCAAACAGCCTAGTACTTATGTGATACTAATCTGGTAACAATCATCCTATCATAAGCTAAGGATAAGGATACATGTACAGACAGATAAACTCGATCGTTAATATGTGGAGCAAACTGGACACGGATTTGTCTGCAGACAGATCCCCGGAATGGTCCGCTTACATAACCGCCAGATACATTCAACGGACGGATCCGGACGTATCCATAGTACTATACCTGACAAGCATCTTTCTTTCCCTCTTTGAAGCCTGCACAGAACATCCTAGGCGTGAGGGCCCCCCGGAAGTAGGGGAAGGGAACCCTCTGGCAGTTTTCTTTTTGGATTATTGGCACGGACACCGATCTTAGAACGCTGGAGTACGGACCCTGGAACAAATATATATAAAACATTATTCGGTTTTCTTTAATGTGATAACTACTTACATTCACGTTGAGTGATGATTTTTATTTCTTTTCCCTCATTACTTTAATATTTAAGAGCATCATCATTCATCATATACAGACTGTTTCCTGTAATAGGAGCAATCAATTAAAACGTAGATTCTACTCCTCAAACAACAACATTTTTGTTCAACAACTTTAAAAAAAGATGTATTTTGTAGATTGCCTCTTTTTCATACAATTTAAATAGTATTTTCAATGTACGTTAAAATCCGTCTATTTGACATTGCTTGTCACCCTACAGACATAATCAATGTTGGAATACATTGCGTGTTCGGAAAAACTTTAAAGTGTCCTAAAAATCAAACCATAAGTTATTTTTAAAAGTCCCTGAACAAACGTTGTCTGGTTTGAGGAGTAGAATCTACGTTTTAATTTATTGCTCCTATTACAGGAAATACCCGGTATGTACTTTATCCTTTATCTGTTCTCTCTTGAACAACAAGTTTACATCATTAGCTAGAGATACACGCACAGATGTGCCCGCCGGATTTGTCCGACGGATATGCCCGGCGGACAGATCCGTCCTTGTATGGCGCTATTTAAATACGTGTTCAAATCGCACCATACACGGACGGATCTGTCCGCCGGGCACATCCGTCGGACAAATCTGGCGGGAAAATCTGTGCGTGTATCCCTAGCTATTGTTAAGTATGTACTGGTATGTATATATACTTTTATGGATTGAATTTATGGACAATTCCTGTAATCTTTGAAGGAACAAACCAATGAGCAATTTGATATGTAATTCTATAAAAATATACACCGCAACATTCAATCAATATTTTCACCGTATTTAGACGAGTTGAATACATATCGATAGATTGAGATGGACTCAACTTCAATAAGTACACACATACTAAATTAGTACGGAAGTACCAATTTTTGTGACGATGACAGATCTTATATGCTCCATCTTGTACCTTGAGGTAGTCTGTGATTGAACTACAACGTAACCAGTAACAGCAAAGCATTAGTGTAAAATAATTAATCGGAAAGTAAAGTACAACTGAACACAGTCGCTAATCCCCGTGCATAGGCTACGCTTTCGAACATGAAGCCATTAGCCTTGCCTGTTGTTTTAATTTGTCGGCTCCACCTACCAGCTGTTTCATTATAAACGTCATACTTATTGTTTACAAGCAACCATTACATTGTCTAGGTTTATTCAATCTTACATTACACTTGTGAACGAAAAAAAAACATAAATATACAACTTATAACGCTACCTAGACCTAACTTAAAAACTATTGGTACCTACCTAAAATATATGTACAGATGTCCCCTATATCGCTGCCACTTGGCAAGGTGCCCATAAGGCTGGCTGCGTTGCCTCGCTGGATAGCGATACTGATTCGCTGGGCGAGGAACGAGCCAGCCCTACGGTCACCAGAGGACCGGATGAGCAAGTGGCTTAGCTTTTTGAACAGCTTGATTGCTTCCGGTCCCCATGGGCCAAGTGTCTCCACTGCAAAAGGCGCAAAAATGTAGCTGTCGCCTAATGAAGCGTACTTTCGACGCTTAGCAGCCTCTGCAGTGGATGCAGCCCCGCCATTAGATTTGCTTATTGAAATTTGCCATTTCCATCTCATTTTATGTCAATATAAGTACCTACACTGAATTCTTAATTACAAAAGTTTGCGTCTTTAACATGGTTACTTTACTAAAACGCTTTCTAAATATTCTTTGGAATGTTTTAAACTAGCTTGGGTCATCTTGGGTACTTTGAATCCTTTTGAATCACATTAAGTTTGACTTTACAAGTTGATATTACCACGATAAATACTTTAAATTTTACACGTTTAAAATCAGAGCTAACTTCTATTCTTATTATTGCCTGTATAATTTTCTATCATTTTCAATGATAAAGAATTAAAGACATATAAAATTATTTTTTCTTTTGGAGCTATACACAATTATAGGTATTCTAACTTACATTCTCCTCCGTGTTGCCCCACCCCGTCACAGTCACTACCTTCCCAACCACCATATCCTCAATATGCGCCACCTTGATCGGCTGCGTGTTCTCATCGAACCTCAGCTCCTCAGCCAGCTCCAACACTTGGAAGTCGTAGTCGAAGGGGTGCTCCTTATTCTTGGCCGACCACATCGGGTGGATGTGGCTGACTAGAACCTTCGTCCGCTTTCCTCGATTCAGGTATTTGGAGCCAGATTTTATGTAGTCCTTCTTGCTTTGAAGGTGGAAAAGAACTATTAGTTGTATAAATTAATTTAAATAAGTAAGAATTTTTTAAATCATTTCCAGCTAACTAGTGCTTCGCATGTACAAAAAAAATTCTATCTCTATATCATAGTTTTAGATCAGGGAACTATTTTCAGGATTTAAATATTCAAGGTTATAATATAAGCAAAGTGTTTTCACTCCAATTATTTCATTGTTATCGCACTGTTTGATACCAATTCAAAGAACCAAAAAATATACATGTTTCAAAAAACATACAATAATAAATTTGATAGTCATTATTATTGCTACCGTTTTAAATTTTAGAACCTAAACTTACCCACAATGACCAGCCGTCAGTATCCACTTGGGGCCAATAATCGCGCCGCCACAATTCGTACCATAACCTACGTGATACGGATACATATTGATATCTGCTTCCGTTCCACCAACAATTCTGTCATTGGCGTCGTAGTCATCTTCGTTATATAAAGCTCCAAAGTTATTAAGTGAATTGTCATCTCTGTCGAACTGACTATTATTATCGAAGTTGTCTACATCGGGAGGCTCGGTTGGTTCCTCGACAAGTTCCATATCAAGTCTGTGCGTAGCGTCGTATCCTGGCATGGTAAGGGCTCGCGGGACAAGGAATACTTCCATGGCTTTCTTTTGGGCGCCATTTGAAAGTGGGACTATAAGCACGTCGTATTCTGAAAGAAATTTATTTTGTTAGTACAGTCGACGTCAAAGATATGTTTACACTTTTGCAGCTTACAAAGGAGTAAGCTACAAAAATGTAAACATAATCTTTGACGTCGAATGTACATACCTACGTATTATTTATTTGTGCGATTGATCACATATTGTAAATATGACAAAAGTTTTTTATACCACGACGGTAGCAAATAAGCATATGGCCCGCCTTATGGTCCTCTGGGGTTGCAGGCCTCCATAGACTACGGTAACTACTTACCACTAGGCGGGCCGTATAATCATAAGCATTGCCTATCCTTTAAAAAGGGAACAAGAAGGTCCCCAGTTAAAATATAACCGTGAAATTAAAAGAAAACTTACTTTCCAGATCTACTGGAACCGCCCACAAAGCAATGACTAAAAGTAAAAAATTAATCATCATATTGTTATTTTTTACTTTTAAATCATCACGTCACGAGTGCAGTGATGCAACGATGTTTTTGCAATGACGACTTAATTCAAAGTCACGGCGTGTCCGTTTCTAATTTCTCGATAAATTAGCTATGTTTTTCACGTTGCCTATTTTAGAAGTACACGAGGGGCGATGTTATTTAAATTAACTTCTAGGTAAGGTAAGTTTTGTTTTCGCTTTTGAGTTTGCGCAAACCTTCTATTGGTAAGTTGTGTGAATATACTTTTTATGTGAAAGTATAAAAAAGTTAAAAGCGGCATAGTGCGTGTCGGACCACCTTCAATGGATTAAGAACTAAACTAGAACAAAAAGGTCGTATCTGATGCATATGGAGGAAGTTTTTTGAAGGCAACTCAAAAACGGCTTAATCGATAATGTTCAAAATAATTTTCGTAAGTACTAAGAAAGTATGTGATATGTATGGTGCATTTTCTCAATTTTTTCTGACTTTTGAGGAGAATATTTCAGAAATTGTACACTTTATCACAAAATGTTTAAAGAAACCCCAATATTATTTTTAAAAACCTAACTATCGATAGGGACATGTTGACATTTGTTTTTTAATATTATTTAGCTACCTACCTATATATAAGGACTGCCCTTTAAAATATGTCTTTCTGTAATTTACAATACTAAATAGCAGCATACAAAATACATACGTCTTACAGTTTCCCAGTAAAATGGCTGTGACACCCGGATAACCGGACGTAAGTACGGACGGACGGATGGACGAATGGACAGACACACATGACGAAACTATAAGGGTTCCGTTTTTGCCATTTTGGCTACGGATCCCTAAAAAGTAGGTAAGCAATCACTTTGGCCTGTCAATCAAATGCAATTTAACATAGAACTGTAGATCAGTCAAATTCTGTCAAATTCAACTTAAATCTTAGTGTTGCACTGGAACTACTTACTGAGTGTCGTGATTACCTAAATTTCGTTATGATGAATTTAGTCAGATTGTAAATTTGCATTCCTTCTATAGAAGGAGGAGATTTGATGGACGCTAAAATTTTAGAAAAGTATGTTTATTGCTGTTAAATGGCCTTAAAACATAATATTTACCTGATATAAAACTAGTCTGCAAATAACTACGTCAATCGTTATTCTGAGTCGATATAATGTTAGATTTTCTATATATAAAAGGTACTAAATAATCCAAATCTAAATGGTCCAACTATCCAACAAGACCGAACAAGGTCCATTTTTACAGCTACCGCCACCTAGGCTGCACTATTGTCACTACTTAGTTTCTATTCTGCCGCCATCTATTAAGGTCTTGGTGAACTATATTTTTATTGTACAAAGCATTTACATTATCTATTGAATTTTTTTACTGTGTGTGATAATATTATATTAAATTGTACTATTAATTTTAGTATGATTATTGAAATCATATCAAAACAGTGAGAAATAACTTAAAAGACTTCAGCGTCGGAATAATTATTTAAAATGATATAATAAATTTTCATATTTTGTTATAAAAACATTATCTACTTAGAACTCTTACAATTTTTTTTTCTGGATTTGCACTTTCCATTTATGAAGCGCCAGCGCCATCTGTTGTCGAATAGCGGAAGCTGATTGCAACTCGTGCAATGGTTGCTGGGTTTACCGCGGTAAACCTGTACCGAACCTTACGGACTACGGCGTTATCAATCGTCATAATTCTGTTCTGTTAGAGTTAGCATTTCATTCTTGTTGGATTTTTTTATAATACTAATAAAATTAGAAAAGGTTAAATAGACAATTACCTAATTAATTAGATTAGACTTTGGAACATTAACTTAAATCATTATGATCCTCATCACAACATTTACTGTATGACGTCCACGGCTGGGCGTATGCTGAAGACTGTGTGTTGCCCTGCGTGTTTGACACTAACATTGCTTTAAAATAATTTAAAAAAAGATTACGCTTACCTACGTTAATCAGTGTTTTTCCGCAGTTGATAATGCATTACAATACACGTGAAAGGTTGCCAATCTCAGAAAGTATTAAAATTTCGAGGTGTATAGATTACTCATGCGCTCAAGATAATTTGCGATATACCTACTTACCATTCTAAAATTATAATCGCAAATTGTGTACTTAAGTATATCTGTTGGAATATCTTAAAGACTTCCTTTGTAGCTAAGAAGCTAATTAAATAACGGCATGTATGTACCTAGTTACGTGTGCATAGAAAAATAGTTAGTTAATATACCTACACTTGCACAGTCGCCATCAAATATATCAGAGCGGTCACGGTACTCAAGAATATCTGAACATTGCACCTTGTAGCCTTGACAATAGAGGCGTTGTTCAGTTATTTATGACTACCTTGGCCGCTCCGATATACAAGGTGTAACAAAAATACTGGTGATCCTTTAAAGGGCATAATTGGTATCGTATTATAATTACGAAAAAGTAAGAAAAAAAATTTTAAGCGCGAAAAAAAATTTTGGTTTAGTATGGAGGGTCGGTCGGCTGGGACCACCTGTCCCATAGAAAAAAAAAATTTTTTTCGCGTTCAAAAATTTTTTCTCCTACTTTTTCTTAGTCGTAATAGGATACCAATTATGCCCTTAAACGGATCACCAGTATTTTTGTTACAACCTGTATACAATGGCAACTGAACGAACTCACAATGGCCTTGTTCTTCTTTTACCTTAGATGATTGAATAAATTTGCCCTAGCATTTACAAAGATTGCATATATCTACAAGGGAAAATTCGACCGGTGCAGCGGTGACCCGGGTAGCCTAGTAGCCTATTGGTTAGGACGACTGCCGCGAATGCAGAAGATGCTAGTTCGATCCCAGTCCTGGGCACCGGAGGCCTAGATCAGCACTTTTTCCTTTGTATATGACATCAATATACGTTTAAGTAGGTACATCAACATTGTTTCATTATCTCTTACAAACAGCATCAGCGGCAAACGAGCATACAACCAGCCTGATGATAACCAGTCCGTAGACTATGGAGGTCAACTTCAAGGGTGTAACAATAACAAGCGTATTGCTAACTCTTTCCAAAACATTTTTAGGGTTCCGAAGTTAACTAGGAACCCGTATAATTTCACCATGTCCGACATATCCGTCTGTCTGTTTGTCCGTCCGTCCATCCGCGGTGATTACTAGAAAATTGAATTCAGGTATGAGTATCGTAGTAATCACGCCGACAAAGTGGTAAAAAAGCATATAATAATTTTTTATGTGACATATGAAGTAGGGGGATCTTTTTTGGATTGGTCTTTCAAAAATAATAGGGTATACGTATCAATATACTTTCGAAAACAAAAATAATGTGTAGGTATAGGTAAGTACTTACATTACGGGTACGTTCTACGCCTGCATGTTTATTTTTAACCGCTTTCAACTTTACCTCCCAGTAAATCTATTTCTGGATTCTAATGTACGTAATACCTACCTATACAGCCAACAGAGTTTTATTTCCGCAATAAATACGCCGTATAACATGTAATAAATATCGATGATCGTTTCAAAGAAGCGCACGGATCATCTGGCTAGGTATAGTCAGACAACGCCAACCCTGCATCGAAGAAACTAATTGTGTGACCTAGCAAATACATCAACATATATAAGAAGAAATCAGGTATGGTAGCAGTTTCATATTTTACTGCTGAATAGTCTTTGCGAAGATAGATTGGTCGGACTCTAAAGTTACAGTGTTACTATAATATGCTGTCTTTATAATTTAATTTATTATCATTAACACTTTGATTACATACTTAGAAAAAAAAATCCTGGTTCGCTAATTTTATAACCAAGTAATCCCAATTCACCCCGTCTAATGCTGTATATATCTATATATACCTATACGAGTACAGCCACCAGAGTCTTAACTGCGCAGAATACAGCCTCAGCGTAAATAAGCCGTATAAAATATAATTCAGCTCCTGCCCGTTCGTCAGCGGTGGAAAGACGCAAGAAAATGGAAATTTTCCTTCCCTCCTTTTTCCTGTCGGCCCCGCGAGGGAGGTTGGACAACTCCCACTCTTGGCTAACTTAATATGGAAAGGATTTTACAAATATATAATTAATAGGTAATTAGTAAAAGCAGCTGATTCTGCAACAACTACAGGAACAAACTCCTGAAAAGTAAGCTATTTACCTTAGATTACATTTACGGCTCCTAGATACAATTTACTGCTATCAATGTGTAATTGAGGTTAAATAAACGGCATACCAGGCCAAACCAAACCTAAGTGGCACAAGACTGACCATTCTGTAAACTTCAACTTACTGAGCATACTTACGTCAAAGTCCTCTAAGTATATAGGTATTTTGTTGCTCCTAATGTTTTTATTGTTTTTACTCGTCAAAACTTTTTAATAAGTTTTTATTTACTTACTGGATGTTTTACCTAATATATTGGCAAAAATACTTAAGTACTCAATTTAGAAACAAAAAATTATCTTCTCATCTTTCTCGAGCATCTGTTTAATGTCCATTTTCCAATCAGATTTTCACTTACAAGAAGGTATTACCTACAAATTCAAACGTATCTAATAAACATTATTAATTAGGGTAGTCATAGACCTAATCCTATGTAAGACAAGAAAATACTTACACAATTAGCAGTATTAGCACAGAAGCCCACTCCCCAGCGGCGGGCCACCCTGCCTGCAGCCGCCAAATGCAAATTTTATCACACCGCCCGCTTTCTTATAGGCATTGTCGTAAACCCCCGCCCGGTCATTCTCTTAGCTTTCTACATTATATATTTTAAATAATATACCTAAGAATATGTTCTTCAATGTATTAGTTAGGGGAGATAATGCACCTTCGAATTAGGAACTCAACCAAGAATGTTCTTCTGAGTATTTATTCGCTTGTATACACTGATCGCTTTTATACTATGCCATTATCACGATATAATGGTTCATTCATATGACACAGTTTTTCATAGATTTATACCAGACATATGAATCACCATCATATCGTGATGATGACATTAAAAGCGATCAATCTTAGCCAATCCCTAGTATTTTCTAAACAATCAGAGAAAAGGCAGAGAGCTTCACATATTATCTAAAATTCGCTTTCAACAACCTTCCATAATAGTCTTATTACCTAATTAAGATAATCCTGTGTCTGTGTGTGTGTGTGTGTGTGTAATCATTCCTAATAAACTGCAGAAAAAATTTCAGCCAAAATCTATGTACACGTTGAGCAGGTTTTTTGATACACTAGCAAACAACGAAATATCACTTTATGTTTACCAGTCGCGGACAGGAAAACATCTAGAGGAAACCAGCAAGGCACATTTTTCCTTCAGGATTGAAATTTATTCTTGAAATTAGTTTGCCAAACGGACCCCAGGCATTCTCCATCTCCATTCTCCAGGATGACGAGAAACAAATGCCAGCGAAACGCGCACATCACGCCGGGTTCGGAACGGGCAACATTTTTGCGCAGATAAGTGTAATAAAAGTTGGCTTAATGCGAAAACTTGCTAATGTTATCGGGATACGTGATCTCACCGGCTTTTCGGGTTGCGCTACTAACGGTTCTCGAAGTTGGCGGGAACAAAAAGTGGGGGTTAGTTTTAAATTGGATTTGGAAAAAAGCGGAACGCTTTCCGAATGGAAGGCAATTGGACGCTAGAATAGTTTCAATATGGAATTTGAGCATGATACAACATTTTCTAATTAGAATGTATTAAGTCCAAAAATGAAGTAAAAAGCTATACTCATCTGCTTTTTAGTGATGATGGTATTAGTTAGCATATTCACGAACAAAAACAATATCTTTCTGCCTATATGCTTTAAGTGACAAAGTCTCCGCCAAACGACAGATTGTACATTTGTGTGTGAATGATATTGATTTCACACTTAGGTACCATAATTTTAGTATGTTACATACTTTAGGGACGATGCCTTAGGTACTTTACTTATCGTTATCGCACGTTATAAATGAAATTGCCGTCCATTCAGGTTATTTAAAATAAGAGTCAATTTATCGCTATTAATAATTTCTGATAGCAAACTTCAAGCTTAAGTAACATTAAGGGATATTGCCTAACCTAGACCCTGTGTTTCTGTAAAGCTTGTGAGAGTCCATAGTAACGCAGCCTGGATTATTTCGGCCATTATTCGCCGAGTTAAAATCGACTTCCATACTCACGTGCCGAGCTGTTGTTACAAGTTTTACATAGTCTACGGTAGCGAGAGCCCGTAGTAACACAGCCTGGATTCTTTCGGCCATTATTCGCCGAGTTATAATCGACTTCCATACTCACGTGCCGAGCTGTTGTTACAAGTTTTACATAGTCTACGGTAGCGAGAGCCCGTAGTAACGCAGCCTGGATTCTTTCGGCCATTATTCGCCGAGTTATAATCGACTTCCATACTCACGTGCCGAGCTGTTGTTACAAGTTTTACATAGTCTACGGTAGCGAGAGCCCGTAGTAACGCAGCCTGGATTCTTTCGGCCATTATTCGCCGAGTTATAATCGACTTCCATACTCACGTGCCGAGCTGTTGTTACAAGTTTTACATAGTCTACGGTAGCGAGAGCCCGTAGTAACGCAGCCTGGATTCTTTCGGCCATTATTCGCCGAGTTATAATCGACTTCCATACTCACGTGCCGAGCTGTTGTTACAAGTTTTACATAGTCTACGGTAGCGAGAGCCCGTAGTAACGCAGCCTGGATTCTTTCGGCCATTATTCGCCGAGTTATAATCGACTTCCATACTCACGTGCCGAGCTCGTGTTACAAGTTTTTACAGAAGCATCTCGTTTAAACCGGATTACTTATTTACATAAAAACGTTGGTGTATTATTTTTAATGTATTTCCTTGAGTTATAGTAATTTTAGAACTTTAACTTTCCACTATTTAAAATTAGAACTAAGAAAAAAAGATGTAATGTAAGAGTTTTAGAGTGTTATAAAAGCTCTCTCTTAAAGCTGTATAGTGCTACTATAGGTCCTCGATTATTTAGGATAAGGAGTATTTAGCTCTTATATTATAATAAGGTCTGTGTTATTTAATAAAGAAATATTAGTTATTAATAACAGATTTATTAATTACGTCATACATTATTTATTGGTGCGCCGCATCAAGAAAACATCTGAAACAAAAGAAAATCTCTCTTATTAAAACATTATTATTAAATGAAATGCATTGTAGGTATTTTAAACGCGAGACGTCCACTACGTCGAAAAGGATTTGTCTGTCGTGTCGACAAAGACGCATTAATTAATTACCTGACTACGTTAACTCACTTACCCGTAAAGTCTAAAATGAAGCCATTTCTACGCCATCCAATAACCTTTTAAAAAGACGCCCGAATTTCATTAAGTTTCGCGCATTTGATCGCGCAGTAGATTAAACCCGGCGAATTTGCATAGAAATTAAAATTTACCTGGACCGAAGCTAGTGGACCCAAGTGGAATGCCTTCTACTATTTCAAAGTTCGAATTTTGAAATGGGAAGCGTTTGAGTTGAGCGGGCGTTTCGTTCGGGATTTGTTTTCAAAGATGGCCGTTAATCGGCGGTATTGAGGAAACGTTTAGTTATTGCTATTATGCAAGCTTGTCTATTACAAATATATACGAATTATTAACAACTGCTTTTACGTGTTTTAAGATGATTAATCATGAGATAAATGCTGTCAGGTTAATGTCGACAATCCATTAAAATTATAGTTTGTTATTCATGATGTTCCGGAAGAAATTAGATTTTAATCAACACTTTTAGTATTATTTGGATAGTTTGGTATTCGACAGACAGGAAATTTTAGTATCATACGCAAACACGAACACACTCTACGTAATTATCATTAACAATGATAATGTAACCTACATGCAACAGACATGACACAAATGTCAATCAAAAATGTCAATTCAAAGTTACTTATTTTTCAAATGAATTCTTAATGGGTAGATGTTATTTCAAAGTTGATTGATAATTAAATAATGACGGCGTAAAATGTTATGGCTATGTCTTAATTAATAAATTTATAAAAGGCTTACAAAATACCATATAAAACTGTCGATAGCTAAGATAATACATCGCCCGATCCTATACTCGTAATGTGTAGTACTATTTAGATCAATATGTAATAGTTTTGGATATGTATTTATATCATCGCATCCCATCAAAAGACGGGGCTGTATATTAGGCTCTCTGAGAATAAACAAATATAAATAGCTATAGTTTTAAAAATAAAGATAATTTAAAATAATGGTTCTCAGTACCTAAATAAAATAGTCGTCTAAAAATAAGTATTCACAGACAAAAACCATAAAACTTCACATCCAAACTCCTATTAAAAACGGCGCGATCAAAATTTTACACCTTAGTCGGGAATTATATCAAAAGTTCCGCAAGAAACGATAAGGTATTCGGCAGAATTAAAATAACACTTCGCCGAGAGAAAAGTGGTTCCACCCCACCCCCTCCGGGGGGCAATGGCAAGATGGCTTCTTTTAAACGGGGTGGACGGGTCCTGGGAGCTGGCCCCTCTAAGAATAAAAGTATTCCGTACCTTCCGTAGATAGATATTGCGGGGGGAGGGGGGATAAGATTTCGCGCGCTTTTGTGAGTTCGATTGCGTTCCGAATTTAAATTGAGTTTTGAATTTCGTTTTCGAATTTGGGCGGCCTTTGTTCTTTGTTGGAATTTTGTTTTTATTTTTGGTTGTGGTTAGAGGCCGTTAATGACTTATGTTTGTTCATGGAAACAAAGTTTATTTAGCTTAATAACGCATACTTTTTTTACAAAAGGATAATATTTAGTTCATAAGTGGTGAATGACAACGAGAAAAAACTTGTTTATGTAACTATTTTCTGTAAAACCCTATGGTAAGCTAATAGAGATTACCTTAAGGCTTTAAATCGCCATTTCTACTTGTTTTATTGCAATTACGTTAGTGTGAGTACATAAATAAATAATTCAAATGATATGGCAGATATATAAATAAGGTTTTTTTAAAGCCCTCTTTTTGTCCTCTTCTTTAGATGTATTTTGATTATTAAAATAATAAAAACAAGCCAATTTGCACGCTGTCGATAAGTATATAAAGATTAGATTTTAACAAACGACTCCGATGATATTTACTAATAACCCATATCGAACAAATATAAATAGCACACACGAAGCCTGTAATCAGTCAGTACACGCTGAAACCAACCGTGTGTGACACACATGAGAGTGCGTAATCGCGTGTAGGCCGGAGGTCCTTCACCTCGGTCATGAAACTCATGTGTATTTTCATTTGGGGAATTTAGGTCAGCGGTGAGGTCGTTTAAGATGTCGAGGAAAATAGTATGGATAGCAATGATAGCTAATTAATGAAGATCGGAAAAAATCTTACTAATATCGTTACATTTTGACAGTAACGAGTTGAAACTATGAAACGTTAATATTATTTGTAGGTATTAGTAGAATAAAGCTAGAGCAAAAAACATATGTATTGTAAACATTTCAAAAGTGGTGACGCTAAATGCAACACAATCCTACACTAGTTTTTCGACAATCCGAATAATATATTTTCTAAAAGTAATCGATATTTGAATCCTTTAGTATAAGTACGTAATTGTTTAAGCTTTATTTAAACTACACTGTTAGTTTATATACTTAGGTACTGCATGTGCACATAATTACGAAAGTGCTTTCATAAACATTTTCAAAATTAAAACATAAAAAACTTACCTAAATAGTAAATTGAATTTTATTTTTGAACTACGAGTAAAATCTAAAACCTTCAAAACTTTGCAGCTTTTTCAGTAAATTCATAAACAACGAATTGTACTTAATTACTTAGATCTTGAAAGTTGAAACTAAATTCGCGTTTTAAACTTATCATTGTGCTACAACAGAAGGGTTGCATTAAAAACCATCCCCGGCAACCGAAAGCATAATTAATCGGGCCTCCTTAATTGAAACCCCCTTCTGAGAAAAACTTCCCTTTCTTATTTTTCCCTCCCTCGCCCTGACTATAAATCCTTGCTAGAGACAGCAGGGAGATACCTTAACAATCTTTTACACTAATTTATACCTACCCAGGATAACCACAACCTTGTCATTCTGTATATAAAGGTGATAATTATGTTGGGATCGTAAAGGAATGGTAAATGTAAGTTGGTAATGCTGGAACAAGAAAAACCGTCCGCGATTCGTCATTCGAATTCCGCGGGCGAGTTCCATTTTGGACGGTTGGAATTTAGAACTCTTTACTATTTTTTTAAATATCACTCAAAAATATTATTTATTTAATTTGTTTAGGCATTAAGTCGTCAACTAAATTTAAAATTAAGAGTTTATTTAATATTTTTGTCTATTTCACTAACTAGGTATATTCATCAGTAGAAGGAAACATATTCTAATAATGTTGTGGCAAAGTAATGTTATAAGAGAAATTTATTTCGCTACGGCCACTTACAAATGCGGAATCAGTTTCCAGGCCCAATTTTTTTTTATTGAATTTCCTTTACCGATATCAACAATATTTTGGCGCCTTTATTTAGAGCCAGCAATGCTTGATGAGACTAAACAGTTATTTAAGGTTTACAAAAATCTAATTACCCGTCTTCCTCCTAGCATTTATCCTACCTTGGGGTCCGCTTGAAAACCTAGTCCCATGAATTGACGTAGACACTAAGTTTTTACGAAAGCAACTGCCATCTGACCTTCCAACCCAAAAGGGAAACTATTTAGGCCTTTTTTAGGTTTAGGTCCGGTTTCGCTAAGATGTTTTCCTTCACAGAAAAGTGACTGTTAAATATCAAATGATATTCCGTATATAAGGTACGAGCCGGGGTTTGAACCCGAGACCTTCGGATTGAAAGTCAGACGTCTTACCGCAAGGCTACCAGCGCTTCTAATGACCTATGATGTTAGTTAAGGTGCTATATGTATGTATATAAAACCATTTTATTTATAGCGACAACAAACAATGCTTTTATTGTTTATATAAATCTATAAAATTGTTGTATTTCCAAGATACTGACATACATTGTACAGCCTAAACCGTTAAACATTGAGACTAGTAAAAGCTTAAAAAGATAATCTCCCCAGCTCAGCTCCTTACTACTAATGAGTGACTTTAATTACCTAATATGTAACCTAATAAGTAAACAATCGTCCTACGGCTTTATTCCTTCATTACGATATATTTCGCACCAAAAACATACCAAAGACAAAATACTTAATCGCGGCCCAAGACTGCCACAAACAGCCACTGTAACAAAATGGAAGGAAATATTAATTTCTGCGCCCCCGTCCGCACACAAGTAAAAACGTAATACCTAAACAAAATTAAAGAACAACACAACCCCCTCGTCTTAGCAATTTAAAACAGGGGCCTTCATTTATTCCTTCTTTCCCCCTAAAAGGAACCGGTATAAGCTGAACCGGTACGTTAACCGGTTTGCGGTGAAAGCGTGGGTGGACGGAGGCCTGGCTACGGCGGACGGCGACCCTTGAGGGGGGTATTGGGTCCCCTAAAAAGTTACCCTTCTTAAATCAAGGAAGCGGCGGAGAAAATTGTAATATTATTACTTTTTTGCGTTACTTTGATGTAAATAAGAGATAAGTATTTTTTGTTTATTTATGTAACATTGTCAATAACGGTAAAATACATAAAAATAATTTAAAATACAATATAATAAAGTTAGTTAGTAAAAGTAGTTAGTTTTAATGTATTTGATAAGTGTAGTTTTAGAATTTGCAATGTACTCTTGACATGTTAATTACTAGATACTCTTGTGACCTGTTTTATACAATAAAAAAAATGTTTTTATATAATAAAGAAGAGAAAGGCTACGCAACTACTTCCTCTGTTACTAATTTTCATTAACTATACGATATTGCACATACATTTTAATCGATTAAAGTACCAAAAGTTACTGACATTTGGGTGATAGTCAGTCATCAGAGGTACAGTCACCGACAGATATATCGGAGCGGCCAAGGTGGCCACAAATATTTGAACAACGCCTCTCAAGGCGATAAAGAGCATGGACCGTATTCTAACTTTGAAACACGTTTAGAATGATACCCAATACAACTCCAATGTATTAACGACACAATACACCTAGCGCCTAAACGTCTAAATCAGAATTATCAGAATTGAAAAGTATTCCAATGCAACTTCCATACAACTATAATATTGGTTCATTATTAGTTGCGTGTTGGAGTTCTGTTTGAGATAGATCGTGTTTTTTAATGTATTGTTTAAGTGTTTTAAAATTAGAATACGACACCTTGTTCAATTTTTTTTTCCTTGGCGGCTCCGATATTTGTAATAGTGACTAAAACTCATTTATGTTTTAGGTACAGTCGCCATAAATAACTGCATTTTATAAAACGATTAGCCTCTACCCGTGACTTTGTCCGCGTACAAAATTTCAAAATACCTAATTATTTAATGGAGATCCACGATGTTTCAATAATACCTAATACACGATTTAATAATGGTCCTCGTTTCTATTTCCTATGTATAGGGATTTAGGCAGCGCGCTGTTTGTCACTCATTACATTATAATGCGAAAGCTTTATATACGTGATTAAAACGGACATATTACCGATCTTAATGACTTTAATGTTTTATAAAAATACTTTACGAGTTATACAATCATTATCTAGTAAATGATATAAAATAATTAAATAGATATCATACACTTCAGAAAAACTGACCAGGCGGTCTAGAGTTTGGCATCAGCTGCGAATGCTGAAGACGCCCCGCCCGTTCAATTCGGCCCCGAACACAGGAGGAGGATTCGGTCACTTTTTTTAAGTATCAATTTTCAGTTTCTAATTTATTTGTAGTAGTATTAATACTTAATAACAACACTTGCCAATAAAATTTACAATAAAAATAATTTGGTTTGTTCCTAGGTAGGTTATAACTTTTATTTAATAAATAAATGTACATAATTGATACATTACATATATTTTTCGGTTACTTTCGTTAGATAAAGTAGATATAGTTGGTTCATTTGAATTCGGCGTATAAAATAAATTACATTTTAATATAAAAAAGCAATATAAATACCTTGGCTTGTTTCTATCTTTTTTTGCACTTTACTGCGTTTAAATCAATATTCCACTCCAACTAGCAGACATTTTTAAAAGCACCCTTTTCTTACCCTTCAAGTAGCCGCCCTCCTCCCTCCACATAACAAAATATAAAGAGGGTGAAAAATCCCCGTCATTACATTAAAAGATATAATTAAGGAGGGGTCCTCCCTGAGGGAAATGCGCCTTCTTTTGACATTTTAAAGGGGCTTTCTTAAACCCTCACTACACGGGGTTTATATTGCTGGAACTGACGATGGAGGTATTAAATATTTATGATTTTATAGTTTCATTCGAAAAGGTCTTCGTCTGTCATAAAACCAGATATTTAATTTCTCTAATTCACTAATTCAGTACATACATTAACATCTACTTACAATGATTTAATTTTCTATGTAATTTTTTAAGTATGTATATTTTAAATATATGCTATATATTTTGTAGTAGTTAAATAGTATTTTAAGTTAGGAAAGTGTAACTTAAATATATTTCATTTACATAATTAAATATACATAGGCACTACAGTATAAATATTAAACTAAATTAATAACTAGCTCAAATCTAAACTCTAATAAACTTAGTTTCATTTTCTTTACTGTCATTTAAACTGATTTATTAATTAAAGAACAAAACTAAGTTTTAATGAAAGACTATTTCCAAATAACCCTTTATTTTATGAGGACGACCTGTATTATGTTAAATAAATAAAATAAATAAACAAATAGATAAATATTATGGGACAATCTTACACAAATCAACCTAGTCTCACATGTTACTAAATAAGTGCGTCATCATCACTTCCCTAGCGTATCTTTGTTCGGCTTAATGGAGCCTGGGGTCTGTTCGGCAACTTATTACCAATATTTGGCGTTGACCCTAGTTTTTACGTGACTGCATGCTGGCATCTGACCAAAAAGCCTATCAATGTATTATCCTAATAATATATTGTTATATTTTCGTTCTGATCAACACAGTAGGTATTCCAAAAGGCACTTCATCCTAATCTATAGCTCCCCTAAATGTCGTTAAGACGGAATATCGTCTATAATTGCCGCTGCGCAACTTTTCTGCGCTCACGGCTATTACGAGCGTAATTATGTATACACGTAGCTATTTGTATAAATATATATGTTGGTAGGCAAGGCATTATTTTATTGTTTGTATTGTGCATTTTCCGCGGAACAGAGAGCTTGATATGAAAGTATAATGAAAATAAATTAAATGAGAGTTGATCACGAGTCGATACATAAAAAGAAAATACTTATGTGTGTACCTACTTTCAATCTAAATAAAAATAATAAATAAATAAATATTACGGGACAATATTACACAAATCAACCTAGTCCCACGATAAGCTCAATAAGGCTTGTATTGTGGGTACTAGACGACGATATGTATAATAGATAGATATAGATAAATACTTAAATACATAGAAAACATCCATAACTCAGGAACAAATATCTGTGATTAGCACACAAATAAATGCCCTGGCCAGGATTCGAACCCGGGACCTCCTGCTTCATAGGCAGAGGCACTACCAACTAGGCTAAGAGGCCGTCAGAATAAATATTAATATAATCTCTTAATTGGCATTACCAGAGCTCAGTTCGATAAAAATTACAATAAAGGTTCTTATTAGAAAAAATATTGTAAATGGTGTCACTATTTATGTACCTACTTAACCATTTTTTGGAGCAGGAAGGAATATTAAACTTGCAGACGATTGAATTGAATAACCTAATTGAAAGTAAATAAAATAATAGAAAGTGGATTATAAAAAAATAGACAAGAAAATATATTAAGTATCATAATAATCGCCGATGTTAAATTTGTTATGAAACGTGTTTAACTATTTTATTTCCATTTATAGTTTGTTACAAAAAAATGGGACTCAAAATCGTACGAAATGAAGAGTAGAAGAGCAAATAAAATAAATATTTGAAACACCGACCTCACAATGAGGAAAAACCTAAGTTAGGTCATATCACAAGTATCCGACGAATTGAAGGAATATTACATAATCATATAGTTAAGTTTATCCTAAAACTAAACCGTTATTCTATCCTAAATATATCCCTGGTTCTTCCGGCTCGAAGGACCAAATTGATGTAGGTACAGGCTGCTAGTGCCACATACCTGGTGTATGTGAACTTATAGAATGTTCTTTGCATGATGTAATGATTACTCACTAATATAGTCGAAAAGAAACATTTTATTAAACGGTAAAAAATTATTATAAAAGCGCGATATTATTAATGATAGTGCGAATAAGGACACGCGTGATGGTGCTGATAATGAACGTGTACTGACTCATATTTTATCGCTTTACGCGGTTGTTAGTGATTTAGCAGAGGTTGCAATGTGCGGTATGTAGACCGTACATAAGTACTTATAAAAATGAAATAAAAAAGAAAAATATCAATTCACATCCATCGCCCAAAAAGAAAATTTATAAATTCATAACTCTCCGGACCTCCGTCAACAACGTTTGTCTTACAAAATACCCGTCCCTTGCGTCAACGGAAACCGGTACAAAAACCGGTAAAAACGAGAAAAAGGAGCGTTATCCTTGTTAATTCCCGGCTAATTTAATTCTCGCCTAATTCTATTTGTCGAGGAGGGAAGTGATAATTGGGGACAGTTCTTTGCGAAAAAAGGGCTTTTTTAACGCGTTAAGTGTTTCCTTTTTTAAGCCGTGGGAATTTAGAGGGTGGGGGTGAAGGAGTTTTTCATAAAGGACTTAGCTGGAAATGTTTGTACAGCATACATTTTAACGAGATCTTCTGTGGTAGCTTTTTTAACCAAAATGGTGGATTACCGTCTGAAAGTAGTTAAAGGTATCTCATGCGAATTTCCGACTCTCTATAAAAAGAATATCCTGTCAGCAGTGAAATTAGTTGTAAATACTTAACAATAATAATAAGTATTACTTTGGCCTAAAAATGCACGTAAATATTTGTTTAGATATTATTATTCTTTAATGTGCTGTGAAGTTTAGTTTCCGATTCAAGTTTTATCGACAACCTTTCCTCAGATTATCACATCAAGTACTAAGCAAGACGGGTCTTAGGCGTACATCCATACTACAATAACGTTGCCAGGTTTAATTTCTTACTTTTATTTCAGTTTTCTCTATTGGACCAGCTTGATTGCATTTCAATTCAATGTATTGTCACCAAACCCTCATAAGTAAGAAATGCAATATGTCAATATTTTGTACGAAATAATTTACCGGCAATTCGTTTACAATTTTTACCGGTTTGTATAAATTACTCAAAAGGCTGAAATTCAGTTTTATCGGAAAGAAATTGAAAAGTATATAAAAATTAACTTACTTGAGCGTGACAAGAAAATTAAGGACATATATTTTTTAATCTAAATTAGATTACCTTCTCACACTTAACACCAAAAAAACTAAAAAGCACAACACTCACACAACACCTCTAATGGCAAACTGACCATTTCGACCACTAATAATAATCAACCCTTTCCTGCCGGTACCGGTCAGCTATTGTCCAAACCGGTCAAGCTGGTTGACCCTTCCTTAACCCTGCAGCTGCTAAGCTACCGGTTCTGGACAAAACGGTATTGTGCAATTTCAGTGTTAGATCCGGAATTAGAATACAAAAGAAGTTTCGAAGTATTTTGACTCGGTATTGCCAGCCGTTAATATATTTTTTTTTTCATTCAGTAATTAGGTACCTACACAAATACTTCTACTAATATCTCTAATGTATCAATTATGTTTAGGATAAGATTTTAATAATAATAAAATTGCATAATTAAATTAATTAGTTATATTGTTCAATAATTATTATGACATAGTAACAATACTTTTTAAATTGTAAAACAATGTTATTAATAGTGGATAGATACGTAAGATATACAATCATTTAGTATTTTTAAGCAACACGCGCTACAAATTATGTGTTTGCCTGTGTAATAAATAGGTATCAATATACTGCAAAATTACAAAATTCATACAAATAATTACTCTTTTTTTTATTAGCCTGGTTTAGTGTCCCACTGTTGGGCAAAGGCCTCCCCCCTTTTTCTCCACTCGACCCGACAATTACTCTTTAATTTATCTCTATTTTTTATAAAACAATAGTAGTCGGAAAATATTTATGAAAATCTCATCAATCCTTTCTTTCAAGACAAATCATTAATACTCAAGTTGAGGAAATTCGTTACAATATGATTACAATGAACTACCTATCACACACTTTAACTGATTAAAAAACAACGATGTCTAACCTAACCTCTGTTTTTTCAAGCATTTGTATGGTATTAACAAACTGTTTATTATACTTGTGTTGTGTCATTTCTTTTTAAATCCGGAACTATTTTTTATGAACTAGTGCCTGGCAGATGGTCAGTGGCGCGGGCTATTTTATTATCTTTATTATTTTCACTTATTGATGCAATCCGTTGCAATTTGCAGTCCGTTGTCGCATGCTATTGTCGTGAATGTTCAGTTACAACGCCCAAATAGACCATCAGCGGTCCCGGCAGGGTGCTCATAATTATCTTGACACGTCTTTGTTATAAAGAGAGTAAGAGATAGTACGTTTTGATGACTTTACCCGCTTTGATATCTCTACTGATATCTGTATGAAACAACCATTTTTAATGAGCTTTAAGTACTTAGCTGCAATATTTTTTTTCGGTCTTCTATCCCATTTAGGCACTTAGAATAATGTGCGGACATCCATAAAAATAGGTTGTGTTTTTTAAACCTTACTTTAAAACACTCTCTTACTGCACCATGCAAATCTATTCTCAAGTATTTTAACTAACACCGTACATATTTGCTACCACATATTTGCAAACAATCTAAGTTCCAAAAACGTTAGCGCGTCTACTACACCACATCGCACTTGAATTCACGAAGCTCTCCATATCGTGGAACTCCACCATAGGTCCCGCGAGTTTACCCGAGGGACTAGATTATGAGGTTCTTCAAAAAATTACAACAGTACAAAATATTAGTAAATTAAAAAAATAGAATAAAATCACTGCTTCAGGCGAGATTGAAATATCGGCCATTGACTGCGAATATTTTCCCCAAATATCTTTCCGATTATCTAATTTCGCATTATTTTTAGCAGACGTTTATTGCTTATTACTAATTTAAAGAGTAGGTACATTTTTTTCATGCAGGATCGGTGCAACCCCTGGAGTTTATGGTGACCATAGCGGTAGCGGCATAGATGGTAACTGCTTACCAGGCGTAGTGGATTATACTGGAACCAACTAACACATGAATGGTGTGGTTTGTGAATGAACAGGAACAGGAAGCGGGGCGGCACGCGAGCGGGAAGAATTCGCGAAAACACCGCGGTGCCGAGATATGTGGCACACATACAGGGGGTGGTGGCGAAGGCTTTTCTTACCTAATTGTACGAAAATACCCTAAAAAATTTTTTCCTATATCCTAAAATATCCTAAAAATATTCTTAGCTATTTAGTATAGGTTTATGGTTAAAGATTAAAGTAACCAGTCTCGTTACCTTGTACTGGGTTCTATGCGATATTTATAGCGTGTATTCGGCGATATTTAGCGCGCGGATGTCTGGCTACAAAAATTTGCCATATCCTTCAAGTGTCTTAAAGCTCGCATAAGAACGGGTTTTTAAAATCCAACCTTTAAGAGGGTAAAAATGGAAATGGAAGGACTTTACGGACTTTTACTACGGGGATTTTTATTGATATATTTTTAGGTGTATCTAAGGAAAAATAACAAAGTAATATTTTTGGTAAGTAATTAAATGGTCAGCCAAAAAATATATATTTTGATCAACTGAAGAATTCGGCGATCGGAAAGGCTTAAGTTAAGTTAGATTTTTGCAGACCAACAGATTTTTTTGCTAATCTTCTTCATCTTCGTCGTTACACTCTTGGCAGAGTGATCGTGGCTGTCATGTGTTAGTGGCAAGCTAATAAGCTAATAAGAGCGACATATTTTTGCAGAACTAAATCATACTCATATATCTTTTCTATTTGTCACGAAATTATGCTAATTTAGATTGAAATAATTTTACCACCGTCTCGTTACCGTGTACCCCGGTTGTATAGATTTACACCGGGCATCCGGCGATAGTTAGCGCGCGGATATCCGCCTCCAAAAATTTGCCTCGCAAATGTAAGCGATATTTGGGACAAATGGTTCAACGAGGTTATTTTATTACCATTTTACCCGAATAGTACTGCTAAATTTTTGGGAACTTTTGTAAAGGAAAATATGTATCTATGGGCCTTATTTTCTGAGTTGGAGGAAAGCCAAATGGCATTCGTTCTAGCAAAAGCTGGTGCCGTCGCCAATCCTTGTGATGAGGTTACAAGTTACCAAGCTTCATTTAGTTTGACTAAAACGCTAAGAAGATGATAATGACAGTTCAGTTCATAATGCTCATTTTGAGTTTGCTCAAAAATCTACGGTTTTTTAGCATGCTATTCTAGAGCATGTGTGACAGCTTTAGCGCGAGGATTTGCTTTTCAAAATATTTGGACAGCAATTATTTTAGACCTTTTGTACAAATGCCATTTTGATATATTTTACCTGTCACTTTTAGAAAGAAAATATCGGGTGTCCCTTAAACTAACTCCAAGACATGAAAGGCTGATAAACCAATTGATGGGCTATTAGTTCAACAAATTTGGTCCAAGTGAAAATAGCACAGTCTTCGAGATATTGGCACTTATATGTATACCTCATAATACAGCTTAAAGTAGTCACACAAAAAATCCCGGCACGCAAACGAAGTCACGGCAACTAGCTACTACGTGTACAATAAATGCAAAATGGGCATAAACAAGTAAAGCGTAAAGTCGACAAAAGAACGGGCCATAAACAATTTATAAGAACCGCCTATTGCCGGCCTGTCATTACGCGGCCTTGCCTTGCGTACAGCGCAGGAGGGGATTCAGACGAGGTTTATATGTATTACCTATTAGTATATGTATTATTTACCTTGTTACATACACGGGAAATAATACATATACTACTGCTGGTCTATAAACTACGCGGGTCTGCAGCAAGGCTGATATTTTTGTTTTCATTCACCATTTTGTAACATTACGGAAAACTTTATCAGTAAAGATATATACTTGCTAAATATGTATAATTTCACTAGAAATGGATACGAAATCCCGACTATAGGAAGGACTTAATCAATATAGTCTTCTATTTATAGACCTAAATGACTTTGGTTTCTTGCTCAGTTACGTGAATATTGATTAGGAAATGTCGGTTGAAGTAAGATTTTTCCTCGCAACTTCACCTATGAAAAACTTTTCTTTCCGGGATTATAAATGAGTTCCAAATCCAGCCCTGCGCACAACAACACAAAAGCCAGTAATCACGCAAATTCTCGATAAAACCGTAATCAAAGGAAAGATGTCGCTTTTTATCGATTGTTTTATAAATTCAGACATGCCACCGTTGCCGAACTATACCGCCAAATGTATTAGTTTTCCTTGAGATCTGAGATAACATTTGTTTATTTTACGTTAACAGTGAACAGTGCACAACACAACCATTAAGAATATAAAAGGAGCTTTCGAAGTAGCTGTGTAGTTAGGCCCTGAAAATGTGATCATAGATTTCACGTAGATGATTTGCTTAAAATAGCTGTTAACTAATTTTCTGCATCGCGAAAACTTTTATAAAAAATACAGTATTTTTTGCGAAATTTCCTTCTACATATATATTTTTCGGCGTTTAAACTAATGCTCGCAATACTGGGATCTTTTTCTCCGCAATTTTGCGTAACTATAAAAAATACCGATATTGCAAGCCGTTGTTCAACTCAGAAACCTACTCGTACGTACCAAGGTAACGTAAGGATAACTCGACTAAATAGACTTTTAGACAATAAAAAATAATAATAATATAAAAGTTTAGAGTTCCTGAATGCCCCAAACAAAACACTGCCAATCAAAAACTATTGATATTATTACCTGCAAAAAACCGGTTGGTCACTTTATTGTACAAAATCTTTTGTCAAAGCTAATCCCTTAGAACTGACCAACGCCATTGTCGTATGCAAATGTAACATCTGCTGGACAATATTAAAGGGTCAGTTCAGGTAATGTTGCTTTGGTCCGTGAGTCGCCTTTGAGGGAGAACCAGCGTAACAAAACCTCTGAGCAAGCGAACGTTTTCTGTAACGGAACCGATAGGAAATGAAACCGGTACTGCTTATATATTTTTACCGGTTGCATATTTAAGTATAACGTCATACCATTTTGTAACGATAGGTATCTATCTTAATTAATAGTACGAGTAGGTATCTGCCTTGAAACTCATAATAAATCATAACAGTAAGATTTGAAAAAATCTTTAAGTATACCTTGTATTTAAGATTGAGACCCTTTAAAAAAAATCTTACTGTATAGTAAACTAAAAAGTAGTTTTCTTTGCTCTTGACGATATAATTTAGAAAAACGAAAATTTAAAAGAAACTTCCTCGGGTTAAAATAGTACGAGCTTCTCTATTTTTCCTTTTTCAATATTCTAATACGTAACAGACATCGCTGCATATAAAAAAATATAATTAAAAAAAATTGCCAAATCGATAAAATATTGTTTTTCAGAAAGTTTTTAAATGTAAGAAAAGTAAAATGAAGTGATCAATGAATACTGGCTGCGCTAAACTGTGGACTCGAGTTAGCTCGGCCAGCGATGGGACAACCCAGCGTGGACAATAGGTCCATGGGGTTTGTCCAGAACCGGATCTAGCCGGCGGGAACCGGTTTTAGGCGCTTCCGGCGTACACGTGGAACGGACATCGGGGTTTAAACTTTAAAATAGTGTTTTTTACAAATTATTCATGTGTAATAAAAGCGAATATATTATGCAGTTATGCGTCTAATACAAAAAAAACTGTTCTCATTATATCCTAGGTGGGCATAAATAGGAAAATGTCTAGGATTAGTAGAGTTTCTGTTCAGTTATAGTTCTATTAAAAAGCTATTATTTAATTTCACAACAAAAATAACATTAACCAAACTATACCTAGGCTCTCCGAAACATGTCGCAAGACGTGACTAACGTGCCGTGAGTGTAACCGTGTTATTTATAATATTAACCAAACTATTGTACTTACTTAATTGCACACCAATAAAACAATTCATTTCAAAAGATCGCTATGATGCATATTTAGATTTGTTCTCTGTGCAAGTCAGTATCAGTATTTATTGACACGGAGAATAATATTTCCCATTAAAACAATATACTGGCAAAGGTTTTAAACAAAAGTTTCGCTATTGCGATAATATCACGTTTAATTATTCTTATACGTGCTTGAATCAAATTAAAATTTTAAAATCATATCCAACCCCATAATAACTTTAACAAACAAACTTTTTTACCGTCAAGACGCACAATAGCTTCTTTCTAAACCGCCAGACCACAAACAGGTGTCAGCCCTGGCAACAGTGGCAACCCTATCTTAACAATGTGATGACCCTAGTGACCGGCGCGCGCGCCGCTTTCTATTCATTGTTGAATTTGGCGACGAGAGTTTTGAGTTTTGGTTCCGTATAATTTTTATTTGTATTTTGTTATTACTTGTTTTTAAGAAATACCTAATTATAGATAAATTAATTGCAACTGTGGTACCGTATTCAAAATTTAAAATACATGAACAATACATTAAAAACAGAATCTATCTTAATTCCAACACAAACAAATAATCAACTAATATTGAAGTTGTATTGATGTTGTATCGGAATAATTTTCAAACAAATTCTGATATTTCTGATTCAGACGTGTAGGCACTTACTGTATTGTGTAGTTGATGCATTGGAGTTGTAGTTAATGCATTGGAGTTGTAGTTAATGCATTGGAGTTGTAGTTAATGCATTGGAGTTGTCGTTAATGCATTGGAGTTGTATTGAAATCGGATGGTGTCGAAACGTTTTTAAAGTTACAATACGGCCCGTGATCAACGACTTCAATACGCACTTCCATATCTTTTCTGCTTTAGGAAAACTTATTTGCTTATTAATTTATGGACAAACTCAAGTAAAATGTGTCATTTAAATAAGTACTTAACACCTATGTAAATTTGGATATTTTTCTAGTTATTGTATGGATAGACCATAGTCGGAAGGTTTAACGGTTTGCGGTACCCTAATCGTTCAAAAAGGCATACGTGCCCATATGGTAGCGAAACAACTTAGCTTTGACCACTTCTGTATACCGTCACGTTTTATTATAAAACTCTTCTAACAAAAACCTCTTAACAGTCAGACGAATAAAAGTTATTAATAAGACTTTTATCAGTTTTATGGTATAGGTATTCGTTTTGTTGGACTAATATTTTTGACGACGTCGCACATCAACAGTACCCTCCCTTTTTCCGTTCAAATACACTGTTTTTTTGGACTTTTAGTGACCGTACGGGAGCCATATGGTAAAGGGTTGGTCACGGACACGGTTTATCTATTGATTATTGGTTGTCGGACCGTTGATTTTTATGGCTATTCAGTTTTTTTGTTTTCATGTCTAGTTAGTCATATCCTGTTTAGTTAAAATTATTAGTTGAAGTTATTGAAGCATTTTAAAGCTGATTAAGTGCAACTGTTCGCATAAAATAGTTAACTGGCAATTGGCTATCTAATTGCGTCACTAGAAAAAGCGAATTGGTACTGTAAAAGTCATTAATCCTAGTAGTCGGTGGTGTTCACTTAATTATACGGAAAATGATGATGATGGAATTTCCTTGTGCAGAGTTAGTACTTACGATACAAGCAATGCTTTAAGAAGAGGAGCCATTTAAATTATTGATGCAAGTTTTTTGGAATGTGGGGGGTGCCCCCCAAAATTCATTAAAAAAAAAGTAGAGCTATATAGTCAAGTTTGATATCGTTTTCGTGTAAAGCAAGGATGCCGAATTCATTTTTGGTATTTTACTTATACCTTTCCATATAAAAAAACTAAGAAAATATAAGAAATATGAAATCGACGTTTGAAGTTTTTTTGAATAAATGTCTATATCTTTTTTATTTATGGTCGTAACGCGACGAAAATATTTTATGATATAGTCCTGTCATTCCCCTTTATAAAAAATATACAAATCATAAGTTTATTTCAATATTTTTAACGAAAAAAAAATAAGTAAACCTACTTTCAACAACAATCTCATTATGTATGAAAAACGACTTAATTGGAGCTCTAATGCTTACCTAATAATATGTTTTACAAATAATGGTATCATATAAGAAAGACATACAAATTAAAAATAAATTACTATAATATTTAATAATAATAAAAATTGAACCTGGCGCTAAGACGTCCGATTTTCAATCCGGGTATAAGGTATCGGGTTCAAACCATGGCTCGTACAAACAGCAACACACCGTCGATAGACCTTATGCCGTTGCAATAGGGGTTAAAAAAATAGTCAAAATAGTAAAAATAGCCAGTGTTGGCGATAGTACCGCTGAGTTAGTACCGCACGGAATACCAGCAGGAAATACACTGGTATTTCGCTTTTTCGGTGAAGGAAAACATCGTAAGGAAACCGAATTTAATTCCGATAGGCCCTAGTTTCCCCTCTGGGTCGGAAGTTAAGATTATGGCAGTCACATTCATAACAAGTAGTGCCTACGCCAATTCATGGGATTTGGTTGTCAAACGGACCCCAACCGGGACAACCGCTAGGAAAAAAGACTATAGCATTTAAAAAAACAAGTAGGTACCTAACAGTGGCGGTAGGTTAAATTTTTTCTTAGGCAAGCCAGTGCCGAATTTGGCTTATAATTTCTTCATGAGCTGTAGAAAAACTGCTCAGGCGCCTGAAATTTAGGCAAGCCGACGGGAATCATGTTCTATGGACGCGCCGCCACTGGTACCTAATATTCATTCTCTTTTTCTATATCCTCTATTCAATTATACACTACACAGCCTCATATCTGGAACATTCACAATATTTTCGGGCAGTTAATTCTTTCAGTGGCTTCGATATAGTTTCAAAGGCAGAAGTCACCTTGGGAGGATATTGCAGCTACGCATTCAAAGTCAACCTTTTGCCTTTAGAACACGAAGAATTTAAAATAGAAGTGAAAACAAGTCGTCCAGTAGGTGTTTCCGTCCCTCCCCCATACTTTTGTGTCCCAATTTCAGTCTTTCATATTTTTAATAAAAACGGTTAAAGTTACTACAAAACTTTCAATAAAGGATATTGGCCGGGTGCAGAGACTGGGCGGGAAAAGCTAAAACGATCGCAGCGCTTGACGTGACCAAAAGTGGCAACAGCGACGGCTGTATTTTTTGAAACGTCATACGTTTTAGTTATTTTGCTTACGCTTTCTACTTAAATTTGCTATTAAATAATAAATTGTGGTAAAATAGGTAACGTTATAATACAGGATACACGTAGAAAGAAATATGTAAAGACTAGCTTCTGTCCGCAACTCCGTCTGCGTAGAATAACACTTACAATAAGTATATAAAACGCCTGCATACAATTTTACTGCACACATTTTCAATTAGAGCACATACTATTATGTGCCATAAAATTGTATGCAGGCGTTTTATATACTTACTGTAAGTGTTATTCTACGCAGACGGAGTTGCGGACAGAAGCTAGTCTTTACATATTTCTTTCTACGTGTATCCTATATTATAACGTTACCTATTTTACCTCAATTTATTATTATGTAGGTACTCTTTGTGGACTAGTAAGGATAAGGATTGGGGCTTTATCAGATTCTACATAAAAATCCTACGGAATTTTTTCATACATGCATTACGTGCTGCGTTTTGGTAAAGGATTTCGGGCCACTTTATATGGATCGTGGTCCAAAAACTATCAGAGAAGAGGTCATTAAATATGTAAGTATCTCTATCGACTTTAGTTCTATGAGCACCAAGTTGAATTCCACAGCAAAACTGAGATTTTCATATTTTAGTCACAGCACATATTAAGTGCCTAAATAAAGCATTGCAGCTGGGCTGCGTTCACAACCGCTCGGCGGACGTGTTGGCCACTGAGGTCTAACAGTAACCAGTCCGTCTAGGCATAGGCGCACTTCCTGGTAATTACTGTGACTGACTAAATCATGAATATCTTAGTTATGCAATGGAATTCAACTTGGTGTCTCCATAAGGAAATTAAGTATATAAAACGAACGAACTTTTAAATGAGATAATTCATAGCTCTGTTTGTTTTTGGATCCCTTTACGTTACGCATGATCCTTTACGGACTTCTAAATTTTCAAAAGAAATAAAACCTCACAAGATTTTCTCTATTTGTTTCTATCATTTAAAACAGAGTACAACAATTTTGAGATTTCAGAAGAGATGTTTGAAATAACACAAAATATATAATTTGTTATAACTTTTGTTTGTATTTATCAATTTTCCCCGCTGCTAAGCTGCTCCTGCTTGTTTAAGTCTGTCTTTCACTGGTCTTTCATCATTTTCGATTTATATAATATATTAAGGCGGCCACATTCGTATGTGTACCTTCGTAGGTACATTTGCCACTATGGACGCACACAGGTATCTGTAAAAGAAACAGAAATCTTGTCAGTATTATAAAAAACTAACTAAGTGCGAGTCGGACTTTATTTGTAGGTTTTGCTTCCCTGCGAAGTGTTAGAAAATAAGGCTCAAATGACCGTATCTTTGGGTTGCGTCGAGTTAAAAGATTCAAGGAGCGGCGCCGCAGATATATATTATTATAATATAAGTATTTGATGTTATTATATTTCAACTTTATACCTCCACGCGTTCCTGATAAAAAGGATTTTGACAGACAGACCAAATTAAATTGCTTAAAACAAGAGTGGCGATTCAAAACCAAAAAATTTTTCTAGTAAAATGAATGAATTGTTTTTGCACTATTTCTAAAGATACTTACACTGGGGCTCCCGTTGCTTCAGGCCAACCAAGAAGCTTGTCTAATTATGTTCGACTGTTGCAATTCCATATTTCTAACGTGATGTGCCAAAACTAACAGCTTCCCTTTACTTTCGATTTAAGACCGGTGTTTAAAAAAGTAGTAATTTTTCAATTATCTGGAAGCAAACATAATAAAACATTATTTTTTCCTTTAAATTGTAAGAAAACAACAATGAAGTAACTTGACGTAATTATACTTAATACACGCACAATAGTTACTTTTATCAATAAATCACAAAACCAAATGTGTTTCACATTAAAAACAAACAGATTTTGCATTTGTTAACTGCTCCACAATCAATATTTTAAAATAATTACCTTTATTTGGTTATATCCATATTAGTTGACACTTTTGACAGAGCCGTCAAAGTTGCGAACGCTAGGTGGCGCTGCGTCTTGCACCCGGCCAATATTGTTCATTAAATTCTCTACAATTTTTGCCTTTGAAGTATGTTGCTAAGACTTATTGTTTTCAATCTATGTGTTGATAAAAGAGATCTCCCCCCCTTTTACCACTACCGCACCATAAATTTAGATGGCTCTGCTTCCTAAAATGTTCTATGGGTCCTAAGGTCTCACTATGCAAAAGGGGATCCCATCATCACTAAAATCCGTATAATGCCCTTTGTTGTCGTCTGCACCGGCGATTAAATAGTTAATTAAATCAATTTAATCGTAACATGTATATTTTGAAAAGATGTAAATTTTGCTGCGTTTCTTGCGGGTTATAATGCTTCTCAAGTCAGAGGTGCAAGGTTGAAATGACAAGTAAGTAGTTTTTTTTTAGATTCATGAGTGTATTTATAAGGCCTAAGTTGAAGAATATATATTTTCATTTTAATCCAATATAAAAATATCGTCTCATTCTTTTCATTTCTTAAAAATCTCATAAATCCATTCCGTTAAAACAATCTTTAAAAAAAAGAACATGTCTCGTATCCCATTCGTGTCGGGTCTGCTAATAAATATGTCGTCCCACACGAATCCAACAGGTGTCCCGTCGGTTGTCCGCGCCGGACTTTGTGACACGACACGACGTGTAGATTAATATGCCCAGAAGCGATAAAATATATTTTATTTAGACGTATTTTATAATAGATTGAAGCTAGTTATACAGACTGACTTCTAAATCGAAGTATTCTTTTACTTGAGAAATAATAAAAGCTATAACAAATGCAGGTCAGTGCGTAGTACTTAAGTTGTAGTCATCAATAAAAACTAAGTTTATTGTCTCGGTAACCAGTTACTTAGGACTCCTCCTTAATAGGTGCTTATTTGGGGCATATTGACTCTTGTTATCTTGTATTAGCTGTATTTTGTGAACATCCACTTGACATGTATTTAAAGCAAATAAATGAATTGATTGATTGATTGATTAGCTCCTTGAAGGAATACGTCGAAATAAAAGTCAGCCTCTATGACAGTCAGTCTCTATAGCATAAAAGACAGTCTGTAGGTATAGCATAAAAGACGCAAGCCGAATATGCTGGCATCATGTCTCGAATCGGCATCA
Source organism: Pammene fasciana (assembly GCA_911728535.1). Classification (NCBI taxonomy): domain Eukaryota; kingdom Metazoa; phylum Arthropoda; class Insecta; order Lepidoptera; family Tortricidae; genus Pammene; species Pammene fasciana. Next base: position 12,712,439 of record OU452295.1, read on the forward strand.
GCTTAGGTAGGCAAACAAATTATATTTTAAGAAGTGGTTCTAGGCCTCAATGTCTCATCTGACCAAAAACAAGATAGATAATCTTTGCCCAACCTAGGTGTCGATCTGTTATTTATCGAACGCAACTTATTGAAATTTCAAACATTTCCTTTCTGGTATTCAGCCCTTCAAACCATTCTCCAACTTCCTCCCCTGAGTTAAGGTCGAAAATAAATCAACCCTCACTTCAACCCTTTAAGGTAAACAACAGTGTGACACATGTCATGACAGCAGCTTCAAGACATCGAAAGTGGTGACTATCGCTACTGTTCAAACTATTAAATAAAATTGAACTTTATTACCATGTCAATAAGGAGTTCATTTAACTGTACTTTGAACGGGTTAACGGGTTCCATCCATTTGGCATAACTTCTGTGGCCAGAAACGCATCTGGCATAACATATTTGGCATAATTGTTTTTCGAAGAATATTAACATTGCAGAAATCATCGGTTCGCATAATATACAATTGGCTAAATGTTTGCGAATCCGAATTTGAAATCGGCTAATATTCACACGGCCGCTTTTTGATAAGAATAATTTTGTCTTGCATTATATTCAACTGTCCGAAAATAATAACCAGCATAATCTGTTTAGCATAATAGGCTTTAGGCGAATGTTTACTTTGCAGAAAACAAATTATGCATAAATTACAATTAGCAGATTTATTAGTTCTGCTGTAAAAAATGGGTTAGCTTTGGTTAGAACTGTGACCTTTAACCAAATCAAACGGCTGCACAAAAAGTGGGTTAGGTTAGGTTAGAACTGTGACCCTCAACCAACCCAAACGGCTGCAAAAAAGTGGGTTAGGTTAGGTTAAAACTGTGACCCATAACCAAATCAAATGGCTGCTTAAAAAGTGGGTTAGGTAGGGTAGGTTAAAACTGTGACCCTCAACCAACCCAAACGGCTACAAAAAAGTGGGTTAGGTTAGGTTAGAACTGTGATCCTTAACCATATCAAACGGCTGCTCAAAAAGTGGGTTAGGTTAAGTTAGAACTGTGACCCTCAAACAACCCAAACACCTGCAAAAAAGTGGGTTAGGTTAGGTTAGAACTGTGACCATACTGTGACCCTAAACAACCAACCCGTGCGTCTTTTTTTAAATGTACTTATACTTAGATTATTCGGCCTTAATATATTTGCGTAATAGAAGTATGCGAAACTTCATTATGCCATAAAATTATATGCTTGTAGTAATTTATGCTTAAAGTAATTTATGCAATGTTGAATTATTACGAAGAAAATTATGCGAAATAAAAAAGATGCCATGCGTCAATTCGTACATTAACTTTATGCCAAACGTTACTTCGTGTGATGAAAATTATGCGTAGAGCACATATGCGGAACTTGGCTATGCCAAAAGAGTTTATGCTAACAGTAATTTATGCTTAACGTTGTTATGCAACACAGAATTATTACAAAAAAAATTATGCCAAAGATAGGGGAACCCGGGTTAACACTTTCGATTATTGTATTGATTCTAAATTCTAACCCTTTTTTGTGTCGGACGGAAGGAAGCGATTTCTTTTGAAATAGTTTAGTTTTTGTTGATATTTATTGATACTGGTTTGAAATTATGATGCCATGACGTGATAAATACGGTGTTTTGTGTTTGGGGATGTTTTGTGGAAGTGAAAGTGACAGGAGATGGTGGCCTTGTCTAATCGGCTGTTAACAAATCGGGACCCTTTTTTATAATAAATATATGAATTGCATAAGTAGTTATAATGTAATTTGAATCGATGACTTTTGGCAATAATACATACATACAATTATTCTGTATAGAACAAAGATGAAAAGCAGAGACAGACGACAGGAGGTTCTGTCGGTATTAGAGAGTGATCTCATACAGACAACCTACACCCAACCCAACCCACAGATATGTACCATCGGGTTCATAATTGCATGGCCAATTTATCAATGAATTCATTCATAAATTGCCCATACATTTAGGAACCCGATGGTACCTACACCCAGCTACTCTTAAAATCTATTTACATTACATATAAATATATACCTATCAATGGCGGCGCGTCCATCGAACTCGATTCCCGTCGACTTGCGTAATTTTCAGGTACCTGACCGGTTTTACTACAGCTCACGAAGAAAGTTTAAGCCAAATCCACCTCCGGCTTGCCTAATAGAAGATTTTTTTAACCCAGCGCCACTGATACCTATACATACAAAACTTATATAATACTTATACCAAGCTGCACAGTATTTTTAAATAATATTAAAATATTATAACATTTCCGTGTGATATCCAATGGCCCAATCATTCCAACTCACCATTTTTCGTATGACAGACGAGGTATATCTAATGTGCAAAGGTCACAGTATGGTATTTCTATGCAGGGCGTGTTACCGCACAGCAGTTAAGACCCTCCCACAGAACACATATGTATTATATGTATAATAAACATAAACCTCCAACATACTAACATACCAACATAAGCTATTAACTTTAATAAAAAATTACAACAGTTAAAACCACTAATGCACCACTCTCTTCATAATTTCCTATAATTTCCACTTTTCCTATAATTTTTCGAGCTCACGATTGCGCGCAAGACTCGCCCATTGACGGAGCCTGTCATTTTTATAAGTGCACTGTCATTTTGACGCAAACTGTCATTTTTCCGCGCGCTGTTCCGTTGGGTGCGTCTGCGCAGAGTGACGACAGCGTAGTGTTGGCATGTTTTTAAGGTTCTGTACACAATATGAACCCTATATTATAACCCCGGGCTTACAAATAGTATAAATCATAGATAAGTTAAAGATTTTTTTTAAATCATACTCTTGTAATAAGGTGCTTTTAAAAATTTACTTTTATTTTAAAGTTGCTCTACATTCAAAATTGTTTAAATTACGGTTAATTATGAACTATACCAATTAGCAAAAATATATAATTTAAGTAAACTCCGGCTTAGTTTACGAATTTCTGGTAAACAATACATTTAATTAGTTGTTTTTGTAAATGTGATAAATTGTATGTAACTAATAACAGAAACAAAGATTTATACGGAATCCTTAGTATATTATGAATTTATGACACATAGATATATAACATGACATATTATTTACATACCTATACGTATTATATGTACATGTGAAAAGTCAACATTATATTGTAACAATATCGATGGGAGTATATATTATGTTCCACTTACTGGCAAGTAGTTGTATCACTTGTACTAGTAACTCGACCGGCGACCGAGACTGTGACGTCACGGTTATGTGATCATCTCAGGCGCACTCTACACTGACATAGTTACATTTTATGTTAGGACATAGAGAAAGCCGCATTTCAACTTTAAATGCAACTATATTCGATTTGATATTAATTTGACTGTATGTTTTTATTTGTAAGTATGTTGTAGGTTTTAGTATTAGTTTAGTTTATATGTAGTTTTTATTTGGAATAAAGTTAAAACCGGTTAAAACTCATTTGACTGTAATTTATTAAAAAAATATTAGTTAAATTTATTATTTAATTGCATATTTATCTACCGCGTGTTTATTTGATACCTCAAATGGAAGCCTCTGCGTCTGCAAGTTTTGAAATTATAAATCGATATTGTAATAAATATTGAGTTAACTCTTAGTTAAAACACAGCAATTGATTTTTAAATTTCTTCGGTATGCAATGTATTTAGCAGAGCTCGAATTTGTAAAAATTGTGCGCATCGAGAAAAAGTTGTGAATTTTTGACCATGGATAGAATGGCCCACGATAAATATTTTTTAGTATTGGAGGTCCGTAAAATTTTTGGACCTTCACGTCAAAATCAGGGGTCCTGTGAAATACGCTATTACTCTATGGTTAAGGCTGCTAGGGGTTGTGTGGTATCATTTCCGTGTAAAACAGACATGCGGAATTTATTTGTGATATTAAAAATGTAAAATTTCTTATTAAAAAAAAAGTTGTGTGGCGAGGAAAAACACAATTTTTTATCTTTTTTTAGAACGTCATATAACTAATATATATCATTTTTTTTTCTAATAATAAAAAATATTATAAAGGAGCATATTTTATGTAGTTTCTAAATATATACAATTTTTAGGCTTATAGTATACAAAAACTACGCGAAAATAAATGTTTGCTTCGTGGTGTATATGTTTTCTCCATAGTAAGTATCGATAATCAATGTGAACGTGAACATCCGTAGCGTATTGACCTTAAAATGCATGTATTGCTTGTTATTAGTAAATTTTATTCATAATAACTTCACAAAATGCAGAAATGAAAAAATACAATAAATTAAAACATATTTTTCCTCCTTAACTTTAACATAAACCGTCACAATTCAAACGACGCGACGTCTGTTTTCCGTTACTCAACTTAAGTAATAAAAAAAACCAGAAGTTTTTTGTATTAAAGGTGTATAAAATGTATATGCTTCTATAATCTATATTAAATATGCTTCTTTATAATATTTTTTATTATTTGAAATAAAGGATATATATTAGTTATATGTCGTTCTAAAAATATAAAAATAAAATTGTGTTTTTCCTCGCGGCACAACTTTTTTTTTAAAACAAAATTTTACATTTTTAATATCAGAAATGAATTTTGCATGTCTGTTTTACACAGAAACGATACCAAACAACCCCTAGCAGTCTTAACCAGACAGTAATAACATATTGCACGGGACCCCTGATTTTGACGTGAAGGTCCAAAAATTTTACAGACCGCCAATACTAAAAAATATTCATCTTTGCTCACTCTATCTATGGTCAAAAATTCACAACTTTTTCTCGATGCGCACAATTTTTTTCGCATTTGTACTGAGACAAAACCCTACTAATTGCGTATACACTTATTTGACATTGACACATCATCAAATGTGACATTTTAGGGCAAAGTAATCATGTAGGTAGCAATACGTTGCGTGCTGAAATATTTTATATGGAAAAATAAAAGTCGTAAAATTTTAATTAAACATATGGAAGTATGTTTATTATGGTCTATACTAACTACCCTTGGCGTATGAGGTAATATCAAAAATATACGCTGTGTGTACGAACTATTGCATATATACGAACATCGTCATAAAACTGCGGTTCCACCACAGATGAGCGAGGGATGTGTTAAGAGTAATGTGTTTTTGAAAACCAACAGAATCACTTCATTTGTTTATCCTCGCACAACGCAGCTCTAGAGCTAGGATTGGTTCTTAAGAGTCGCCAGGACGCTCGCGTTCCCATACAAACGTAGTTTAGCTCTCATTTCAAAACGACATGCTTTAGAACCACGAAATTTGGCATGGGCATTGTAGTAGTACAGATCTATGTCGGTAATTCATTTTCGTTGCAAGAAATTGTAATACAAAGAAAATACAGCCAGATACAGATTTACATACAAAACTTATTTTTGCTATATTTTCTTTGTATTACAATTTTTAGCAACGCCCATGCAAATTTCGTAGTTCTAAAGCATGTCGTTTTAAAATGAGAGCTGAACTAAGTTTGTATGGGGACGCGAGTTCACGCGAGCGTCCTGGCGACTCTTAAAAAACACATTCCTCGCGACGCATCCTTGCTCATCTCTGGTGGCAACGCAGCCTTAAAATGGATTCCCGGCCTCTGCTTAAAATACTGTGTATCTAAATGACAAAAAATAAATTAAAAAATTTAAAAAACCCGCCTGCGTAAAATACTAAAAGGCCGTAAACAAGGCCAATATACGTTACGAATTTGTTATGTAGTATTGAAAAGCATAAGATACATATTAAATTCTAATGTGGAACATAGCGGCATTAAACAGTCGGGACCCATTTGAAATCTAGTTGGCGCAAACCTTCCCTAAAATGGGTCCCGACTGTTTAATGCCGCTATGTTCCACATTAGAATTTAATATGTATCTTATGCTTTTCAATACTACATAACAAATTCGTAACGTATATTGGCCTTGTTTACGGCCTTTTAGTATTTTACGCAGGCGGGTTTTTTAAATTTTTTAATTTTTTTTTTTTTTCCTACTTTTTAGTATCATGAAAAGTACCTACATGTAATTCTTTTTGCGGGGAGCTCCGCCCCCCGAGCCCCCTTTCTCTGCCGCCCATCACGTGGTAAGCTCTATCAAAACTCTTTTTCTCCCATCGTAAATGTTCAACGTAACAATGTTTGGTATAATTAGCAAAAGTACGGTATGTCTTTTCTTTATGCGGGGGGCTCCGCCCCCCGAGCCCCCCTTATTTCGCCGTCCATCACGTGTTAAACTCTATCAAACCTCTTTTTCTCCCATCTTAAATGTCCAACCTAAAAATTTTTGGTATTCCACGTAACAATTTTTGGCATAATTAGCAATAGTACGCAGTGGTTTTTCTTTTTGCGGGGAGCTCCGCCCCCCGAGCCCCCCCGAGCCCCCCTTTTTTTGCCGCCCATCATTTGGTAAACTCTATCAAAACTCTTTTTCTCCCATCTTGAATGTTCCACTTCACAATTTTTGGTATAATTAGCAATAGTACGGTGTGTTATTTCTTTATGCGGGGGGCTTCACCCCCCGAGCCCCCCTTTTTTACCGTCCATTACGTGCTAGACTCTTTCAAACCTCTTTTTCTCCCATCTTAAATGTCCAACCTAAAATTTTTTGGTATAATAAGCAATAGTACGGTGTATTTTTTCTTTTTGCGGGGGGCTCCGCCCCCTTAGCCCCCCTTTCTCTGCCGCCCATCACGTGGTAAGCTCTATCAAAACTCTTTTTCTCCCATCTTGAATGTTCCACTTCACAATTTTTGGTATAATTAGCAATAGTACGGTGTGTTTTTTCTTTATGCGAGCCCCCCTTTTTTACCATCCATCACGTGCTAAACTCTTTCAAACCTCTTTTTCTCCCATCTTAAATGTCTAACCTAAAAATGTTTGGTATAATAAGCAATAGTACGGTGCGTTTTTTCTGTTTGCGGGGGGCTCCGCCCCCCGAGCCCCCCTTTCAACGTAACAGTTTTTGATATAATTAGCAATAGTACGGTGTGCTTTATTTTTGCACCTTTTGCTTTTGTACATGTTTTTGTATAGGCCATAGGCCCCATGGTTGACTGATAGAAAATACCATTTGGTATGATGTCCACCATTAGGTCTCACAGTTTTGTATTTCGTGCACTATAGTTGAAATAAAAAAAAAAGATTCTTATAGGGAGGCAACGCGCATGTGAAACCTCTGGAATTACAGGCGTCCATTGGCTACCCCTAACTGCTTACCATCAGGCGCGTTGTATGAATGTTTGCCACCGCCGTGGTATAAAATTATATAGTGGAAATACAAAGGCATAAGTATTTATTTCCCATATAAAGGCATTTCCCATACAAAGTTTAAACCCCCCTTAAACCCCCTCAAATCCAAAAAGTTCGTAATTTTTATAGCCTATGTCCTGACCAGAGGTCTGTTGAACCGGCTAGTGAAGTTTTTATCTAAATCGGTTCAGTCGTTTTGACGCCAACTCTCCCCATCCAAACAGACAAACAGACAAAAATTCTAAAAATCGTCGAAACGTGTTCTGTTATCGATTTTAAGAGCTACTAACTCTTTTTTTTACTAATAGGTATCTCCGATGTACAGATTTTTGACCCTCTTCACCTTTATTATATGTATAGATATGACAATTTTCTGACGCACGTCATTGATTAATCATCGACAAGTCATAGTCTCCATATCAGAGGATACATACCAGCTCCTTCACTCTTAGTTGAACAAAATATTAACTTGATGTACAGTCGACGTCAAAAAAATGTTTACACTTTTGGACCTTATTAGAAAGGAGTAAAATGCAAAAGTGTAAACATATTTTTGACGTCGACCGTACCTATTACTTGAAATTCACATAAAATGTTTATACTTTTGGACCTTATTAGAAAGGAGTAAGGTGCAAAAGTGTAAACATATTTTTGATGTCGACCGTACCTTTTACTTGAAATTCACATATTATTATGTTCACGTTAATAATAACAACCTTTATAATATGTTCGTCGTATTTTTGTTATAACTAAATACCTAATAAAATGGAAATGTAAGTAAGATGGTTGCTAAACAATTTTAAATTATAATAATTCCTAAACGGTCATTCAAAATCAAAAATGATGAATGAGACCTCATAATACTTTTCAAAGTTCTAAACAATGATACCCTACTCGGCATAGTACGTCAATTTTAATTTTTAATTTTTTTACAATATGACGTCTGACCGCCGTCATATTGAATTTGGATTGCTATTTTGTCTTTAGTGACACTCGCGCAATCAAGACGAATCGATTGATGTACGAATCATCTAAATCGGCCCACTCGTTTTGCTTCTAGAGTGCCACAAAGGAACAAACATACATATATAGACTGTTAAACACTATCCCCTCTTTTGCGTCGCGCAGTCGGGGAAAAAGAAAGATTATCTCAACTCATTTGTTGTCAAATCACAAACCTCACTAAACTCCCTCCAAAGCATTATAAATATGCATTTATAATCACTTGTTACTCAGCAGTTTCATTGTACCCATCTTAGCTACAGGGTGCTCCTTAATACAGGCCGCTACATAATACAGGGTGCTACAAAACAGCGTCCGCTCAGCTATGTAAGTGCAATTTAAAATGTAAATTAACACGGCAAAGAAGTAGGGAGAGGCCACTAACACTTGGAAAACTCTGCACCAACACTGTCTTGGAACACCCTGTGTAATCTGCTAAGTCCGCAAAATCTTATAATAACTTTGCTACAACCTATTTTAAGCCTTAAAACAAATCGCTTACGGTCTTATTTAATGTAAACGTAAATTGGTTGTTACGTCAATTGATGTGTAATAATTTGGTAGGCAAAAGAGCGTATGTGTTTTCTTTCGTTATTTTAATTTGCACTCCCATTTGGTATGAATAAGGTTGAGTTTTGAATGATAAGTGAGTGTTGTATATAGGGTGATGTTATAATTTTTATATTTCTTACCGACGCGGAGTTGGATACTGTGGAGATTGTAAAGAGATTAATCGCGGCCTTAATTATTGTTTTTTAATGATTCGTAAATCTCGAAGTTGTTTTTAGTATTTTGATGTTTTTCTCTTTAAAAACTAATACGGAGTTGATGTTTTTCTTCCCTTAAAATTGTTCGTATAATTTCGCAATTGAGATTATTCTGGAAATAACTCAATTTGATAAAAAAAACTCAAATCGGCCATTTGTCTGCATTCAGAATAATTGAGTACGCATTACAAAACTATGATGTACTTCATAACATAAGCTTTTAACCTCGGCATTAAATTACACAAACTTTAGTTTTGAAAAACGTCGCATCGGTAGCAAACAAGAACATAATGTGTGTGTTACATGGCTATATCTTATCTTTATCAATTACTATTATACAGGTTGACTTCTAAAATGTAATACAAGATAATCAAACATGATTTTGAACAACTTTTACTTTGGGAGAAACTTTGTAAATTTAAACAGAATTTAGCTGTTCCATAGAAACGGTCAAGGATAGGTAGACGCAAACAAGAAAGTTTTTTTTTTAATTGTATATTTACAAAGTTAAGCCCATAGTAAAAGTTGATCAAAATCATGAATATATTCAGGTTTGATTATCTTGCATTACGTTTTAGAAGTCACGCGGTATAGTAGGGGAGACCGGGGACCAACGTAACAGTGGGTTGAAAGTAACAAAGGTTCTGTAGGTTTATCAATAAGTCGTAACGCGACCCTGCTACCATCATAAGGTAGCTAACGATATACACTAACTAACATAATACCAGGACGCAAGTGCCGTGCCCCGACGCTTAACTAGAGGACATTATGTGATTTTGCAATACAATTGAGTCCTTTTCACATTTCTTCAATAAGTGATTACATAGCTTTGAAGCGGTATAAACAAATGGACTACTGGCGTAGTGACAATTGGTTAGATGGTTTACACGATATTTTACTTGGTTTATGCCTAGCATGTTTCTGTTTTGGGTAGGCAACACTTAATCACGAAAAATACGGTTGGGGAATAAAGAAACAAACCGCTATTGGGACGAAAGTAACACTCACTCCTGTAACAGAACTATGGAGAAAAAAAAACAATTAAATAACGAGCTGCAAACCATTACAATCATTTGAGAAAGTGTTTTTATATTGCATACGCTAATAATCTCGGCAATATGTGCCTAAAAAGCTATTTGGGGTAGAAACAGAATTTGTAAAAACTCAATTAAATTGCTGAAATTAAAATTATTTCCTTATCATTTGTCAATAGCTTTGTCGATTATTTCTAAAGAAATGATGTCTTAACGTCTCATGGACAACGGTTTTGTTGATTTCATACTACATTATATACTAATTACCACCACTCTTTATTGTTACTTTTGACCTACATCATGTTACTTTCGACCTGCACTCTGGGTCGAAAGTAACAACCGACAAGGTTTTTTTAAGTTCCTGTAATTCATAAAATATGATTAATACATAAATTACTAATGATTGTGAGTTATAGAGCATAAACGAAATTTATATATGGATACATTTATTTAAGCATATGCATGACAGTTAGCGTGGTATCAGCTCAGATGTAAAAAGTGTTACGTTGGTCCCCGGTCTCCCCTACCTACATAGGCAAACCATCTAAGAACTTTATATATGAGTTGGTTCCCTTAAAAAAACAAAAGAACACCTACCCACCTAATTTAATTAAAACTCCTTATAAAAACGGGTAAAAATCCCGCCCCTCGGTTGCCAGGCAACGCGAGACCACTTCTTTTTTCCCCCACCCTCCCCCGAGGAGGGGAGGGGGGGCCGAGAAATGGAAAACTCGGGAAAATTGTAGCATTCTTGAGGCGACGCGGCGCTCACACCTTCTTGCGGCAGGGGTCGGCAACAGACGGTGCGATTTATAAATAATTTTTATTTATTTTATTAATAGGAGACAAGAGAGTGTCACCGATGGGCAAAGGCAATAATTAAAGATTATGTTACGTTAAAAAAGTAGGGGCCTAAGATGAAAAAAAATATGTTAAAAATAGTTATTCTTGAAACTTAAACGGGCTACTTTTTTAAATTTCTTCGCAGGTGAACGCTCGTAAATTATTATTTTAAACACAAAACTTCGGTGAGAATCAGACATTTTAAATAAATCACACCTATCGGGAGGCTATCGAAATTAGTCGGCATCCGACTTTTAATCGCGATTGTGGATGGTCAGTGCCCCCCAGCTGGAAAACTGTGTTAGGTAATGCGTCGGTGCTCAGTGTGGACGATCCTTTAGAACATGACGTAGTGAGTGTGGTGTGTTACCCTACATTTGACAATGATGCTGAAAACGAGGGTAGTTTCTCGCCTACCCCGCCGCCACCACCGCCCGCGACGAGCGCTCGCGAGCGGAGAGCCGCGGCCCGCAGTCTGCGTCGGTTAGCCAACGCGAATGGCTCATGAATAAGCTCCTCGTTATGGAGCGAAACATGTCGAGCAATATTCGACTTAAAATACGTGAGTAACCCGTGATTTATTTAAAATATATTATTATTTTTACAAAGCACTCTAGTACATAATGAATATTAGACAATTGTGGAAAATACCCATGACTCCGCATCCGTGATTAATACATAAATAAATGCCCTGACCAGGATTCGAACCAAGGACCTCTTGCTTGTGCTAGGAAGCTCAGTCAGTAGTCACCACACGGCCTCCTGGCCATTAAATATTTATTAGCAGCTCTTTTGGAACTTTTTATAAGGCAATAAGATGAAAAAGGGTTCCATCTCTTTGGTGTCGACTGTACATAACTATAATTTATGAACACATTATTGTCGTTATTTACATAGTGCTATTTTATTATTTGAATATACATACCAATACTACGGGTGTTACAAACAATAGAATACATGTCTCCCTTGAGGAATAATTCTTCAAATAATGAAAATATTTTCTTACCTACGTAATACATCCCCTCATAGAATTTGTTCCAGCTCTTGCCACGGCTCAACTGAACCTGGGGTTTGCTTGGCAACCTTATCGCGTCAGCGGCACCTGACAATCCAACCCAGAGGGGAAAATCAGCCTTTTTGGAATCGACTTCGGTTTCCTCATAATATTTTTCTTCAATGAAAAACGGCTGGTAAATATCAAATTATATTTGGTACATAAGTTCCGTAAAACTCAGTGGTAAGGGCCGGGGTTTGAACCCCAGACCTCTGGAGTCTGGGTTGAAGTCGGGCGTCTTACCAACAGGCTACCAGCACTTCTACAATTAAAAAAAAATAACTAAAAAAATGAGAAAAATAAGAAAATGTGTACCAAGAAAAGGTTGCCGACCGCTGGGGCGGCGCGGCTCGTAAAAAGGAACGCTGTCGGACCCCCCCGCCCCCACCCGCCGCTCCGGACACTTTCAGGGGAGCGAACTCGGGCGGACTTTATTTTTACCATTTTAAATTCATATTTTCGTGATTTATGAAAATTATTACGTAATTATACTAAGTTTGCCAAACGGTGTTAGAAGAATATTTATCTGAACTATTGCGCATCTTATTCTATATTTAAAATGCAAAAGTTTGTACGTTATTAAGATTTTTTCTCATTAAAATAAAAAATAAAAACGGCTACGGATTTCAATGTAATTTCGCACGCAGATAGATTAACTTGCAAAATAATATAATATTATAAAAAAGTCAGACTTGAAAAATACTACAAAATATACCTTGATTTTAATGGTTTAGGTTTTTCTTCTTCGACATACTATATTCACTCAATATACTCACATATACTTGCTAAGGATGAAACTTAAAGATACAAGCAGAGACTATAGATATATAAGACGACCACAGCCTAAGAACTTTTTGAAGCTCATGTCGATTGCGCCATCTATGTCAAAGCCCCCTAAAGATACCGAATATGTAAAAGAAATGTCACCTGCGCAGCTACTCCACCTAGTAACAAATAGCGTACTAGTAGTAAACTAGTAGCTACTAGGTGGAGTAGCAGTATCTTTAGGGGGCTTTGACATAGATGGCGCAATCGACATGAGCTTCAAAAAGTTCTTAGGCTGTGGTCGTCTATATCTCTATAGTCTCTGATACAAGTAACCGAGTAGCGATAGACAATGTCCCGAAGATCGATCGCAGTATCCGCGGTTTTAAAGCAATTTTATGTGATCGTAAAACGGTCGTAAACATCCTCTATGTTACGTTTGCGTTGCTACAAATTTATGATTTTTATATTAGCTGTATCTTGAATTTATTTATATGGGGGCAAATATTTTAGGTCAATTGACTTACTTATGTATGATATAAAACTGTGAGGCTATTTTTAGCCCCCGATGAAAAAAGGGATGTTATAAATTTCACCGCAATGTGTCACAGTCTGTGTATTCGTCTGTGGTACCATCTAAAACGTTTTAAATGAGCATATTTCTAGCGAGTAATCTTAGATATGTTTTATCAAAATTTGCTCTTCTGTCACCGTTACGGTAATGCATGTTATGGCGATGGTAGGGAATAATGGGAATGATTACTATAAAAAAGATCATTTCGATCTGTGTCCGCCGGGGAGTACACCGGCAGAAGATATATAGATATAATTGAGAAATATATAAGTCGCTTAGCAAAAAAAAATTGCAAAAAATAAAATTGTATATCAAAAAAAGTGAGATGTTCGATAACGATTACGCATTCACTATTTAACATAGTTAGGTTAGGGTTATTTTTTGTTGTGCTGCTATAAATTAATAAGTAAATCGGTGAGATCCATTTTATTTTATGTGCATTATGCATTTTGGAATCATGCTATAAAATTTTTTTTTTTTCAATCTCACCCCCTGGATGCTGCGGGTGCGGATGCGGCCCGCCCGAGTCCGGGCCGCATCGCCGCGGGTCCCGCGCCCGCGTTTTACATATTTCTTCGCTCGCCTCGCCTCCATTGTGTATTGAATCAACCTCGCTATGTACTGTCTTTGTTCGCTGTCTTGCTTTAATTACTTCACAAAAATCCTTACATTTACAATAATTTGGAGATTTATTTACGGTAATATAAACTTCATGTTTATCATGAAAATTTACGAAACATTGACCTTTCTAATAAGCACTTTTTTAACACTTCGTAATTCTTCTAACTCTGTCTGTCTGTATGTTTGTTCTTCACGCTTAAACCAGCGAGTTAGTGCGATTAATCGAACATTTTATTTTATTTTAGTACAGCGTTTCGTTGGTTGGTTGTAATATTTCAACGCAGAGAAAGTTGTAGGCATGCGTATTAACAAAAAAGTACTATGGTTTATAATATTTCTTAACACATTACGTACGATGAGAATTTTCTTTTTTGTCAAACAAACTGTAAAGGTTCACTACTCCTGATTGTACTCTATGTACATGCTGTAACAAAAATACTAGTCATTTAAGGACTTATGGGCGTTTAAAGGCATAATGGGTTTGTAATTGCGAGTAAGAAAAACCAGAGGAATAGTTTATAGACGCGGAAAAAAATATCAATTTTTTGTATGGGACGCGTCGTCACAGCCGGCCAATAACCCTCCACATAAAAATATTTATTTTTTCGCGAGAAAAAAAAGTTTTATTCGTTTTTCATAATTAGAATACGATACCAATTATGCCATTAAAAGAATCACACGTCGTCGCCATGCCCCTACGAAGCATTTTCGCTACATAGCGGAAAACCCATATTGGCTATGCAGCATAGCGGCGAATGTGTAAATACGAAAAGAATAGTCATACAAAAAGTTACAGCTACAGTTTCAATATAAAAGATATGTATATATATTACAATACATAATTATATTGCTATTGATACATGGATATATCTTAATAATTGAGGGGTGTTTCTTTGCTTAAAAAGCGTAGTTGTTCTTTTTATATGTGATTAAGTGATGAAACTAGTTATGTTATACATATACGAGTTTTCACCAATTTCCACCTCAAAAGCCCATGTCGTTTTGAATTTCTTTGAAAGCAAGATTGTCTTCTGCAAGACTATCCAGGCAGCTATGGGGTCCTGCTGTTCCTTTTTGTTACACAGATAGGCTTTATATGGTACAGTCATCGGCTGAGGTGTTCAAAATGACCTACACACGCTCTTACTCTCTTAATAATAAATTCGTGCCCAGCTCATCTTGATCACCTCACCCGCTTACCTACTTCTGCTGCTCACTGTACATAAGCATTTATATATAGCAAGGTAGTATTTCTAAGTAAATCGCCTCATTATATTTTATTTATTAAAAACGCAAGATAATCCTGAACGACGTCACGTTCCTCCAACCAAATGTGTCAGCAAATATCCAACCACCATACCCTGACCCATCACCAGTAACTTCACCATCCACCGACGGCTCCAGGTAGGCTGGTTGAGGTTGAATGAGAATGTTTTGTTTGCGTCAGCTTAAATGAAGCAAAAAGCTTTAAGAAATTATGACGGTTAAAATAAAGGGGAGGGTGGGGTAAGGTGTATTGTTTAGGCAAGATGGATGGCAGACATTATGTATGTTTATGCGTTTGGCTCAGCGTTTTATGCTATTATGTGCTAGGTCATATCTTGGTCTGGTGAGTATCTAAGGAAGAGACAGCTCTTCTTATTTAAATGACGACGACTTCACGACTTGACGTACGGCTTGTTCGATTATGTAATAGTAGGTTCTAATAAACAAATAAAATAAATGAATAAATACTATAATCTTACACAAAGTAGTCTCTTGATTGATTGAGCAATAAGGCTTAAAAGTATGTTGTGGCGGTGGGTATATATTTTGATTTCATATTTTACCACTGAAAAGATGATTTATTATGAAATGATGAATAATATAAGTACAAGATAAACTAAACTGATAGTCAGGTATATGTATGTAATGTGTACCTATGTATATTGTTCGTATAGGTCTAGCTCCAAGGATAGAAAAAAAAAGAAAACTTCTAGCACAGATCTATACAATAGTTGAAGAGTTCCCTTGATTTCTCCAGGATCCCATCATTAGATCCTGATCTGGTGACCATGGGACCTACTGTGAACAAAAAAAAGCTTTCAAACAAAAAAGATTTTTCAAAATCCAACCAGCCGTTTTCGAATAATCGATGAACATACAGAAAAAAAGCAAAAACAAAGATCCCGACGAGTTGACAACCTCCTCCTTCGAAATCTCGAAGTCAGTTGATAAATACAAACATACGTAGGTACATAAGTACATAGAGCCACGTCCGTTTCCTCAGATATACAAACCCGCTTACATGTTGCAAAAAGTAAACAGAAACTTTATGTTATTGAAATAGAGTTGGTAATATGTTGGAAAGTTTGTGCTGTAAGTTGACCACATTTAATTGCTTTTACTTAAAATTTAGACGACCTAAGGTTTAGTAATTAAAACATAGCAAAATTATGTTTATTGTAAAGAATTACGGGTAATTTTTAACTTACATTTACGTATATGAGGTACAAGTATAGTAAAGTATAGCATCGCTCCCACAATCCAACCAGCCTGGCATGAACGTGTGCTAACATGATGGTAGAATCAATGGTTTTTTTTACGGACTATCTGCTAGTCGCTTGTAGTGGGACGTACAAGTATAGTAAAGTATAGCATCGCTCCCATAGTCCTACCAGCCTAGCATGAACGTGTGCCAACATGACGGTAGAATTAATATTTTTGCGAACTATATGCTAGTCGCTTGTAGTGGGAAGTAAAAGTGTAGTAAAGTATAGCATAACTCCCATAGTCCTACCAGCCTAGCATGAACGTGTGCCAACATGACGGTAGAATAAATATTTTTGCGAACTATATGCTAGTCGCTTGTAGTGGGAAGTACAAGTATAGTAAAGTATAGCATCGCTCCCATAGTCTTAACGGCCTAGCACGAACGTGTGCCAACATGACGGTAGAATTAATATTTTTGCGAACTATATGCTAGTCGCTTGTAGTGGGAAGTACAAGTATAGTAAAGTATAGCATCGCTCCCATAGTCCTACCAGCCTAGCATGAACGTGTGCCAACATGACGGTAGAATTAATATTTTTGCGAACTATATGCTAGTCGCTTGTAGTGGGAAGTAAAAGTGTAGTAAAGTATAGCATAACTCCCATAGTCCTACCAGCCTAGCATGAACGTGTGCCAACATGACGGTAGAATTAATATTTTTGCGAACTATATGCTAGTCGCTTGTAGTGGGAAGTACAAGTATAGTAAAGTATAGCATCGCTCCCATAGTCTTAACGGCCTAGCACGAACGTGTGCCAACATGACGGTAGAATTAATGTTTTTTGCGAACTATCTCCGTAATGGAACAAATAAGCGCTATTTTTGGGAGATAGGACCATTCTGGCAGGAATTTCTGCTTTTATGAAACATTTGCTTGCTGCTTCGTTTTATTGCGGGAGTTTATTGTTAGATAGCAGTTTTTGGGCTAGATTTGACTGTCTTTGGTCGACTTTTATTAGTATGCATATCTTGTGGTTAGATAAAGAGCAATAAAATGCGGTATAAGTGGCGGGCCGTCCTTAGAACTCGGTTAATGATCTAATTTAAAAAAAAGCACTGAGTTGAGCACTTTTCCTACATATCATGAACAAATAAAAAGTAAGTTAGCTTTGGCTTGGTTACGAATATTTTTGACACACAAAGACTTTTCTTATTTAACTTATCAAAAGTTAAATTCCCGTATGAAAAACTGAAAAATATTAAATAATTATAATCGTCAAAAATTTCAAAATAAATTTAATTTATGGTGGTGTATGTACCTATTATCTAAATATCTAAACATTGAAAACATTTTACCCTAAAACACCAATAACAATATTATATGCTGTTTTCAAGAACACCAAATAGTACCGTTAAAATTAGGTAGGTACTTACAATCCTAACCTCAAAGCGCATCACGTTCCAAATTCAAAAATCCTTCCGCGTCTCGCGTATTTTTCTTGCGGCCGCCCGACGCAGCACCCACACAGACAAACGTTTCCTATACACCAGTGTGCCGTAAACTCGACCTATGTGTGCATAGCGACCCCTGTCCGCACAGGCCGCGCTGGTGTGCGTGCCGGTCTCCATTGGGCACAGAGCTATTTCTTTATTGATCCATATTTCTTGTTCTTTAGACTGGCCTCGGCCCCCGGGGGGAGGCTGGGGGGTGTTTTTCTACAGTTTTAATGAAGGACGAGTTTGGGGGAAGACGGTTATTAATGTTTTTAAGCCGTAATTTTCATCGTTAATGTTTTAGGCGTTTTTGCTGATGCGTTTTTAAGCGGAGCTGTTGTTTTGCCATTATTTTTGATTGCGCTCTCCTTAATATACCTACTTAGATAATGTATATGTACTTGAGACATTATACATGGATTTTCTTTTAGTATGCTAAAGTATGGCAATTTTTATTTTGTTGTTAAAGACGACCATAGAAAGACTCAAACCTTGCCAAAGAAAGTCGTTATAAAATGTGACTAAAACGATACTAAGCAAAATTATCGCCTGTAGCATTAGAGATTTCACATGAGCGTTGCTCACATTTGATAGGTAATTACTAAGGTTTAGTTAAGATGAGTTATTAACTTAATATAAAGTTTAGTTTACTATTTCGATGTTCATAGTTTTAAGCCCTGTAATTAAAGTTCAATTGTAATTTTCAATTTGAGTATAACGTTGTATAATTATTTCAATATGTCACTACTTAAAGTTGTTTTCTTTGGATAATTTCTCCTAAATTATTCTTTAGTGATGTAAGTACCTACGTGAGAGTTTATTTTATTTTTTACGTCACTCTGGGCGGTAAGTGAGATTTGCCGCCCACGGGCGCAGCAGCAAATCTCACTTCACACCCAGGAGAAGACGTAAAATTGTGTACGCACCACGGGCGGTAATAAAGAAGGCCTCAGATCGCTTGTTTATGGCCCTCACCTTCGGTTCTGGCCACAAATGACCGCGATCTGAGCCGTTCTTTATTTTACCGCCCTAGGTACGTAATGTACTATTAAAGTTCAGGCTTGTAATTATTAATTATTACGTATAAAAACAATGAACGCAGTCAATTTTAAACCTGTTATTTTTAGTTTTTCATTGAAAAATGTAACTTTAATTTTAAGAATGAATTTTAATTAGTGATTAATTACTTAGAAAAACACCCCCCAGCCTCCCCCCGGGGGCCGAGGCCAGTCTAAAGAACAAGAAATATGGATCAATAAACTCTTAATTGATTATTAATTATTATTTAGGTACCTATATATTAGCGTAGGTGTCGATTTTGATTTCTTGTTAAAAAAAAAACATTTTTTAAGCAATTTAATATAGTAAAAAATAATCAGTACCTACATCATTATGTTGATTATTTTCATGCCATATTAAATTTCCTCACAGATTACTGCACATGTTGGGTATCGATCGACCCGATATCTACTGTTGTTTAAAGTAACTACGATATAGTAAACTTAATAAAAACGGATATTATTAAAAAAGAACACATCACGTGATTAAAATCAGTTTTTTAAATAATTAATTTGATTATATTTCAGTAACTGATTCCGCTTTCTAGACGAAAGATAGCCTCTGCTTTTAATTTGTTATAGCACTTGTAAATACTTTCACACAAATACAACAACACGTGTACTTTTAACAGAATCACAAAGCGAAGCAGGAGACGGCAATCCCATCGATCTTCTTCAAGTTCAAGCAAAGAAAGCTATTCTTGAGGTTACATCCAAACCCTAATAACTCCTTTTGATCACAAGAAATTACAACGGCGATCTGCCCAACATTATTTATATCAGAAGTACTGAAACTCCTCCACAACATATTCCTCCCTTAAAGCTCATCCAAATGCGCTTTTCACCTTATCAAAGCTAAACACACCAATAAACTTCTCAAAAAAAGCATAAAGAAAAAAAACACAATCTGTGAAACACACCCCAATCATTTGGCCCATTACAAAATGTAGGGAAAACATATTCGTTGCCTTAACCGGCCCATAAATAAAGAAGGGAGCGAAAAGGGAAAAATTTTATTATCCCACCACCCCAAAGGAGAAATATGAAATAAAATGAAAATGTAATGGGGAAAAAATACGCCGGGAAGACAAAGGGAGTGGGGCCTGCGTTGTATGGAGACGGACTCTGATAAAGAAGAAGTACCTACTGACAGTTTTCTGCATTAACCGACTAAGGTTTCAAACGTCCGGGTTGTCAATTCGTCGGGATCTTTGTTTTTTGACTGAGAGACTGAATCAAGAGATATGTCTACGTTTCAGCTTGTGCAAAAATATGTACATCTCACAGAGCTACTACTTAAATTGTATATTTTCGAAGACTGCTGGACGGAATTGTTTTCAATACAATTTGCTTTATCCGTTATTATCTAATGAGATTCTGAGAAAATTGAAGAATCTTTTCAAATACCATAAGCATACTACACATTTCTAATGAGCTGAATAATTTTTATTGTAGTTCGGGTAGGTATTTGGTCTCAAAAATCAGAATTCGGTAAGATGGCGATTCGTTTCCTTTGTAAGGTTGACGAGTAAGTTAAGTTTCTATAAGTTCTTGAAATAAATAATAAAATGGAACTGATGATGATGATGATTTCATTTCGCCTTAGCCGTGTTAGGACTCTAGTAATTGTAGTAAGATGCGCTATCGTCTTAACTAAGGTCATAAAATAATGACATACTATTTGTACCCCGAGTCGTTTTTTTTGGTAAAAGTTATTCTTTTGTTATTTGAACGAGTTGGAAACACAGTGAATAAAATAGTCCGCCTCCATACTAGCAGGCCCGAGTGGGCGGGGGTAGACGCCGTTGGCGAAGACTCGTTTCTATAAATCTGCCTTATCTCAAAAACATACCCTTCTTTATTTATAAAATATCCCCGCGATAGCGAGTTTTATGTCCTCTTGCGTTTTTAAATAGCTACGCGTACATTTCAGTTACGATTACGATTATTATGCAAAATTTGCATTTGGTGATTGATTTTCTTGTCTCTTCTAAACGATGGACACCAAATCCTACTAAGTCATGAGAAGTTATTTTAGCATTTGTTTAAACAACACTACCCAATAGTAAAACCAGAGACTATAGAGATATAGACCGCCACAGCCTAAGAACTTTTTGAAGCTCAAGTCGGTTGCTACCTAAAGGTTGTCTGGTAGAGATCGCTTCTTAGCGATAAGACCGCCTGTTGTTACCTAGTTTGTTTATTGGTATCGCTATTGTTTTTGTTTCTTATCACGTGGTGTACAATAAAGAATATTTATTATTTATTATTATCTCCGTATATTTATTTTCTTTCTTAAGTTAGGTTTTTTACAATATGAATATAAAATTAAAATAAAATATACCATACAAAACAATAACAATATAAAACATTATTATTATTATTGCGCCATCTAGCGTAGCTACTAGGTGGAGTAGCAGTGCAGGTGACATTTCCCATACATTTTCGGTATCTTTAGGGGGCTTTGACATAGATGGCGCAATCGACTTGAGCTTCAAAAATTTAGTAAAAGTGTCCAGCGAGCCGGCGGGCCGAAGGTTGAATGAAAAATATTGTTACCATTGTTATACAGGCTGTAACAAAAATACTGGTGATCCGTTTAAGGGCATAATTGGTATCGTATAGCGAGTATGAAAAAGTAGGAGAAAAATTTTTTTGACGCGAAAAAAAAACAATTTTGTATGGGGCGAGTCGTCCCAGCTGGCCAAACCTCCATACACTACAAAAAATTTTTTCGTGAGAAAATTATTTTTTCTTAGTTTTTCACAATAAGAATACGATACCAATTATGCCCTTAAAAGGATCACCAGTATTTTTGTTACACCTTGTATTAGGATATCACGCCCGTGACATGTTCAGCCCTCGTACGTTTTGAAATAGCTACGCGTGAGTTTAGGCATAGAGTTTATTCTATGGTTTAGGTAAACGTCATTATGCAAAATATCTTACTAAGTTAGGTATGTGTATGTGTAGAAGATTATGTATCATCATCACGTTTTAAAGAAATTAGACCGTTATGTAGCTTTCGTATTTTTAATTTATTAATTCATATTATTTAAGCAAAGCAGAAGCGATTGTGCATTTTTTTCGCAGCCACGTCTATAATATCGGTATCAAAATAAATAAGTACATTATTCTACTGTATTGCGCGATAAATAAACTTTATAATTATATTTAAAATATACCAACTCCAACTATTTACCTTAATGACAGTTATACTTGAAGTATACAATTCAAAGTGCATTTAGTTTCTATGTTGCAGAAAGTTGTGTGCGACTCTTCTTCATCTAAATCACTAACTGCCTGCTGCTGAGGATTGTGTCTCCGCTTACCGATTGTCTTAAGGGCGGCCTCACTCGACCGCCGGACGATATCGTCCTGTCAGTTGGTCTGAACTATCAATTTTTGTTCTAACTGACAGCTAGGCCGATATCGTCCGGCGGACTGATAGTAGGTGGCCGCCCTAATAGCATCAGGTGTCCGCTTCTCCCTATCGGTTGCTTTGCCGAAAGTGTTGTTGAGTGTGATGTCAACTGATGTCTTGTACAGTCGACGTCAAGAATATATTTACACTTTTGCACCTTATTACAAAGGTGTAAGGTGCAAAAGTGTAAATATATCTTTGACGTCGACTGTACACACCTTCGCAATAAAAATGACAGAAGAATGTCAACTATTACGCGAGGTGGTATTATTTACCACGAGGTCTAGCTCGTGTTCGTAAAAGGGTACCTAAATTGCAGAAAAAATGTACCTTTTCTTTTTTTTTTAATTTGATAAATATTTTGAGTCTATCCTATGCAGCTAACGAAACTGAGAAATTATCAGTTTCGTTACATTTTTTTATGAACGTAACGAAATTTTTTTGTATGAAAATTTGGGAACAGTTGGGACATTTTTTTTAATCTATCAGACTCGATAGAGCTCATGATTCTGCATAGGATAGACTCAAAATATTTATCAAATAAAAAAAAAAGTAAAGGTACATTTTTTCTGCAATTTACCCAAAACAAGGCCCAGGAGTTCGATTTTTGAATCTCACCGGGTGACTTATTTCGTACTAAATAGTCATCGGCTGCATACAAAAAAGTCACCGGTGAGATTCAAAAATCGAACTCCAAGATCTAACAGCTAATTTGCATGACACTGAAAACGAAAAGTATAAAAACAAATGTACCGCTAATTATTTGGACATGAAACATAATTTCATACCTTCCACCCTCGCATCATATCCCTTACGCTTAAAAATAAAAACCAGTGAAGCGACTTCGGAGGGCGGCCTCAGGTAAAAGAAAAGTCCCTAAAAATCCCCCGCCGGGCGGGAAGGGTGGATTTTTCTCACAGGGAGTATTGTTCAGTTTTTGCGAAGGTTCTAAGTGAATTTTGGAGATAGGTAATTTCGGATTAGGGGCTTTTTTGCTGTTCAGGGGTTCGGAATATGGCGGGTTTAATGAAGTCGGGTTGGAAGAATTTCATTTTTATGGGTTCGGATTATGTTTTATACCATAAACATGTAAGAGTAGCTGAGCGTAGGTATTTATATTGATTGTCTAGGTGCATACATATATCTATACATTGTAACTATTGTATATAGTAAAAATCTTTGATGAAATCTTGTCATTTGCAACCACTGTACCTAAATAGCTTGATCTTTTTACAATATTTTACTACAACTACAGCTTTTTTTTGTATAATGTCAGTCAAACTTAGAATATTTTTGTAAAAAAATTATCCTAAACACATGAAGATTCTAATAAGGAAGTACTTACTTATCTTATTAGACTTGTGAACTTATCAAATTTCAGCAAAATAAATAAATCTTTATTTCTACTGAAAACTTATTCCTCTATATCCTCGGGAAAGTAGTATTTTGATTTATGATAAACTGAAAACCGTGCAATACTACCTACTACAAGGTCATACTTTAGAAATACAAACTTCAAGATTTTCGTACATAATTTGACGGAAACAAGACAAAACTAAAGTTCCATTCATTTAGTTGTCCTAGCGTGACGAACCTGACTTAATTTTTTGGGTTTCAGTAAGAGTAAATATGGCTCAAAGACCGAAAGACTGAAAATGAGTCGTTTCGTTTACAAATTTCCATGCAAGGCAACCCGTTTTTAATTGTTGTTAAGCGTAGGGGCAGGATTTACTGGAGTTGTTCTGTCTAGGCACAAACGTATATTAAAAGCGTCTAGTGTGATGTAATTTGTGGCACGCTCATTGAGTAATGTAATGACACGCTCTTATTTGTAAGGCCATAAGAGCGTCACATAATTTTTGCGGCCTCCGTGTAGGAAAATACCACGAAAATACTATTGCCGGTGACTGTACAATAACTAGTATAGTGTAAAATAACAGTTGAAAAATGTTCGTTTGTACTTATTGAATCAATAAAACAAAACAGTTTTATATAGGTACAGAAACACGGAAGCAACTCCCGCGTCTTTCTTTTCCCCGCACTACCCCCGCGCTTCTTGCGCGCCTCCCCTCGTTTTTCCTTCCCTCGTAAAAATAATAATCCTCAGGTCCAATTACCCCCGCCCTCCCCCTCCCCCGCCCCCTGGGGGAGCTCTAATGGCCGTGTCTCTTGCCGAACCTATGCGGATTTATTTTTCTACTAAGAATGTATGACGCACGTGTATTAGCCTAGTGAGTGAGGTGTTTAAAATTATCTTAGCTATGTTCTTGTTTGTTGTGTTAAGTTGTTTAGTTTAGTTGTGCTAAGTTTTTAAACTCAAAGTGTTTGACAGTTATTTATTTTGCTTAACTATAGGGCTGCTTATAGTTGAACCATAAACCATAAGAGACAGCAAAATCTACATAAAACCACACACGACGGGCACTACGAAAATGAAAAAGAATTATTCTTAAATTTTAGCTACTTTACAATGCATTTATCTTCTTCTTCACAGTTCACTGTTTCATGGTAATGGACATCTATTTCCAATTTGTGGTAATGTTATATGAGTAAATGTAAAAGTAAGTATTTTTGATAGAAGATATTTGATCGATTCGTTGTTTGTTCTTCCTTTACCAAAAACGGCTGAATGGATTTATTAGACACCAGCCGATAATAACCTAGAAAAATATATTTATATTTATAAGCTGATTGTGTCCCACTGCTGGTAAAAAGCCTCCTTTTCTTCCTTCCAGGTGTCTATAAGTGCATCAACCCAGTCGCGAAAGACGTCAAGATGATCCCGCCATCTTCGTCTAGGTTTGCTACGCCGCCGCTTGCCCTTTGGTGTCAATTGAGTGGTTTTCTTGGCCCACAAGTTGTTTGGCATACGGCAGATGTATTGCCCAGTCCCATACTGAGGCTTATCGGCTGTAGAGCCTACCTCGGCTACTTTGATCTTGGAGTTGAAGCGCAAGAGATAGAATACTTTTTATCCCAGAATTTTATAGAGAGTTGAAATGAGGGTTCGGAATAAAGTTAGCGAGAAGAGCGGGAGAAAAGGTCCAAGTCAATTAAAATGAGATATTTGTATATATTATATTACAGACCTTGTAAAAAATAAAAAGGAAATGAATCGGGCAGCGAAACAAACTCGTTGAGACGGAAGTAAGCCGCTATCGCGGACAGACAGTCGTGAACAAATTAATTTTAATACGCACCTGAGATTTAAAAAAAGGGTTTCATTTTAATTTGGTTCCGTGAACTCATTAACTGAATAATTGAGAGGAGAGAGTAAATAATAACAGAATATAACTTATATTTGGATCTGAAGTGGTAAAGCGCTTTCAGACCTTTGTTTTACCAACACACTGCCAAATAAGCATACGAACTGCCTGGTAAGCGTTACCGTAGTCTATGGACGCCTGCAACTCCAAAAATGTCACATGCGCTTTGCTGACCCTTTGTAAAAAGAAGGATACACTGTGTTGCCGGCTAACGAGAGCAGAGGGTTCCTTGTCGTCAACACATAGCATCTTCTTTGACATCCCCTACACCCATATGGAACCATCTTCTTATTGATTTCAAGGCCTAAGGGGATAATGGGGTAGTAAATTATACTACGACGGTGGCAAACAAGGATACGGCCCGTCTGATGGTAAGCAGCTACCTTAGGCTATGGACGCTTGCAACTCCAAAGGTTATAATCATTTAACTCTTAATCAATGAAGCGCTCAATCAGGACGAATTCAAATTCAGTTCAAACTAACATAAAGCATAGACTTAAAGATATACTCGTAATAGACGGCCATAGTCGTAGAACTTTTTGAGGCTCCATGTTTTGAGCGCCATCTAGTCCAGAGCGACCTAATGATAGCCAAAATGTAGGAGGAAATGTCACCTACTCTGCTACTAACTCCATCTAGTAACGACTAGCGTACTACTGTACTTTCAGTCTATGCCTAAGGTAAATAATCGAATCGAGCGTAAGCGAAGTGAGTTCTTACAAACAACTCCAGACCGAACTGTCACCTGGCTACTGGGACGTCTCGGCATTTGGATGGCTTTTTGATTTCGATAGTTTGTCTGACGATAACTTTAGTACCGTTTTTCTGATCTTTATGAAATTTCTTGGGGCTGTAGCAGAGATACATCAAATTTGTAAGTTCATATATG
This sequence comes from Pammene fasciana, assembly GCA_911728535.1. Classification (NCBI taxonomy): domain Eukaryota; kingdom Metazoa; phylum Arthropoda; class Insecta; order Lepidoptera; family Tortricidae; genus Pammene; species Pammene fasciana. Next base: position 12,738,978 of record OU452295.1, read on the forward strand.
AGCAGGATCGATCAAGTGGTTATGGAGCTCCGCGAGTTCGAAAAGTAACAACACGAAAACATAACCTTTAAAGAAATACAACTTTCAAACATAAACCAATAAATATTCATTTAAGTTGCACATAATTTTTAAATACCCACTTTAAGACTCCCCACAACAAGCCTTAACGTTAAATCACGGGCTACAGAACCCCACGGAACCCCACGGAACCCCACGGAACCCGCGCTTCCTTCCCAAGCGGGGAACTCGCAAAATAATTACGGACCCGGATACTTTTCCATTAATATTAAAAACTTTAATGAAAAAAATATTAAAAGGCTCCGAATTTCATCCTTTTTTCCATTAGGGATGATACCTTTTGCGGGGCGGTCAGTTGCATTGCTAAGGGTAAGGTACCTACTTATAAAAGGCTTATAATGTTGTTTTATACGTTTACTAAGATAAGAATATAAATAGGTGAGGTTGTTGTGCGATTTTTGTCTATTTAGTAGCATGAATTCACAAATAAATCGCAAGTGTATAAGAATAAGTTTAGTGTCGACCGTCGAGTGGCGCTCTCATGAGGCGGATTGTATTTCCTAATACACGAGTCAATTTCTGTATGATCCCTCATCATAAACTTAAACATATAATAGACGGCCATAGTTTAAGAACTTTTTGAGGCTCCATGTATTTAGCACCATCTAGTTGAGAGCGACCTAAAGATAGCCAAAATGTAAGAGGCAATATCAGCTCCATCTAGTAACGACTAGTGTACTACTAGTGCGCTATTCGTTACTAGATGGTGGTGACATTTCTTCTTACATCTCTTTAAGTGGCTCTCAACTAGATGGCGTGATAGACTTAAGCTTCAAAAAGTTCTTAGTCTATGCTGCTCTATTATATAAGTTACTCTACGCCCTCATGTTGTGTTGTAGTTTTGGTCTTTGTCACATAGTATAATTTTGCGTAAAAAAAAATTATCTTTCAATGTTGTGCATGTGGTTTCTACGTGGTAGTTTTAAAGTCGTCTTTTTTTTTTTTTTATCATATAAAACAAGACTGTAATTTTATTTTTAGTATTTATTTACTTATCGCAATCATTTACCCTTAATGTGCCCGGTGGTCGTGCGGTGCGTGAGAATTTTTTCAATTGATATCTAGGTAATTGACGATCGTGTTGAAACACAACCCGCTTCTTTTTATTCAAGATTAAATACTTCATAATTATTTATATTTACTTAGAAACTTTCTTGCAGAGAGAATCAAATTTCTATCTGGATACAATGTAGGTACTGGAATCTTAATAGGAAATAATTTTATAAGATGCTAGCGCCATCTGTTGTCGGGTAGCTAAAGCTCAAACAAATTAATCATGTTTTAACTTTGGTATTAATTTATTAAAAACAGTTGGTTGAATAAACATATTATCTTTTTATGCTTATTGTTAAACCTTTTTGTTCCATACAACATAGAATTAAATTAGATTCAAGTGTGTGGCAATACAATTCTAATGTGCCATTTATTTCTCTATGAATTTACTTATCCTAATACGTCGAGTTATCTTGTGAGAATTCGTAGACGTGGTGCATGGTAAACATTATTTCTTATTTATTTATTTGTTTATTTGTAAAAAAAACTTACAGTTAAAAAAATTACTTTTGTGAAAAAATGGTGTCATCGGCAAATAAATAGTAAAAATACCTATTGCTAGGGATAAATCTTAGTAAAGTGCATTGAAATAACTATACGATAAGGAGATTTTAAAATCGCATTACACGTTGGGATAGTAAAAACGGGTTACTTTGTAAATAAATTTGTACACAAGGTTTTCCATTGAGTGTAAAAGTACTTTATAAAGTGCAACCAGGAGTTCGATTTTTGAATCTCACCGGGTGACTTATTTCGTAATAGTCATCGGCTGCATACAAAAAAAGGCACCGGTGAGATTCAAAAATCGAACTCCAGCTTCGAGAGGTATTTGCTATCCGATATATGTTTGTTTCTAAAATGTTGTCCACCATACCATTCATATTTAATCACGGTAAATTAAATAAAGAATACGACTGTTTACTCTATAACATCGATATAATGAGCAGGCAAACGACGCAGAATCGCGCCCTTGTCATTCGCGTAGCCTGTATCGTATCGCTTGATAGATCAAAAAACAATACAAAACGTATCTGACGGAGCAAACAGCGAATATCGAATGTAATCCCTCAATCGCGTCGCGTCAGGTTTTTTACAAAAGCCCCTCGTGAAAAGGTTTCATATCCTTTTTTATGTTTTTCTCGGATTTGGGGTTGCGTGGGCAGAGAACCGTCAAAAAATGAGTTTTGTTTTTAAATGTAAGTCGGTTGTTAAGTGTCAGTTTTTAAATTACTGAACAACAGCAGAATTAGGTACGTACTTATTGAGCTATTAGCTTTATTTGTAATGTCACTAACATTTTTCCTTTCTTGTGTTTTGTTTGAGAACCAAAATATATAAAATAAAAACCTATCGCAATTTAGTCAAATCAAATCCTAAAGTCGACTCTTTAAATGAATTCTTACAAGACTATGTTTTTAGTAAAATTCAAAGGAGTGTTTTTAAATAGGTTGTGATGTACTTACTTATCTACATGATTTATAGCAAAATGTAAAACACTGTAACACTGGTGGCGCCGAATGACTTTTCTTATTACCTACACGATATTTTTACAACTAGAGTCAATTTCCACCCAAAATAATAAGATGCAAAATTTAAGGACACGGAAATTATTAAAATAAACTACTTATATAATTTTGTACACTTAAAAGATACTTATTAAAAAACTCTACGAACGAGCTACAGAACCCGGTCCCGGCGCGGGCCGCCGCAACCTTTCCCTGCGCCGTTTTTCCCTTTTTTCCAATTTATCTCTTTTTCCACATTGGATTTTTCGCTTATTTGCTCGCTTCATTGGCTTGTAAGTGAGATGGGTTCTTTTTTGTGTTTTTCCTTTTGTTTTCGCAGCTAAATGCGGGGATATTGGATTTGGGTCAAGCCTTTTTTATCGTGTAAATGTTTTTATGAACTCCGGGCCGATGGCAGCGCCGTGCAGGTTGGCGGGAGTTTCGGGAACTAGAGCGTAGCGCCACCTGTTGACGGATAGCATAATTAGTGCACCTGATGTTAACTTGCTTGTGAATTACCTGAATTCGGTACAGCAAAGGTAATACTATTTATTAATACATAAGATAAATACATAAGAATAATTATAATGTAAATTGGACTTAAATAAGATATCAACACTTTGGCGAGAAATAATAATTAAATATTTAATAATAACTTTATTCAAGTAAGTAGGTAACTCCTTAATGATTTTTTAATTACATTTAAAACAAGTGCTTGTACTAAAAAATATAGGTTCTTCATAAGCGAACAAAATAAAAGCCATCACCGATTTCTGTCGACCGACTAACTAGCACCCTCTATCGTCGAGTAGATTAATAACGTCCTGTTTGCGTTTTCCAAGAAGACGTGGAGTTGTAAATTCTAATTGGTATATGTAGATATTCTAGTTAGAATATGAGACAACATATTGCCCCACCATACATAACGGCCGTAAGAGGACCAGTCATACAAATGTTTTTTTCATAATGTAATTTTAATCTGTATGCCAATAGCCGTTACTGACTTTAATGCATGGTAACTCAGGACAGATAATCCATTTTAATTTAATTTGATCACTCTGATCATAAAGTATTGAGTGATGAAGCATGCCTAAGACAAAAGGTTTTGATTTGGTCTAAGTTATAGTTTAGGTACTTACATGTTTTTTATTCGATAGGTAGTTAGTTAGTTAGTTTGTGATTTAGTTAAACTGGGCGTTTTTCCGCAAATCTACATCCAGTATGGCTATTTTGCTTGAAACGTGGTTACCACACCCAGATAAAACAATAGTTTTTTTATAATTAAAACAACCGAAATCTTTAAAATAAAAGGGCATAAGACCTAATGAAAGAACCCAAAACAACTATTTTCCGTGAAAATTCTACCATATGGCAGGAACACAACTGTTTTAAGAAAGAATCATTTCAAAGAACTTTACTTCTCGCATCAGTAGGTACGCTATTTGTTACTAGGTGGAGTAGCAGTGCAGGTGACATTTCTCTTACATATTCGGTATCTTTAGGGGGCTTTGACATGGGTGGCGCAATCGACATGAGCTTCAAAAAGTTCTTAGGCTGTGGTCGTCTATATCTCTATAGTCTCTGAATTCACTGCGACAAAATAAAACCATATGGCTACATTTCTTTCTCTTCAACAATACATTTCACGATTCAACAATTTTATGATTTTTTTTTGTATCTATAATGTTTCCCAGTCCCAGTAGCAAAAACATTCTGAGTCATCAAAAGTATCTTCAAAATGCTTTACAGAAAATATTCACATTTATAATACAACAAATTCAAATAAACTATAATTTTCCATGTAAATTCTGCGTCCTTGGCAAAAAAAACTATTATTCTAAAAAAAGAGTCTTCACGCTAATTTTGAAAGTTTTTGCTGTCATTTCACAACAATTTCACAAAAACTACGATATTACTACGCCAAACACCCCAGCGGCAAAAAACACAATTCTTCTCATAAAAAAGTCCCTCAGAAGCATTTTGCTACAAACGTTTACATCAATATTTGGACAGCAACAAATTGGCAAAAAATCACGGTTTCCCTAACAAACCCGCGTAAAAAAACAATTTCCCTAATAAAAGAGTCCCTAGGAAGTGTTTTGTAGCTGCTCAGTGCACGTTCATTTGCGAGGGCGGGATGGATTTTTAAGTGACCCGGTGATTTATTGTAAGAACTGACCGGTGGTTGGGTGGTGTGGAGGAGGCTTTTTTCATTTGAAATAATAGTTTGACCATTGTTAAAAACATTTTTTATTATGAATTATATCATGTTTCTTGCTCATCTTTTATTAAGTATCCGTTTTTTTTATAGTCTACTATGCACTATCAAACTTGCAATTATTGTTGTTGATACCCCAAATAAATATTTGGTGGAAATATTCTCATATTTAACGCAGGTTTTTTTGAGAAGGATTAAAAACCAAGTTGATTGTAACCAAAACTAAAAACTTTGTAGATTTTAAAATTGTGTGTTTACACTGAAAATTATTGAGAACTAGTAAATTTATGCCAAAATTTTAATATTGAGGGAGCCTTCGTTGCTCTTAAGTGTGTTCAGGTATTCGAAAAAGTGCATTAGGTGCTCCAGTCCCTACGCCACCTACGCCTCTTGCTACACGCATCATGCTACGCCGTAGCTCGTAGCAGGCTGTATTTTCGTAGAGCCGATTGTAATTCGTTTTTGTAATTTTCAGTATTTTTTAATGATTATAATCTTTCACATTTACCAGACTTACTTGCCTTCCACTGGATGGTCTACAATTACATATATTATTTTGGGTATCTTTTGGGAAATATAACTTACATGAAATGAAACTTCTGCGAAAAGTTGGTTGGCAAGTGAAATTCGGCAATAAAATTTTCGGCGACAAGGCAGAGAACCATTATTCTGAAACTACACATATTATTCAACACTATTATCTATTACTAGCAAGCCAAATTATTATCTCTGAACAGCCCAAAGATAAGTAGGTACTTTGAATACCTTCTCAACCAATGATTTTATATATACTAGATAAGAAATCAGCACTCCAAATGTGGCACAGTAAAAGCCGGTGCAACGCGACGGATTTTTCCGAAGAGAGCCGAGCCCGAGCCGAGCGAAGCCCGATCGTTCCGACGAGTAAATTTACAAAGGACTAACAAACGTTTCGTTAAAATATTACCAGTGTAAGTGAGACTAGGGATTAAGCTTAAACGCTACAGCATGAAGGTCAACGAACTATAGGCACAATCGGCGATAGGAAGTAAAGGTTTCGTAAATTTAAACCGAACTGACAGCATTGAGGCATAAGGCTAGTGGAGTAGTTGTTGTTTTTTTTAAATTACGAAACTCAGAAAATTATTAAAACTTATTTAGTAAATTTCATTATTATATTATATTTTATAATGTTGAATCATTTTTTATGGTTCCGTGGCTAAATTGGCAAAAACGGAACCCTTATAGTTTCGTCATGTCCGTCTGTCCGTCCGTCCGTCCTTCCGTAAGTATGCCACAGGCATTTTGAGACGTATCCTTATAACATTTTAACACAAGGTGTATTTTAACACAAGGCGCCACTAGTGAAATTGCTAAAAAAATTATTTGAACATTATCGGTTAAGGAGTTTTTGAGTGATCTCCAAAAAACCTACGTACATAGGCAGATACGACCTTGTGATATAACTTGTGATTTTTTAAAATAACTCTCTGTTATGCGTGGTCCGACACGAACTTTAGCCGGTTTTTGTAAAATATACCTCAAATGATACCGTAATATCCTCATATCTAATCCCAAGAAAGCAATTATGTAAATATTTTCGTTTATTATTTTTTCATTATTTCAAAGTGTGATCTGTCAATTTTTGAATTAAAGATTTAAAAAGAAAGCATGAAATACTATGTTTACCGAGCTATTGTGTTTCTTTTGATTCTAAATTTGTCTTGAGCATGTACTTCGCCCCCGCATGGGCCGCATGCCTGCTTCCCTTTCTGCTCGCTCGGCGGCCGAAAAACTCAATAACCCTCACCCGCCACCCATTGTGCCCGTACGGTTTACACCGTCAGGAATACGTTAGGTCAGAACGCAAACAAGTAAACATAACCGACCGTGTGCAGTTTTCATTCCATTCTGGAGTCGAATCAGGCAACCAATCTGGGTACCTGACGTTTGCCTACAACTTTTAACATTCGCCTCACAAACTTAGGTAGAAAATCCGTCCGAGAGCATGTCGGGCCATCCTCAATGTTGGGTTCCGTATTTGCCGGCCCGTCACAATACACAATACACCAAAAACGGTTTAAAACTCAACCTGTTGGAACTATGTCCCTAGTTGTCTACAGAACCCCAAAAGGAATTAAAAAGGTTAGGGGGTCACAATTAAGTATACATGTAGGAAGTGGATTTTCAAATAAACACCAACTTTGTGAATTAAGTATATTTTAGAAGAAATTAAATGAAAAATAATGTTACAGCACGTCTTTTCTTTATAGCTCCCAACAGATTCTCCCTCATGGCCGCCATTCATGCTATCCCTTTCATACTCATAGACATGGTCTTCATACTATCTCATTCACTCACAATACGTCATTCATCCATTCCATTTCACCCAATCCTACAGTCGGCCTTTCCTGAAATTCAGCCTGGTCTCTCAGGCTGACATAAGTAACATAACAACTATATGACAACATTTAACATCTCAGTGTAGCTTTTCTTATAACTAAACATCATATAAACAGCTGATGACTGATGTGTACTTGTACAGGTAGAACATGTATGCATGTAGGCGAGCATGGTTAACAACAATCGTACACAGATCAGCAATATATTAAATAACAATCATGAATTGAAACATCTTAAACAAAAAGCAATGTATGGGTACACAACCTGACTAAAGGGGAGGGTAAGTGTGGTTCCCATGCAAACAACAACTAAAATAAATAAAAAGATAAGAGTGGGTTATTACCTGCCTCTCACTCCGTATCTGAGCATTTCTGTGGATGGACACCGTTGCAGCAGCTGTTGATGGCTAGGCGGTCGTTGGCAGGAACGGCGCTATTGTGGTTCCGGGCGGAGCGTACTTTTAAAACATGGGACGAATTTAAAGGTGCAATACTAAAAGAATTCCCTGATACTATAGATGCAAAGGCTATTCATGAGCTGATGAGTTCCCGGCATAAGAAACAGAGTGAGTCATGCTTAGAATACCTGTTTATTATGAAGGAATTGGGGAAAAGAGGTAAAATGCCTGACTATGTGGCCATAAAATATATAGTTGAAGGCATAAAGGATCAAGAAGTGAACAAGATAATGCTTTACGGAGTTACTACATACAGTGATCTGAAAGACAAGCTGAAGATCTACGAGCAATTTAAAGCGAATATGGCGAGTACGAGTTCGAGTTCAAATCGTGATTCAAGCCGGTCGAGCAAGCAAACTGATAAGAACGAGAAGGCGTACGGTCGATTTATGCGGTGCTACAACTGCGGGGAGAAGAATCATCCTTCGTCGGAGTGCCCGCATAAAGAAAAAGGGCTGAAATGCTTTAGGTGCCTTGACTACGGCCATATTGCATCAAATTGCAAAACAGCATCGTCATCGGGATTGGGATCATCGGGTGCAACTTCACACGGAAAGGACGGCGTGAAGGCAGCGACGAGCGGTGAAGGTGGCAGCACTGGAAGAAAATGGTCGAACGGAACGAGTGGCGCTAGTGTCGCAACTAAACAAGCTCTTTACGGTTCGACAAGTGACAGTCACATCACTACCGAAGACGACGTGATTGGCGGATCGGCCAAGATGGCGCATCATTGTCTGACAGCTGTCATCAATGGAGTGAACCAGCGATTGATAACGCGGAAACATAAGCCGGTTAAAGAAGTAAATGTGCTTGGAAAAAGTGTTATTGCGCTCATGGACTCTGGTTGCGCAGTGAGTTTAATGACGATTGCGTGCTACAATGAGTTAAATGCGTCGGAGTTCGACAAATGCGACGAGTTTTTGACGGGACTCGGTTCTAAAGATGTAGGTTGTTATGGACAGATTAAGTTAAATATCGAAATAGACGAGCAATGGTATAACGACGTAGAGTTTCGTATAGTGCCTAACGATGCTATGCCTTACAGTATGATTCTAGGCGAAGACTTCTTGTTGCGTGTCACTTTCGTCATGAAACAAAACAATGTATGGTTAATACCGCTTGACAAATGGGTGTGTGAGATCAGGGTGTGTGATTCTCTTGTTACAGGTTCAGGAGTTAGTCCAGGTATTGAACAAAGAGTGAACGACCTGGTGGAGTCATACGTGCCGTGTAAGACGAAGGAAGCGCCCGTCAAGTTAAAACTGGTGCTAAAAGATGACATCCCGATTGCACAGCGACCCCGACGGTTGGCGCCGGCAGAGCAAGAAGAGGTTCAACGGCAAATAGCGAAGTGGCTGGATGACGGTGTAGTAAGGGTAAGCTACTCAGAGTATGCTAGTCCTTTAGTTCTTGTAAGGAAAAAGGATGGGAGTATTAGGGTTTGTATTGATTACAGAAGACTTAATCAGAAGATTGTGAAAGACGAATATCCAATGCCGGTGATAGAGGACCATATCGACAAATTGGTGGGAGCGAGGGTCTTCAGTACACTGGATCTGAAGAATGGGTATTTTCACTTGCCGGTAGATGAGGAATCGGTCAAGTATACCTCGTTTGTCACAGCGACGGGGCAGTTTGAGTTCCTTAAGGCCCCTTTTGGTCTTTCTGTATGTCCGAAGGTGTTCACAAGGTTTATAACTGCCATATTTCGGGATCTTATTGCCCAGGGCAAAGTTCTGATCTTTATTGATGATTTAATTATTCCCGCAGCAAATGAAGAAGAAGCGGTAACCAGATTGGAGGAGGTATTGGACGTAGCCTCACAATATGGGCTTGAAATCAATTGGAAGAAATCCCAGCTAGTGCAGAGGCAGGTTGAGTATCTAGGGCATGTAATCCAAGACGGACAGGTGCGGCCCTCACCAGAAAAGACGTGCTGTAACATTATTTTTCATTTAATTTCTTCTAAAATATACTTAATTCACAAAGTTGGTGTTTATTTGAAAATCCACTTCCTACAGTAATAAACAAATTAAGTATACATAATAAAGTAATTGATCCAAGAGCGACTCCATTGCTCTTATGTGCCATGTGATTTTTGAACGCCAGATGAATGACAGGTGACATTTTATCATATCTTTCTTCTAATTTGTAATACAACCTTAACGATGTTAAATAATTCGCACTGGCCGGCTACACATTTTTTTGTGCTCTATTTTAGGAAAATCTTGTTTGTGTCTGCGCCTCTATTATATTATAAGTTATAACTCAATGTTCTCAACACAATACAAAACTCCCCCTCCATACAACTGAACACATAATGTACGGCTGTTTTTTCCCGACCGCCGGACATACGGCCTGATTACAGACTCGGTGGATCTGTTAATCGGTGGTTAGAGCCACCGGGCCGGTTACAGCGGTATGCTGTGCAATTGTTTTTTACCATTTTCCTGCTTTCAATTTTCCGGGTTTGCGGTTGCGAGATAGTTTTTTTTGGAATTGGTTTACTGCAGTTTTGTTTTTGTGGTTAGATACAATTGTTGTGTGAATAGTAACAGTCATGTTTTAATTACTATCTATAACTAGTGTAAGTAGCACAAGTAGATAAACGGACAGAGTGTTTAAAATGAACTTGGCACACCCTTCTTTTAGTAATAATGTCAGCTGATTGTGCTTATTGATAAGCACATCAAACATAATTATGTATAACAACTGAAATAGCTATTTTGACGACACAAGATTAATTTAGAAATTGTACAGTCGCCATCAGATATATCGGAACGGCCACGGCACTCAAAAATATCTGAAGATGCACTTTACCGCCTTGACAATATAGGCGTTGTTCAGATATTTGTGAGCACCTTGGCCGCTCCGGGCGGCTCTTTGGCGGGTTTTATATAGTTATCTAGTTACTCGTAGTTTGTGTTTACGTTTGTCTTTCGATAAACATGTTATACAGTGTACTTACGTCACGTCGTAGTACGTCAAATAAGGGCGAACATTGCATAGGACATCAGAAACATGTTTAGATGACTTTTTCTTATTATTACGACAAAAACATTCAACCATACAAATATGTAAGTACACAATGTAAATGCAGCACACTCAAGTTGAACGCTCGTTGGCATTAACAGTTAATTTCTTTACATCAATCATGTTTATAATCCTGTTCAGTAGGTACTTTATTTTTATTTACGTCACTCTGGGTGTTAAGTGAGATATTACGCCCACGGGCGTAGCGGCAAATCTCACTTCACACCCAGGAGAAGACGTAAAATTGTGTACGCACTACGGGCGGTAATAAAGAATGTCTCAGATCGCTTGTTTATGACCCTTACCTTCGGTTCGGGCTACAAACGCCCGCGACCTGAGTCGTTCTTTATTTTACCGCACTAGGTGCGTACCTAATGTAGGTACAGTCGCCATCAGATATATTGGAGCGGCCAAGGTGGTCACAAATATCTGAACAACGCCTCTATTGTCAAGGCGATAAAGTGCATGTTCAGATATTTTTGAGTACCCTGGCCGCTCCGATACATTTGATGGCGACTGTACTATTACCGCGCAGCAAGCGTTACCTATATTATATCTGGTTTAATGGACCATTGTCTACATATATTACCTATAGTTTAGTTTATGTTTTTGATTTCTTTGAATAAAAAACCAATTCACTATTTCCTGCCAATTTATTACCGGGTGTTTCCTGTAATAGGAGCAATAAATTAAAACGTAGATTCTACTCCTCAAACCAGACAACGTTTGTTCAGGGACTTTTAAAAATAACTTATGGTTTGATTTTTAGGACACTTTAAAGTTTTTCCGAACACGCAATGTATTCCGACATTAATTATGTCTGTAGGGTGACAAGCAATGTCAAATAGACGGATTTTAACGTACATTGAAAATACTATTTAGTTTGTATGAAAAAGAGGCAATCTACAAAATACATATTTTTTTAAAGTTATTGAACAAAAGTGTTGTTGTTTGAGGAGTAGAATCTACGTTTTAATTTATTGCTCCTATTACAGGAAACACTCTGTATAATTGAATACTGATTTAATGTAAGAAGTGCAATAAAGAGTACTTTTATGTTGTTATATAAAACACACCGCCGCCACCGTTGCTCTGGTAGAGTAGAAGAAGCGCTGGTAGCCTTGCGGTAAGACGTCCGACTTTCAATCCGCAGGTCTCGGGTTCACACCCCGGCTCGTACCACTGAGTTTTTCGGAACTTATGTACGGAATATCATTTGATATTTACCAGTCGCTTTTCGGTGAAGGAAAACATCGTAAGGAAACCGGACCTAATCCCAAAAAGGCCTAGTTTCCCCTCTGGGTTGGAAGGTCAGATGGCAGTCGCTTTCGTAAAAACTAGTGTCTATGCCAATTCATGGGATTAGGTTGTCAAGCGGACCCCAAGCCGGGATAAACGCTAGGAAGAAGAAGATAAAACACACCGCCTAAACCCGCTAAAAGTCGACATGTGACATAATGCTTTATGAGAGATTTTATTTATTTATTTCATGCTCTAAGATGAGCAAGGGATTGAACATTTTAACGACTTTTACTGACGAAGCCGCTGCACTGGCAGTGACTACCTAATACCTACTGTACTACTATAATTAACTTTTATAAAAAAATATACCATCTATCCCTTAATATGTATTAAGATTCCATAAAGATCAATTCTGATTAAAATTTACTCTCGCACAATTATTTGCGCGCATAATTTATTGATAATTTTGTCAAATATTCAGACCCTCTCATTGTCAAAACTCCTAACGTCTCAATTTGAAAATTCTAATTATATCCAAGTACATAAGCGCCCCCGAAAAGGGTTAAAATGTTCGTGTTCACCTGCGCACAAAGAAAATGCCAAGACGTTTTCATTTGCTTAGAGATTTAATTAAAATTCTACCCCTCGGGGGCGGCCAAGTTTTTAGGGGGGAAGCAAACATTGTATTAACATATTATTTAAATTTCGGGATCTGGGCGTTTGTGTGCGTGTGTGTCGATGTGTTAGATAAGATGGCGGGTGGGTTTTTGATCTTTGATTTTAATGATCCTATTTTCTGATATATTCTCGAATTATTTTATTTTATACAGGATCTTTCTCTTAATCTGATATGTTCTCTACCTACACAAATTATTATCATGTAGTTAATGTAATATGATACGGTTTTGCAAAAATAAGTCCCGCCGAGTTTCTTGCTGGGCATTATTCTTGGAAACTAAGGCAAACTCAATTTTAGAGTTTTGCTATAAGAGCTAATATAATCTGGGGTAAAAAATAAATAAAAATCAATTCAAACAAAATATGGATAACATCACATGCGATTTTTAATGTTGTGATAATTATAAAATATTACTTTTCTTGATTTCTTGTTTTACGTTTGTAATCCATTTGGTAAATTAAAGTTAGACCAAAAGTGGTATGTTATGTTTTCTACTGTAGATACAGTCAGCATCAGAAGTAGAAAAACGGGTGAGGTGTTCCAAATGAGCTTGGCACCACTTTTTCTTTAGAGAATAAAACCGCACCACTAAATTTCGATATATTTTGTAGATCAATTAAAACTTAAAGCAACATAATACATGTATAAGGAGAGTTACGAACAGGAACAACACAATATAATATACCCTCGATATAAAACTGCCACCCCCACCCTTATCTCCATTATCTTAACTTCTAACTCTTATAAGTGCGAATAATAATTACAGCCCCCGTTCCGTAGCTACGGAACCCTGCGGGAGGGGGGGGGGGGGGGGGTTCGTTAGCCCTAATGCCGGCAGACATTAATCATTCCTTTCATAAAGAGTGGGGCCCGTAGATAAATAAGTGTAGTATGTGTTTTCTTAGGGTACAGTCTTGAGAAAGATGATATGGATAAGCTGAGGAAATATATACATTCGCTACAAGTTTTGTATAATAATTCATAAATTCCATAAACTTACCGCAGCGGTGTACACTTAGTTGAGTATGGTCCATGAATCCATGCAACCCAAACTTTGGGTTCACTAAGTATATTAATTTAGTTCATATTGTTGAAAAATCTGATTACTCGTATACTACTATCCTATAGGTAACATTACCTGTTGATTTGTAACTTTAAAAACAGTGCAAATTTCACTTTTGCAAATTGAATTCCCTTTATACCTGTGCTATGTTTTTTTAAATAGGTACTAGGCATTGTAATTTTTTTGAAATACAAATAATTTCATAATTGTAATTGGACCACGTTTTAGGATCAATGTAAATAACGTAATGGGATTAATTGATACAAAAACTCTGGCTTATTCGTCATTTAATTTTAGAATAAAATAAATAGGTGTATTTTCGCTGCATAGTAAAGGACCTTTTAATATATTTTTTCACAGTTATTCCTTTTTATCGAAGGAGCCAATATGTGTATGAATGCCCTCCGTCATTTCATTAGTCATTTGCTTAGGTATTTTATGAACACGGCGGGAAGTCTTATCCACACTAAGCTACCTCATTTCCTCGCGAAGACGGCGCTGCCACATAATTATTCATCTTAAATTGTGTGTGTATGTGTGTGTGTGTTCGTGCCTCTGGAACTCGAATTACCGCGCTTTGTAAGAAACGACGCGAATTTTGAGAATTTATCAACTTGGGAGTTTCATTATAAATTGTATGGGGGCGGGGGGATGTTTTAACAAAGAGGGGAGAAAATGAGTTCTATTTAATTTAAATCAAAGTCTTGGAAAGTTTGTTGTACGTAAATTGAGCGGTCGTGGCTTTCATGTAAAATACATAATATACCTACTTATGTGCTTTTCAGGAGCTGAGATTCACATTTTAAAAATATTTCTTATACAGGCTGGGCCCTGTAACTAAAGCAAAAAAATAAAACGTAGATTTTACTCTTCAAACTAAACAACGTTTGTTCAGCGACTTTTAAAAAATATGTAGTCTTAAGATTGTCTGATCTTTTTCATACTAATTAAATATTATTTTCAATGTACGTTAAAATCCGTCTAATTGACATTGCTTGTCAGTTTTGTCACCCCACAGGCATAATCAATTTCGCAGTACATTGCGTGTTCAGGTAAACTTTAAAATGTACTAAAACTCAAACCGTTAGTTTTTTTTTAAATCGCTGAACAATCGTTTTTAGTTTGGGGAGTACAATCTACGCTTTAATTTTTTGCTTTAGTTACAGGGCCCACGCTGTATAATGATTTCGATAATTTCCCAACTTGTGGCTAGTATCTAGTAAAATGCGAGTCAGAACACTGCCTAAATGAAATAAAGATTATTTAGGAAGTAAATTGTGCATACATTAACTCTTGATAAAATCTTGATTTTATGTGTACAACTAGAAGTTCATAAATATGTATGCAACCTCTTAACATTTTCAAAACTGACAATCACCGAAACAAGTACCGTATTTTCAAATGATACATTTGTCTCTTTCACTTCGAGTGTGACGACCACAAAAAGGTTGTTGTAAATGTTTTATGACAATCTTATTTTTACAACAACCTTATTTTTGTCATTTATTTATGACTGGCCACAAAAAATTTAAGAAGATTAGCTATCACCCATCATGTAGAGTTTAAACCAAGCGGAGCAGCCATTGACAGGCGTTCCCCTCTGCCGAAAATGTATGACCAGTGGTCATACTCATTGTATGGAGTGACGTTTATTTGACGTGGCTATTTTGACGTTTCGCATACATTTGACGTTCCCCTCGCCCGCAAAAATCGGCAGACTTTTTTGTACGGAAATTGCCAGACATGGCCAGTCCGGTTGGTTGAATAGTCAAAGACCCATCATATTATACCATTCGTGATCATATTTCAGAGCAGATATATAACTTTTCGGTTGCGTAGATATTATTGAGAGGCTTGCTCAAATTAATATGACAGCGGTATACAATGCAGCGCATACATTATTTAGATGAACAAATTTGCTCAGATGTATGTGTACTTTTCTATGTACCTTGGTAATGCCCATATATTTATGAACTCGACTGTAACTAGCTTGTGACTTTGTTTGTAGGGATAATACAATTTTTCTCAGAAACTATTTTTTACATAAAATAATACATTAAATGTATATTGAATGTCATAGTTATCAGTAATGGACTAAGTAATCATTCAGTAGGTACAAAGAAAAGGTTTCTGTTATCCACTCCCTTTCAAATCTTAAGACATACAGGGTGGTCGGACCCATGTCAGCGATGTGTGCGAGCGACGTACAAGGTGGTTTTTTGCCGCCTCCTTCCCCGTTACTTACTGGGTTGAGAAAATTATTCACAGGGTGATGCGAAAATATGGCTGATTTTTTAATTGTGCATGGGATTTTGAAATTATTGATATTGTACATTAGACTTGTCTTTATTTTAGAAACATGAAAAAAATACTTATACAAAACTTATAAAATAAAATAGCAAAGCTAGATTGCAATTTCAAACCTTAGTAAACATAGTTTAATAAGATATATAATATAATGATGCTTTCCAGTAAAATGATTTTAAAATGCATAACAGCATACTATAGATAAGTATACATACATTGTCATAAAAGGTTTATGAATCTCATTTCAAATGTCTACTCTTAGGGGAAATTCCTAAAGCACTCATTCCATGAAAATAAGAGGGCCTTTTAGGAATAGAAACCCTTTATTCGTGGCAAAGCAAATAAAAAACTATAAATACCTAGGAAAATATTGTGGGAAAATCTTACACAAATCAACCTATTAGTATCAGAGTAAGCTCAACCAGGCTTGTGTTGTGGGTATTAGGCATTAGCCCACAATATAGGTATAACCATTTTTCTGCAAATAAACATTATGATGACATACATACATAATGACACACATAGAAAATGTTCATTACATGGCAACAAATATCTGTGATAAACACACAAATTAATGTCCTCACCAGGATTCGAACCCGGGACCTCCTGCTTTATAGGCAGTGTCACAACCGACTAAGCTAGGAAGCCGTTTAAATATCCTCCACAGTCCTTTTTCGCCACCTTCTGAACTTATCCTTTTTGTCATATGGTCCACTGGTCTTCAACAGTCCTATATCGTCCCCTTCCTGTCCTGCTGTGCTAACAGGTCCACATTCATGTACTCGTATGGTCCATTATCATAACTCGTCGGTTTTTCTTTCAAACAACTACCTACCTACACGTTCTTTGGTTGCATTGGGATAATTCCGATAGGAAAACGTGGCGGGTAATTCCGAAAGTTGACTCTTTTACAGTGGAATACGATCACTCGACGAAATATCACTATTTGAATGATTTTCGGAATTACACATTTTAGGAAATTACCCCAATGTACCCTATTTTGTTTTGTTTAATGTATTAACATTTGCCAACAGGTGCAATGTTATTAAAAATGCATACCTATCCGTGTAATACCAGAAATATTTGTCATTATTTAAAAAAAATCCTTTTGGAGGTAGGCGCTTATTTTATTGCTCGAATATATATGTATAGGTAGGTACCTACGGCCACGGATTTTAATTGTTAAAAGCAATTAATGTCCGTGACTGTACAATAATATATAATATTAACAACGAATGAATACCTAACTAAAATAAAATTAACCTTGGTCAAGTATGGAGTTGCCAAATTATTCTTTCCAAATTGTATGGATTTAATACTTATTTAGATGTCTTAGCATTGAATAACAAAGACAAGTTAATTCAATTTGTAGTAAAACAATCAATAAATATAAAATTTTAAAAAAAGTCACGATCAATAAAACCCTACAAAAATCCTAAGACGATATCGATTAACACTTGACAATACAATAAGCCTTAGTCACCGTCTGTATTTCAACGTAGTAATGCTCAATTTCGTTTAAGACGAGGACTCAAAAGAACATGTACCTCGATTTGGGCGGAGCAATCATCGCGTAGCCCCACCTCCTTGCGAACTCGGTCACTACGCACTTCGCTCAGATAGAGGTTCGCAGAAAGTTCACTCGGAACAAATTAAATCTCGATATTTTTTGCAGTAGGAGAATCTGCTTTGCGAGACGGTAATTTTTAAACTGAATTTGATTTAGTTTTTGTGAACGATGTTACTTTTTATTGTAAATTACGTACAGTCGACATCAGATATATTATATGGGAGCGGCCAAGGTGGTCAGAAATATATGTACAACGCCTGTATTGTCAAGACGATAAAGTGCATATACAAATATTTTTGAGTACACTGGCCGCTTCTATACATTTGATGGCGACTGTACCTCCTAAGTGAAAGGTACAAATGAGCACATTTTATAATCATAACATGTCGAGCCATGCTCAATGTAAATAAAGGTTCCATAATAACCGGTCCGTCACAAAACTCACAAAACACCCAATCAAAAGGTCGTTTTATATATGATATTTTGCGGCACTTAAGTCCTTTTAACATGAGTTTTTGAGCTCGAATTCAAAAACGGCTTAACCGATTTTATGCAATATCCTTTACAATATTAATATACTTTTAATATACTTTATATCCGAACATGTACTTTATCGCCTTTAATTTTGAGGTCTTGTTCAGATATTAGTGAATACTTTGGCCGATTTCATATATTTGATGGCGACTGTACTATTGAAGTAATATGCAATGAATGCGTAAGCGCCGACCGCCAAATGGTACCTTTGCCAAAATAATGTCAGAAATATAGTACTAATCGAACGAGCGGAGCGCAAGCGAAGCGAGTTCTTACAAACCACTTCTAGCTACTTATACTGGGACGTCTCGGCATTTCGATGGCTTTTTGATTTTGAGAGTTTGTTCGACGATGACTTTAGTACCATAATTCTGATCTTCATGAAATTTGATGGGGTTGTAGCAGAGATACACATAATTTGAGAGTTTAGTAATGGACATTGGCTTGGCATAGCTTGCACACCGTCGCCGCATCCGGTTCTCTCCCTTTATCTATCTACCCACTAATTACTCAAAAGCAAGTAGGTATCTCTAGTTAAAACTCGCCTTTGCCCAGAGACAGACAACACGCAACGCGACTAATTTTAAAATAATTATGTTCTAAGATGGTAGGCACTAGACAGCCAGTGATCGGAATAGGTAGCGTATATTATTTACCTATTCATACATTTTGGGGCCGTCCAGAAATCATGTGATCGTATTTAGCCTATTATTGACCACCATCTATAATTTCTTTGTTTTTCATCCGTTCGTGTTGAAAATCGATATCCGAGAATTTTAAAGGCCTCTCAATACAAAACTGAAGTTAGAATTTAAAACAATGGACGCCATCTTGAATTTCTTCATTTTTTATCCGATCGGTTTGAAATTCGACATGTAAGGATATTTAGGGACCTTTATTACGAATCTGAAGTAAAAATTCCAGAAATTGGGCGCCATCTTGAATTTGTTTATTTTTATCCGATCATGTTGAAAATCGATATCTAAGGATCCGTCAGGCCCCTTAATATGAATCTGAAGTAAAAATTTCAAAAAATGGGCGCCATCTTGATTTTCTTTATATTTTATCCGATCAATTTGAAACTCGATAGCAGAGGATCTTTTTTAAGGCCCCTTACGAATCTGAAGTCAAAATTGCAAAAACTAGCCGCCATCTTAAGTTTTCATTTTCGATCTGTTCGTGATGAAAGTCGATATCTGAGGATCTTAAAGGACTTTCAATATAAGACTGAAGTGAAAATTGCAAAAATGGCCATCTTGCTTTTTTTTTCATTTAAATAAACTTTTCTGGAATTCGCCTAGTTTCAGAGTTATTACCAACTAAATAAAAACCCGGCCAAGAGCATGTCGGGCCATGCTCAGTGTAGGGTTCCGTAAACTGAGACCATTAATTCAAAAGGTCGTTTCTTACGGGAAATATGGCGGCGCGTACGTAATTTTTACTTACGTCCTTTCACTATGGGTTTTTGAATGATAACTCAAAAACAGCTAAACCGATTTATTTCAATATAGTTTTCATTGAAGGTACTCATCAGGCCTCAGTTTAATGAATTTTTTCAAAATTTTAGGACCCACGATTCAAAAGTTAGATGGGGGGGGGGACGCCCTGTTTTAAACTTTCGGAGCTATTATTTCCGAGAGTATTAGTTTTATCCAAAAACTATTTTAGAAGACCCTAATTTTTTTTTAAAAGGATACCCCACACAACTTGGTTGGAACGAAAAAAAATTTCGCCCCCCAATTCACGTGTACGGGAGGTACCCTAACAAAATATATTTTTCGCGTTTTTATTCTACCGTTTTGTCGGCTTGGTTAATGCACATATTCAATCCAAATTTCAGCTTTCTAGTGCTAACGGTCACTGAGCTAGACCGCGGACGGACGGACGGACAGACGGACGGACGGACATGGCGAAACTATAAGGGTTCCGTTTTTGCCATTTTGGCTACGGAACCCTAAAAAACATGTTTTATTGTAACTCAGTGCAAAAAGTTTTTTTGATGGTGATTTCTCTCTTTATGGGGTCTAGTCTAGACATTCATATTGTCAGATATCAAAATGCCAAAGAATAGTTTGCGTAAACCTTTTTTTACGGCTAAAAATGCACCAATTTATTTTAGTCAATAGTTTTACCAATAACATATTTTTTTTATGTTCAAATGCATTCAAAAAATTGAAAAAAAAGCACAAAAACAATTTTTTTTTGGCGAATTCGACATAAGTTCTTATAACATTTATTACTTCTTATGACCTCAGGGATACGCTGGCAAAATTATGCGGTTTCCTCGCGAGCACCCTGTATACTTAGATACATAGAAAACACCCATAACTCAGGAACAAATATTCGTGATAAACACACAAATAAATGCCCTTACCAGGATTCGAACCCAGGATCTCCTGCTTCGTAGGCAGGGTGACTACCAACTGGGCTAGGAGGCTATTAAATAGTATTATTTTTATCCGATCGGTTTGAAACTCGATATCTGAGGATCTATAAGGCCCCTTGATACGAAACAGAAGTCAAAATGTGAAAATAGGCGTCATTTTAAATTTATTTATTCTTGATGCTTTTTTAAAATTTTGACTTCAGATTCATATTAAGGGGCCTGGCGGATCCTTAGATATCGATTTTCGCGCCCGATTTTTAATTTTTTTAAATCAGATTCGTAATAAGAGGCCCTAAATATCCTCAAGTATCGGGTTTCAATTCTAGATGGTGGTCAAAAATAGGCCAAATACGATCACATGATTTCTGGACGACCCCAAAGTTTAGGTAATAATATACGCTACCTATTCCGATCACTGACTGGAACGTATTTTAAAATTAGTCGCGTTGCGTGTTGTCTGTGTCTGGGCAAATACGAGTTTCAACTAGAGATACCTACCTACTTGCTTTGAGTAAAGGGTAGATAGAGGAAGAGAACCGCCTGCGGCTACGGTGTGCAAGCGTGACAGCTTGTTAGGTATAATTGTACCTACTTACCTATAGAAACTTAACTCGCGTCAAAAAAGTTGTCCATCACGCAAATAATCATCTTGTAATTAATACTATTTCTGACATTATTTTGGCAAAGGTACAGTCGACGTCAAAGATATGTTTACACTTTTGCACCTTACTCCTTTGTAATAAAGTTCAAAAGTGTAAACATATTTTTGACGTCGATTGTACCATTAGGCGGTCGGCGCTTATTACGCATTCATTGCATTATTGCTTGAATACAATATTAAATCGGTACAAGATATACGACGTAAGCACTGACCGCCACATGGTACCTTTGCCAAAATAGTGACACATGTACTTAAGTATCTTATAGTTGTTTATCGCATGATTCGCATTTCTATTTGATTAGTACCTACAAAACTAGCGTGTCTCGCCGTGTGCGCAAGTATAGTGGAAGTGAACTTACTGATGTTTACTCTGTTGTTGAAACGACTACTCTATAACTAAAATAAATATTACACGAGTATTTTTGTATGGAGGTACAAGCTCGATGAACGCAAAAAACATTTTTGTAACCAGATCTACAAATAGAGTGTAATAAAACAAAAAAATAATTAAAGGCACCTTATTTTCGTAAAAATAAGCGCTGACGCCGACAAACAAGAACCCGTCGTTGGCAGTGGCCGCTGACAGACTGATCAAATGTAGTAAAGGATAGCGCTAAGGTAATTCGTGTCGCCGGGAAGGAGCGCGAGCTAGTCTGGAAGCGCGTTTATGAAATGTCGTAAGCGTCATTTCACTTTATGCCATCTCCAGGTAAAAGTAAACAACGAATTCAATTTTCATCCTACAATTCCCTAGAACTAGGTAATGGCTTTATCATACTCCAATTTTATCCTTATATTCATTATAATTGAGCAATAAAATCAGTTTTAGGGTAAAAGAAGACCTGACTTTGAAAAATAAAACTATCGAGGAAATTGTAGCCAATCGTGTTTTCATCCTACAAATCCCTCGGTCATATAGTCATTAATCATTCCTGAAAGTATTAAACTCGTATTCCAAGTATGTTTCGAGAAAATTTAAATCTGCTGAGCACAACCTCAGTCAGGTATCACCTTAACTCGACCGCATTAAAAATTGCAAGTCTACATCACGCTATTAAAGTTTTTAAAAATTTGAACATAGATCATATTTTAAACAATCATCAAATGGGTCAACGGCACCTCGAGGGAAACCAGTTCTGTCAAGCTGGTCTAAATTGACAGACATTCAGATGTACTCTATGAGTAATAATAACAGTTGAAGCAAATGTCGAGATTTACAAGTCAAGATAAAGAAACGGTTTTCGGACCACATCACCTCGAAGAAGCATTGTACAATCCATCGGATTATCGTGACCCACTTTTTGCTTTTTTTAATTGACAAAATAGATGGTAGAGAAGGGCTTTTATGATAAAGACCAACAGGTATTTTTAGGCCATTTCTAAAATATAAAAAAAAACACGATAATGAATGTGCAAGGTAGGATCAAGTATACCTAGCTCATACATACGCTAAAGTAATAATGTAGGTATTCCAGAAAAAATACATAAGACGGCTTTCACACTGTTGCGGTTTCGGTGCGGCTGTCACGCTTGCATACCGTCGTCGCATGCGGTTGCGGCGCCAGTCTGAAAATCGCCTATAACGACTACGACATTTGTGTACAGTCGCCATCATCACAAATATCTGAACAACGCCTCTATTTTCAAGGCGATAAAGTGCATGTTCAGATATTTTTGAGTACCCTGGCCGCTCCGATATATTTGATGGTGACTGTACCTGCGAGTTTGTGTAGTCAGCAACGAATATTGCCGAACGAAAAAAATTTGTTAAAAACTAGTCGATATTAAAATATTAAGTACATAAGTTACTAAACATTGCACGCGTCAAACATTAAGCTTTTTAATTGTATGATATCATCATCATCATCATCTCAGCCATAAGACGTCCACTGCTGAACATAGGCCTCCCCTTTAAAAAAGGGGGGGGGGGGGGTTGCCATACGCGCCACGCTTGGCAGGCGGGTTGGCGCGCGTTGTTTATTGTTGTTTAGGCTTTCGAAAGATGCTGCTGCCCATCTCCCGGTATATTCCCTTAGCAGACTCCTACTGCAACCACGGGACGATATGGTGGGGGACAATTCTAAGGCCGGGCACCCCACGGCTAATGATTTAGTAATATTCATTCTAGCTAGCAAAATCCTTCTATTTTACCGAACTTACCTTGAAAGGTAGGTACTTTCAAATTAAAACTTATATCATCTTTAAAAAATGTGTAAGCGTAGGTCCTTCCTACAAGGAAATAACGGAAATAAACTCGCTTGAAGGATCTCAGACAAAAATATATCTTGAGCGGGAAAGCTAATTATGCTGGACTGTCCTGCACTTAGAGCATTTAACCAACCGGAGCGACCATTGACAGGCGTTCCCCTCTGCCGAAAATATATGACCAGCGGTCATCCTCATTATATGGACTGACGTTTATCTGATATGGCTATTTTGACGTTTCGCATACATTTGACGTTCCCCTCCCCCGCAAAAATCGGCAGACTTTTTTGTATAGAAAATGATAGACATGGTCGGTCCGGTTGGTTGAATAGTCTAAGGTCTTGCAGGGCCTCAAGTTACAGAAACTGATATAAAATGGCGTATTATGCGTGAAATCGTATTACATGCGATCGCCTAAAGCGGGTTCAAAACGAAACATCCTGTACACCGAATTTCGTCCAAGAAAACGGTGGGTTCGGCGGCAATTTATCACGAGTCAAGTTATATTAATGTGGATAAATGGGGCGAGGAGGGGGCGCGGGTAGGAGGGGGGAGTTGGGGGGGGAAGTTTTTGCGATCGGTTTTAATAGTGCGATGTACCGTCACCGCACTTTCGGAGCTCTTTAAACGTCTATAGTTTTATAGTAAATCGATTTCTCAAAATTTAGATAGATTCTTGGTGGTGGAGCGTTCATAGAACTCGATCCCCGCAAGCTTGTGTATTTTTTCGACTAAACAAAGTAGGTATATTATATAAGCCTCATAAAATGAGGCTAACTCTTGCCTTGCCCGATATTCGTCAAAGCATGTTATGCCAAAAAACATTTAAGGTGCTTATTCTAAAGGTTCTTTTTGCTGGCTACTCATAATCGTTCTTGATCCAAGATTCAAGATATTCATTCATGACACATACAAACAGATAAACAAATCAAAGCCGTATTGGTGTAGTAACTGTAGTACCATGAAACGGACTAGTTATTTAGCGTTGGTCTTCCGTAGGGATCATTTGGTGATGTCACGACATACATGGTGTAACAAAAATACTGGTGATCCGTTAAGGGGCATATTCGGTATCCTATTGCGAGTAGGAAAAAGTAGGAATAAAAATTTTTTGGCGTGAAAAAAAAATTGTTTTTGTATGGTACACGTCGTCCCAGCCGGCCAACCCTCCATACAAAACCAAAAAATTTTTTCGCGAAAAAATTATTTTTCTTAGTTTTTCATAATTAGAATACGATACCAATTATGCCCTTAAAAGGATCACCAGTATTTTTGTTACACCTTGTATAACACAAAAACTGAACTTAAATATTATATGTACTTACTTACATCGTTTTTGTATAAAAACCTCTCAATACTCTCTTACTCGTAGTTATGTACACCCAGGTTCGAAATTGCATGGACAATTTATAAATGAATTCATTAATAATGTGTCCATGTAATTTTTAATCTTACTGTACACACAGAGTGAACTGACACAAGTGCATAGATAGTAACTACCTGCCTTCTCTTTTTAGTTTAAAAACCTCCCAATCCAACTTCCCTCGTAGTTATATATTTCTGAACATACAGGATCCACTAGCACATATACCTATTGATTATATAATAAGACCAGGCGGTATCCGGGGCGCGAGTACTACCTACAACATAATTAGATATCAAAATACTGAACATACTTGCCAACCTGCCTTTTTTCACCTCCCAAGCCCCTCCCGCCTCTCAAAAAACGTCCTAATACTCCCAACACTACAAGTAGTGAAGTCTATCTGTATTCTGTACATACAGGGTAAACTGGCACAAATACCTACATACAGAGAGTATGGTAAGACGCTGCAGGCGGCGCCCGCGGCGCGAGTCCTACAAGAAAATTAGTTATTAAAATTTCACTGACGCTCCCAAATTTATCTCGAGGCGCGCTACACCGCCCGAGGGGTCTTGGTCGTGGTTTACGTAATAATTTGATAATTTTAGACTAGATATACACTGGTAAGTTTTTCTTACGTAAACAGGGATGCACCTATATGTCAGAACAAGAGATAACTATAACTATCTTAGGGTGGGTTGCACCACGCACAATTAACAGACTCATCAACGTTAAATATGGCGACGGAGCTGTCATCCCATAGAAAACTGTCAAACTTTTCATACAAGATTTATTTTACGATTACGTTTACGTTCACAGACAGTTTGGTGCAACCGGCCCTTAGTCTTACAAATAAGTTTTTCATACACGTAAGCATAACTTACAGTACAGTTACTCTAAGTATAAATTCGGCCTGTGAGTAGTGGGTACAGTGTCTGCTTAGATTGTCGCTAGGTGAACCATATGCTTGTTTGCCACCGACGTTGACGTAGTATACTTACAAAGAAAGGAGGAATTACACAGTTTTCTGGCTTATTAGTACCTAATATTTTACATCAATGTAAATTTTTCATTGACCTATTGAAACTCGTAAACCGGTTTTTGACTAAGACAGATATCTTCTGCACATGGATCAAAGAACCAATGATACAAAGGTAAAATAACGTTAGAATTTAAAAAGGGGTACAATTTGTTATCAAAGGTTTGACATCGTTATACCTATTTTCGGAGTTACATTTTTTACTAAGCTTGCAAAGTCCAGTGAGAAACAAAACCGGTTATCGGCCGAGAGTGTCATCTTCGATTGTCCCTTAACCGGACAGTGAGAACGGAAACCGGTTTAACATTCTTTAGCGTGTCTTTAACAGGTTTGTTATTAGGGGTGGACAGCGGTCAGCGTGAGAACGGGTGAAGCAAAGGGTGATGACTATTAAAGGCAGACTTCAAACACCTGCGTTGCTATTGCTGTTACAAATGTTGTGTGAGTAAACTAGCTTATTAAACAGTTCAACCCTGATGAATGACACAATTAGGAAATCATAAAAAAATCAGCAGTATATAATGCTGCTGCTGCGTAATAAGTATTTCAAAACCAGTCACTCACGTGATTTCGGTCGTCTTTCGCCCGACATGTTTCATATATCGCTTTGTGATTATTATTATTATCAAGCTGTCCGCGCGCTTGCTCGAGCAACGGGTCATGTCATGAAACATGTGGCGCGAAACTTGATTTAAATTACGTAAGTAACCCGTTTGAATATTTTTTCACAGAACCTGAATTATGGTTTTCTACAAAGTATTTAAATATGTATCTTCATCTATCTATTTATTATACATAATGTTTTTTATCAACAACTAAGCCATATCGTGAGAGGTGATTAGGTAAGTCATACTGAACAACTTTTTCTATGGGATCAACCCGGAAATCGCATTTTTTTTACATTGAAAACGTTGACGTCTGATCGGCCGAAATGTATGAGACAGTCAAAAATTTTTTTTTGAGATTTCGGAATTGGCCTGTATACATCGTTTCCTCTAGGTCAATTTGTGTAAGATTATCCAATAATAACTTGAAGTACTTAGTGCAAGAAGGACGGTAGATAACCCGAAGTGGATGTTAACCTACTCTAGGGGATGTTATATGTGTTTCATTTCAGTTGGTAGTTACTATGGTAATACATAGTAAAGTTGGTAATTCATGGTAATAAACCATCTCGCAAGTATCAAGAGCGCTCGCGACGTCTGAAGACGCCGTTAAAGTTTTCCTGCTACTTTCGCGGCTCTAGAAAGTTGTGCTGGGGCTCATTACGGGCTAAGGGAGCTACACACGCTGTACAAAACGCGCGTTTTATAAAACGCCGACAGTTACGTCTTGGCCACGAAAAATCCCTTTGAGCGATTTTGCTTGGCGCTCTCTTCGGCCGTGGGGGAGATGAGTGTTTTTTTGTGCGTTCATCATACATTTTGGTGCTATTTTCAAGGCGCTTGAACTGACTTGAAGATTACGGGCTATGGTAAGTAGTTACAATTGTTACAAATATAATTAATAAAACGCGAATATTTTAACCAAAATTTACGGAAATATTTATCAATATTACATGTATTTGTTTTAGCAGTATATTATATACCTACGATACGAATAAGTAGATAATGTGGATGTATATTTATATAGTTAATACAGTGAATACATCTCTTTGTAGTCGCCCTGTACGGATAAAGATACGAAAACGGAAGGTAAATAAAATGTAAATTTAAGTCAGTGCGACAAATTGCAAACATTCTATGCAGTTACTACAACAAAACATGCCTATTCAGATTGAAACGCTGGACAACTTCCAGGTGTTGTATGAAAATCATAGGTACAAATTGCTCAATACTTCTGGGCAAGGCTGCATGTGTTTGTGTGGTGATCTCGAGTTGTTTTACTAAGTATGCTCCTTTTTGTACAGTCACCATCAGATATATCGGAGCGGCCAAAGTTCTCAAAAATATCTGAACATGTACCTGATGTACTTTTATCACCTTGCCAATAGAGCCGTTGTTCAGATATTTGTGACCACCTTAGCCGCTCCGATATATCTGATGGCGACTGTAGTTAAGGTGACCTGTGACTACAATAGTAGATAGTACACCAAGGGGATAAAGCACTGTTTTATGTCACGGCCGCGCTATTGAATCCTGAACGTAACGAAGGACTCCAGATTTAACTCCCGAGCGCAGCGAATTAAGACTGAGTCCTGAGTGCAGTGAGGGATTTAAGCGCCCTCGGACTGAAACAGCTTTATCCCCAAGGAGTATACTCTACTTTTTTCACCTCCTGCGAGACAATAAATTTGTGAAATCATAAATTCAATATTCAAGTCCGTTGGGCGCGGCGACGCGGGGCCCGGCGCGGCGATGCGGAGCCCGGCTCGCGAGGATGGGCCGGGCGCAGCGCGAACTTTACGAAATTCGACTTTAAGGACATAACAATAAGAAGTAAAATCACTTTATTACCCGGAGGGAATAATGAAATATTATTCCCCGCTAAAGCCAAGGGCTACAATGATTTGCTTTCGGTGGGGTTTTCATGATACATAATTTGGCAGTGTCGAGCAGGTGGTGTGAAAATAATTTTACTAAGCATCTGAGAGAGTCATATAATTGGAGCGTTTAAAAACCCGCCCAAGACAAGTGTGGCGCACCCACAACGTTCCTCGCTTCTCTACCTCGAGGCGTTTATATAATATCTACCAGATAACTTGTGTATGTGTGTGTGTGTGTGTATGTGTATTGACAGCGTGAATATTTATTGCCTCTTTGTTATCTTTGCTAATAGACGTAGTTTTACCAAGTTCACTTTATACTTTAATGGAGTTTAGATTGCTTTGATGATAGGTTTAGTTTTCAGCGCTGAGTTGCTATTTACCCCGTATATTTCATTACATAGCCTAGCTATATAAAATACGTCCCACTGCTGGGCACGGGCTCGCCGGAGCATTCGGGTCATTCTCACCACATGCTAGCCCACTTTTTTATGGTTTGGCTACACGTCACTGGATAAAGATGGGCATTTCTTCTCTGGGGTAGTAGTAGTGAGAAAGCAGATGATGAAGAAAATCTAGTGATTACTGCGAGGTCCAGATGGGACAGTGCAGCTGCCAAGTTTGTTACTCTTTTAGCACCATTCAAGGATCACGTGTGGGTTGTCGAAGGTGTTTTGCTACGGACGCAGAGTAACATTGATCCGCCTAGCTAGCCCACTTTGGTTTGGGGACTTTAAATCCTTCTTACACATACACTTAAGTGCATGTTTAATTCGAATAATTTATGATCTATAAATTGTAAGTACGTTGTAAGTATACTGTGCACAAAACCTGATACTAACTTATCCTAACCTGAAAGGGGCCTTAATCTTAACCTTAACCTATTCATTTATATACCTACTCCTCCGCTTCCTCAGTATAAAAAATTCATACAAAAATACTTACTTATCATAAGGCAAGAGAGTAAATCATACCGTCTTTTTCTAACTTTAGTATTATAAGCTCAAAAAAGTTTTTTTGCTGCTTTTTTTTGTTTTTTCTTTGTTTTCTGTTGTAGTTGATAATATGGATTTCCGCAAAGTAACGCCTGATTCCATAAATTGCTGCTGTCACTGGCAAAAACCCTGCTTCATCAAACTATAGTAAAATATCTAATACACCTACACCTATTTTTAACACATCCATCATCTTACCCCGCCCCACCCACCAACGATAAATCAATTAAAAATCTACCCCCGAGAATACAAATTAAAAGCAAGTTCCACCTTTGTACTCCCGCCCAATTTACTAAGATCTACGACCTAACCTGAAACCTATGTAGTGTACACAGGAACAGGGGTCCGGGTAAAGTGGGGGGTGTGTACAAATTACCAGGGGGAGGGGAGCGCGAAAATTACACAAGAAAATTCCGCCATTCAGCATCTTTGTGTTTCCTAAGATGGCGGAGGTTACGAGCAAGGCGGAGAAGGATGGAAATTAATTTTGAACGAACAACAGCCATATACTAAGGATCGCTGCAGAGTTTTTAAGATATTACATTAAAAGCTGTTGTTCAAAATCTTAACGCAAGTAAATTATTTTGTTCATATATATTTCTGAATTATTATGACATTTATTTATATTTATAGATAGACAGATAGATAGACAAAGAATTTATTTGAATACTGCAGTAACACATACATACAGGGTGTAAAAAAATATTGGTGATCCGTTTAAGGGCATAATTGGTATCGTATTGCGAGTAGGAAAAAGTAGGAGAAAAATTTTTTAGACGCGAAAAAAAAATTTTTTTTGTATGGGGCGAGTTGTCCCAGCCGGCCAACGCTCCATACAAAACCAAAAATAATTTTCGCGACAAAATTTTTTTTTCTTAGTTTTTCACAATAAGAATACGATACCATTTATGCCCTTAAAAAGATCACCAGTATTTTTGTTACACCTTGTATAGCTGTTCTTTAAGTTATTAAATTAATATATGTGACGTTCCACAGATAATAGTTATTTGTTATACAAGGGGTAAAATAACTTTCACCCGTGTATAACACAAAACTTTTCACCTCACTACAGCGAGGAAAATAAGAAAAAGGGTGCATTTTGCTCGGTTTCCCGTAATTCCTCAGGTGTTTAATACTTCTTCATCACTCGAATCACTAATTTTTAACAAAACAACCTAGAAAAACATGCGAATATTTAACGTTGATATGATGGATGAATTGAAATGAAAAGTTTTGACGTAAAAGGTTTTATTAAATGTCAGATGCGTTTTGTTCGTACGTAGACTTATTCGGCTGTCAGAACAATTTATCCGTTTTTACAAAAAGAATGAAGATTAATGTTGAATGCTGATATTTATGAATTAAAATAAAGTTGTAAGACTGTATTAAGTGTTTTTACTCGATGCAATTCATTAATTGCGATGTTAAAAATTCTGCACTTTTAACGTTTTACGTTTTGTTAGCTGTCAAATGTCACTTAAGCCACTTGTCACTTATGTCAAAACTCTTTCACCACATGTGGATAAAAAGCGATTTTCACAATAGATATTAAACAAACAAAAAGGGCTTTCCGAGCTAGTGAGGTGAAAAAGTACTTACCTTATGGCGGTTGGCGTTTACGTTGCGAAGCATTGCATTAATATTGGAGTGGTCTTGTTAGCAATCGTGTAAGTGCCAGCCGCTCGGCTATGAGATACCAATACTCGACTCGCAGAACGTCACATAGACGAAGGTTTTACCTTTAGACTGGATGCTTCAGATTCAAATATTGTAAAGAGTGCAGTACTGTCATGATAGTAGCATTCATGTGAGGGTTTCCACGATGGCGGTTTTCACTAGAGGGCGGCAATGTGGCGAGAGGTCTAGCTGCCATAATCCGCCAATCACGTCTAATCATTTTTTTTTTTGTTTGGTGGATTTTGACAGCTGCGTCAAAAAGACCTCTCGCCACGGTGCTGCCATCTAGTTATTGGTTATTCTGATCGGATTTTAGGGTGCAACACGGTTTATTTTACCTCAAAAATATGCTATAATGGGCAATCTTCTGGATTTTAGGCCACATATTTTCTATTATAGTTACAACAAATAGATTTCAATTACATTTTAACGTTTTAATTACTGGATTCGGAAAATAAGTGTATATTTTCCGCCGTGTTGCACCCTGAAATCCGATCACTGGTTATTATTTCATCGCTAAAGTTACCTCTGTCCCGAATCACGTAGTTCGAGTATGAGACAGTTTAGTATTTCTGAAAGGTCAGTCGCGTGGTTCTCCGCGTGGAGCGCGACAGGAAGTCGGCGGGTTCTTTGATCGTCGTCAATTACCGGTGCGCCACTTGTTCCACAACTTTGTGCAAATTGAATTCCATATACTTAGTACTTACATAACAGGCAGGTCATATTTTATAATGCTACCATGAAGTATACACAATAAATGCATTGCTGCAGCAAGTTTTCCTGGTGCAATGCGTGATTTTTTTGTTTTAAGGCTTGTGTTGTGGGTACTATTAGGCGACGATGTATATAGATAAATACTTAAATACATAGAAAACATCCATAACTCAACAACAAATATCCGTGATAAACATACAAATAAATGCCCTGACCAGGATTTGAACCCGGGACCTCCTGCTTCATAGGCCGGGTCACTACGGACTAGGCTAGGAGGCCGTTAAAACATACTATATGTATACATCATACTATGAACTTCCCTCGATACGCTTCATTTCGTTGTTGATTATGCTCTGACCGCTGGCTGACTGTACACTGTACAGGTAACCACGAGACTTACACACATAGCTTGATGGTTTGAAAATTAAATTAATTACCTGATACTGGACTGGACAGTCACCGTCTTTAATAATCTAATAGACTTGCCGTAATTGACCGCGCCCATCTTTAAACCTGACTTGATTATAGCATGTAAGTACAGTCGAAGGCAATTTAAACTGGTCAGTTTTGAATTAAATTTCCAAAACATGTTCTTGCCCTGATAACCTCTGTCTTTATTTCTCAAATTGTTTACTTACTATACTTTCTAATTTAAGTTATTCCCAACTAGCGTATTATTGTTCGATATTTTAACATGTATTTTTTCAGGTACATAGATTTTACGTTAAGGAAAAAAATCTTTACAAAACGTTACGGGTTTGAACCGTATAACAAAATCTGAATAAAAGGTCTAGAATCAATTATACACTATGGTTCTTAACGTCAAACATAATATGTAACTATAAGGACTAAACTAGATACATGACACGACATTTAATGAAAAAAAAAATGGAGGGACTGCCTATAGAAGTGAAAACTTAGAACTTTTTATTTTAGGAATAATTGATTTCAATTTTCACTTTTAACTTTGCACTTTCTTTTTCATGTTTCTCAATTGTATGGCTTGTAACGATGTCGGTGACGTGAACCCATACGATTTCTCCCTGACAAAAAGTGCCCAACGCGGCTAAAAAAGTTTTCACATCAAAAATAAACATAATTTCGGTCTAATAAACTTTTTTGATTCAAAAATCAAAAAGGATACACATAAAACTAAGATGTCGTCGTAAGTACACTTCAGATGGGGCTGTTCATAATGGCAGTAACGACATTAGCTGCAGGACTCAATTTAATTAGACAGGCAGACCTGTTTAGGAGGCTTGGGTAATTACTGTAATTAGAAGCTTTAGCTATAATAACAATATTAACTCTTTGATTTAGAATACAACATACTTCGAATGCTGCTGCTGTATCAACTCTGTTTGTTGTTCAACCCTGACAGAGTCATGTCTATTATTTCGCCACGGTTATCTGCAACAAACTTCGCAAACGCTTACTGTTTTTATTTATGACTGCCTCAATCAAAAATGATTAGGGAGATTAAAATAAATCAAACAAATGTATAGTTTTCTCTCATTTGCTCAAAGGTTAACTGGAAGAGATCCCTTACAGGGATAAGTTCGCCTTTGTGTTTTCTCTTTTATCATGTTTTATTGTAACTTTTTTATGTACAATAAAGTGTTTACATACATACATACATACAAATGTTTGGTGTATATTATATTTATTTTCCAAGATTAAATTAGAAATTATGATTATAGTATATATATTATATTTTAAGAATAAACTCTTTGTCACAGAATCATTTTCTTATCAATAATAAATATTTATGTAAACGTTGTATATACCCATAATGAAATTAATCAATAACAAAAAAGCACACGTGTTCTAATCTAAACTAGTTTAAACATAATAAAGCAAACGCATTACATTTTTAACAAAATTATCCTTACTTTATTTAAAAAATCAAGTTTTCGAATGGATTTTGCTTCGAAATACGAATTTGAAAAAGAACCGGCTCCGACCCCAACAGTCGAACTAGTTCCATAGTCATAGACAGCGGCTGTCTGACTTGTCTGGGTTGGTTCTATTTTCTATTTCATTACAAACGTCCGAAAACTCGTTTCCAACTATTGATTTTGAACCAGGTGTGGTGTTCAAGCACGTGTTAAAAAAACTTGTGATTAGTCTATTTGTAACCTAAATTAATAATAAAGTTTTGGCGTCTTTTTAAAATGCGCTTTTTTTAATGTTCTTAGGTAAAGTTGAGTAACTCTATATAAATAATGAAAGGAATAAGCTGAAGAGAGAGAACAACGAACGAAGAAGTGCGGAATTCATAGAAGAGAACAGATTTCTGCTTAGAACGATTGTAAATTGTATACAGGTGTATCTGACTAGGTACCTACACGGTAACATTTGTAATATCTATGTACAAGCAAAAGACTCTTTCCGAATAACCATCGTACAATTTC
The DNA here is from genome assembly GCA_911728535.1 of Pammene fasciana. Classification (NCBI taxonomy): domain Eukaryota; kingdom Metazoa; phylum Arthropoda; class Insecta; order Lepidoptera; family Tortricidae; genus Pammene; species Pammene fasciana. The sequence continues at coordinate 12,773,038 of OU452295.1, forward strand.
GACTTTACGAACCACCCCGTTCTTTACATGCAACATCTTAGTTTTATCTAAGCATCGCTAGAAGTCTACCCATTTTAATTATAGCGTGGAATGGCATAAAAGCAGTTTATCGCTGGGCGGACCCCCTCGAGGGGGCAAGAAGCAGAGATTTTATAGCGCGGTGTCACTGCCGTTCCAAACCATTTAAACCAGTATAACCCTGATCTGAGTGAGCTTACACTTGTCACAAGACTACGGTTATGTTTAGAATGGTTTGTAGTTTGTTGGTGGCAAGTGGGGGGAATGGAAGGCGGTTTTAATGGCTTATTTGCCGGCCTTTGTCGGGCTTTGTATCGCCGATTTTATTCAGTGGGAGAATGATAACGGCGCTGTAAGACCGAGATTTGGAAACTATTGACGTGGATGCGTGGCGTTTGCGATGAAAATAGGTATTTTAGGGAGGTTTAGAAAAATTTGCATTTACTTACGTTTTTGTATAGAACATATAATATAAATACGCTGCATACCTGAAGAAGGCACCCCGTATATCATAAAAAATATTTAAACACAAATCTATTTGTTTTGCAAAAAAAAACAGTCATATTACTTTATCATGTTCAGCAAACAATTTAACTAAATTTGTACTTGCAAAGTATCCATTGATACTTTGCAAGGCATCATTTTTACATGTTTAGAGAACTTGTAAAATTTAGGAAAAATAAATAAATTAAAATACGTAAATAAATAAAATACAAATGCCTTGCTAGGCATTACGTATTCGATTGGAGGTCTGTAAAATTTGTCACGAGCATATTTACTTTTAAATCTCTATTCAAAATACGTAATTAATGTAAAGAAAAATGTATTAAAGATAAAAGTTTTTTTTTATGTAAATACCTGTTTAGCCCAATGGATGGTTGACTGGTAGAAAATGCCTTTAGGTAATGAGTTCGCCATTTGTAAATTTTTCTGTGTACTATAGGTAAAGTTAAAAAAAATATGCTCAGAAATATTGTAGCGACGACATAGTTATAAACAGAAACCACCGTCTCTTCTCTTCACCCTTCACTCCCTATTCATTCACGTCACCTGCTTTAAGGATTAGAATAAGGGATGACATACATTTTAATGATTTTAGGCTTAATAATACATTGTCTGAATATTTAATACTAGGAACATGTAATCTTTGTTTACTTGGTTTGACGGTCTGTCCATTTGCTTAAAAGTTAAAAATATGAATTGCCACAGAATCATTTAAAAAAATAAAATTAAAAAATCTTGAAGTAAATGTTGAAGCGTGGATCAAATCGACGTCAAAATATCTGGAACAAAAGAACGTGTACCTTAATATAAATTAAATCGGTAATTCGCACTCAAACATTAAGTATACTTATTATTGAAAAACTGTCAAATAATTCCCCAGTGCATCGATCGTCGCATAATTATAGGAAGTAAACCTTAGGTATTATTGAACTTTCGTAAAATATAGTGACCGCTTGTTATCACTTATCATGCTAGTAATTAGTATAAGTCACCCGCATTATGTTTATAAATACCCAAACTTGCCTTTAATTAGGTGAGTTCAGATATTTTAAATACATTGCCTACTGCCCACTACGATATCGCTGATGCAGGTTTATCTTAAAAAAGTATATCTTCCTCCCAAATCTATATTTACCTAAAATCTATTAACGCACACCCTTATAATAAATCCAAATCGAACTTAATTGTAAGACATCGAAACTAAAACCTCCCCGACCTTACTTATATAACTCCTATTGTACTTAAAATAGTTTTTACCCGTCCCGTCCGAAGCCATCTTAGAAACAACGGCTTAATCATAAAACCCAACAACAAAAGCCTCTAATCTCCCACTAAAATCAATACCTTTTTCCCCCCTACCCCCATTTCATTTAAACGACAAAGTATTATTTAATTTTGCGTCTTTTCTCCATTGTAAGGAGCGAAGCGAGAGCGCGCTATTTTCTTTCCTTTAAGACGTCTTGTCTCTCTTTCTGGCAGCTGGGTCTGTGTTAAAAAAAGTGGGGGAGTGAAAGAGACGTGTATACGCAAGACGTGCTTCTTAGTATGGATCCGAGGTGGGGGCGGTCCTAGCCGGGGGGGTTAGTTTTTACTATATGGATGTTTTACTTTTTTGCGCTTTACAAATTTTACAATTGAGTTTTTGCTTGTTTCGTGTCGGTTGTATAATGTTGGCGTTTTATTCGGAACAGATAATGTTGTTTGCTTAATACGACTGCAGATGTACTTAAATAATTAAATGCAATGAATTCATTGTTTAAATGCCATGATTTAATCATGTTTAGGGTTAAAAATAAGTTTAATTCAAAGTGCATCTAAATAAACCTATAAATATTAAAAAATGCCTAAACTAAGAGTTACGGGAGATATTAATTAGTTTGCATTATCTATGCTTTAGAAGTTAGTTAATAATAATAGTGTTGTTAATACATAGGTAGAATTTATTAAACAAATATTATTCTATTTCAATTTCAAAACCCACAACAAACCGCTGACTTCAAAAACCCTAATTGAAAAAATACATCACGTTCCTAATTCAAATTCCACATAATCCATTTAAATTCAGTTCCATTTTCGAACCATAAAACGAGCCGAAGCGTTCTAAATTCGAAAAAGCCGTTGGAATCGCGTAATCTTGAGACCTCGCCTCATGACGTATGGGCGGCACGTTCCAAGATGAAACACGCGTTCAAATTATAAATACAAGCCTTATTACACGCCACAGACTAAATATATCCCATACACACGTTTAACATTCTGAATTTCCTACGCAAGAAACTGTGGCACCTTCAAAAACAGTATTTATCTGCGTTAGAATAAAGTTCAAACTCGAAAACCATGCACATGCGAAATATGTAGTTTTGAAAGTTAATATTCGAAGTGAAATTTTGAGTCTGTAGCTTTAAATGTTATATTTGTATGTAAAATTTTACACTGTGGGGTTGTTGTAGTGTTATAATGTGGACAATACGATACCGGCAAATAGAGGAATCTTGGTCTAATCCAGCAATTACGCATTTTAATGGCGTTCGTTTGGCGGCGCTCGTAGGTACGGTTTTAATATTCCGCGCCTTGTTTTACGGCTCAGGATTAAGGCTATGGTTTGTTTTGCTTCGATGTTTTCTTATCTAGAGATACATAGAGAGTTCGGGGAAGGGATAATTAAGTTTTAGTTACAGTAACTAAACTATAAATTGGTGAATACAGTATGTAGAAGAAAATGTTTACCAAGTCAAGCTTAACTACCACAATACTTGGTATTATAATAAAAGTTAAATTTAATACATTTTTCGTTTAAAAAAGCATCATTGCTCACTGGCTACATTTCATAATAGAATATGTACTTGTACATACCTACATTAATTAAAATATTATAAATCTACGAGGTACCTACCTACTGTCAAAATAGACCACAACTGCACTAAAAAAAGTTTTATTTTTTTACGCTAAATCGTCATAATATTCAGCATAGTAGCACTTTGTAAATAAATTGCTTCATAACAAACTAACCCCTAACAACACATTAAAATTCAACTCATTTCAAAAAAGTAACGAATCCGTTAGCAATTCAAACACAATAAAACTACGTCTCTAGAGTGGTATAACGGAATTCTCATTCCAAAGGTTGCTGGCAGAAAATTCTAAAAGCGAAGGAGTCATATTAAAACGCCAGTTTTGCAAAGTTAAAATTAAACATGAAAAACGGGTGGCCCCCTCCCCCACCCTCCCCTAGTGGGTGGGAGTGGAACTATACTATCCTACTTTATTTCGCTGGAATTTGTAAATTTATGTAAATTTTGGACGTCTTACCCCACAAGGCGTTTTATAGCGGGTTTTATGTAAAAAGTTTCGTGGTGAAGTTTTATGGTAAAAGGAGATTTGGTTAATGTTTTTAGGTTCGTGTGTTTTGGTTAAGTTGAAGTTTGATGAGGTAGGTATGTGTTGTTAGTAAAAACCGTTCTTTGGACGCAGTTCCTTTTTGTATCATAGGTATAAAGATGATTTAGATACTTTAGTTAGATATTTTAGATAAACCATTCTCCGATGCCTAGTTATTCTATGTACTAAGTTGAAGGCCCAGGCTTTGAATTTATTTGTACTTAAGTAATGTTGTCCCTAAATCATAGATGTTTACAATCTGTGTAATTTATCTATAGAAAAAAATGTGTATGTAATCGTCCATTTAGAATAACTTGTGTAAGTTTTTCCTCTAAATATATTATATTTTTTAATGAGGTATCTAAATATCTGAATATAAAGTTACTCAAGATTTTGCGCTTAAAATTATCAGCAATTTAAATTGTCTTAAACACACGTCTTGACATGTTGCAGTGTCGCTAGACTTTCTAGAACAACCGGTACAATCAGATTGTGTCTGATACCAGACGAGTAATCTCAAGAGGTCTCAACAATCTCTACGCCGCGCCGGAACAAAGCGCTCGTAAAACATGTTTCCCATATTTTAGCAACACGTCAGTGGCAAACAAGCATACAATCAGCCTGAACGTATGCGGTCACCGTAGCCTATGAAAGCTGCATCTCTAGAGGTGTTACACGTGCGTTGTCGACCCTAAAAATTTCTAATACCTAGTACCTACCCCACCTACTAGGGCTTTAAGTAATCTTATCATTACGATCATTTAGTAAACCTAGGGGTTTTAAAAGACTGCTCTTGCTAGTAAATGTATATAAACCATGTGTTCTCTTCAGAATATGCTGTCTACTTTTTTGTCACCTAAATGGTAGTAAAATGATGCATTAACTTGTATAATTATTATAGGCGCTTGTAAATCATCAAAGTATCATACCTACAGGATGTAACAAAAATACTGGTGACCTGTTTAAATTGGTATCGGACAGCGACAAAATAAAATTGTAGAAATTCTTTTGGACTTCAAATTTTTTCGTAGTTTATTTGTAATTAGAATACGCATACGGTACCATTTATGCCCTTAAGCTGATCACCAGCATTTTGTTACATCTTGTATGTAAATACGTAAGTACCTTATCTACCTGTCGTTTTACGATTTTCGATATAACTTCGTAGACGGTAGAAGATAACTTGATAAGGTAAATAACAAGTTAATAAGGTAACGTCATCAACAGGATTTCGGTGTTAAAATGCCGTGATTACCCTAGCACATAGGTAGGTATAGTCAATTTCTAAAATATCGATATAATTCCGACAGGTGTGAGTTTATGTTTGATAAATATTTAAACTTGTATTTAATAACATCTTATTTATTGATTTCTCACAAATACTTCGACATAAATATAAATATGAATTAATATGTTCTTATCAGTGGCGGTGGCTCAAAAATTTCTTAGGCAAGCCGTTGCCGAATTTGGCTTAAAATTTCTTCATGGGCTGTAGGACACCTGGCGCCTGCAATTTAGGCAAGCCGACGGGAATCGTGTTCTATGGATGCGCCGCCACTGGTACTTATGTGTATACGGGCTCATTTGACCACAAAGCGATATTAACCGCCATCAAAATGCCTCAAAATTGTTTATATTTTATTGCTTAGTGTTTGTATATATGATCAGCAACTAAGATTGCTAAGCAACATTTTGTCACTGACCAGCTCTGATGATGGGTTCTGTAAGGATTTGAGAGATCTACGCAAATGTTGTAACAAATATTCTTGTTTTTTTGGATTGATTTGACAGAACAGACAGACAGTTGTAAGCAAATTTATGGTGTTTTTCTTTTCATATTTTTGTCTCCTAATGAAGTTTTTGCATGCATGCAAAGATCACAGATCTAGCAAATCCTTACAGAATCAATCATCACAGCTGGCCGGTGACAAAAAGTGCTTAGGGACTCGTAACAAAATGCTTGGAGATTTCTGCGCAGACGAATCCACGGGCGGATACTAGTTTTTTATATAACCTGTGAAAAGTATAGTAAATTATGTGAAGGTTAATAAAGGCGAGCATTAGCGCCGTAAATAGACGCCATCAGCGAGTGGCAAGTTTTAATAGAAATTTAGATTAGATCGTAGACGCGCGCCCATTCACGGGCAGACGCAGTCGCAGTCCCAGGCGACTAACGCAATGAATACCTACCTACAAGATACAACACATTTGTTTTATTCTACACCTCAAATATAACAAAAACATATATTTAAAGAGAGACAAGGAAAATATTATGTTTTTTTGTGTAGCTATGGCTCATTAAAAACTCTGCAGCAAAAAGTCCTTTTGTAAAACCAACTCCTGCGCGTTAGACGTTCCGTTATTTGCAAAAGGTTCTGTTGGCAAAATATGCCACTCTTTTAGAAAATCCCTTTCAAGGCATCCCAATTAGCGCTAATAAATAAATATTTTTCGCGGTTGAACTCTCAGCATCCCGTTGCGTCTTCACAAGCGGCCAGCAGAGTGTTACATTCGTGTTGCCCTGCCCTGGATGTTACAAGCGCCTTGCCAACCCTTTAAATAAATAAATAAATATTAGGACAATCTTACACAAATCAACCTAGTCCCACAGTAAGCTCAATAAGACAAGCTTAAACTTTAAACATCTACATACTTTATCGAAGAACCTTAATATTCATCATCCAGAAAACGTCGGCAGGGAACTCATCCTACAGCCGCAGCGTTCGCGTGAAGACATTTCTTCAGGCCAGGGTGTAGGAATACAGCCATTGGCATCAAATCAAACAATTCTTCAGAACACAAGCCATACCAAAAGTACGTGCAGTCCCTAAAAATCCCCATCAAAGTACTAAAAAATCGGAACATGCATTTCTCTTTCATCTCCTTGACAATAAAGGCGTTGTTCCGATATTTGTAACCACATGGCTGCTCCGATATATCTGATAACTTTACTCTTCGAACCAATCTTATTTAAAAAAAATGGTAATCAATATGTTCGTGAATGGCATGCCTGCGTGTCGCGGCACTTCAGATGGTGGCATATTTATTTATTACCTGCCGCGTGCCCGAAATGAAATCACTACTTTAAAAAGTTTAAAAATGCTACCAAATATACATGTAGGTACAGTCACGTCTCAAAATATAGATACATTTAATGAATTCTATTAGGTAAGTACATTAGTTACCTACATTACCAGGCGTAAAGTATCCAAATTTTCAGATATGACTGTACCGTCTGTACCTAAGGTCTGTACCTAAGTCAGCAAAATATACGTACGTATAGTGTATTTGTAAGCGAGGGGTAATATTTAAAAGTGTTGCAATATATATATACTTTCATCAGTTTCATCACACTCTAATACCTGTAGGTAAAGTTTTATTGACATAAGAAATCACCAAAAAAGCAGAATAAATATTTGAATTCTAGGAAAAACATTTATTGCTGGATAGTTAATAAATAGTTTTTTTGATAGGCAGCTTAATGGCGTAAAATAATACGAAATACATGCCTATACAGATATACACTTGATGTACGTACCTACCTACTTAAATAATGTTGAACACTTCGTACCTAGTAGTGTACCGACATAGCATCAAAAATTCCAAACTATTCTAAATTAGATGCCACCAACTTAAAGACGCCATCCAAAATAAAGACGTCAACTTTCCGATTGTCAAACAGGCAAGTTGCTCGAGCTCGAGTTGCCCGAGTTGCTCGAGTTGGCTCGAGCTCGGGCCCGAGCTCGTTTGCGCAAGTTTTGATAGAATTTTCAATTACCTTCCTTTGTTTCAAATTCAAGAGTTTTGCCGCGATGTGTGCTCGACGCGTCTGGAGGGGGGAGGGAGGGGGGAATAGTTTGTCGTTGTCGTTGCTTTAGTTACTTTTGCTTTTTAATTGCGGTTTAACGGTTTTTTGATGAGGGTTGCTTTTGTGTAAAAATTGTAGAAATGTCAGTGGAATAAATTTCACTAGTCCGAGATTTTTAGTATGATCCCCGTACAGTATCTAGAACGATGTGATTTTGGGAAAGAGTACCGTGTAGAGATAAAAAGATAGATGCAGTCACATATGAAAATATAGATACATTCAATGTGACAAAAATATATAGCCACGGCTCTATTACCACTGCGTAATTTCTTGGATAAATCTTGTCACATGTCAAAATGTAGGTATATATATATTCAGACGAGACCGTAGTACAGACGAGTGGATGAATGTTCAGGTTTATCGGTTTATCACAATGTTCACTATTTACCAACAAAATTTCCCTTTTTTTATGGACTTTTATTAGACGCCTGCAACTCCAATAGTTACACATGCGCCTAGCCGGTCTTAGATTTAAATATATGTCATTATTCGCTCTAGTGTCTTAAAAAGACGAGCCTTCCGAGCTATCACTTTGAGGAAATAACCTAAGTAAAAAGTAAGTTACCTACGTAAAATTAGCCGGAATTTGACATGTATTTTGATAACTAACAAGTGACTACACCAATTAAAACAATTGAAAACGCGGTGCCATCCAAGAACAATATCGCGGCATGCAGATGCAGATGGCGGCTACATTTGAATCCCGTCCCGAGCGACAACACGCGGCTGATTCTTATTTTAATTAGTACAGTACGCTTACCATGAGTTATGACATTGACGTTTTCGAGAACGAGTATCGAGTGTTCTATCTGTGCATCTAGCTTGTAATATATTAGTGTAAACGAGATGCACAGATAGAAAAATTGCGAAAAATCGTTACTCGTTAACGAAAAATGTCGATGTCAAACTCATGGTAGCCGTACAGTTGACGAGTCTAGTTTGGAGTTTGGATATGTCTGAAACGTTGGGATGAATGAATTAATAAATGTCGTTTGACTACTTAATGACAAATAGTCAAGTCAAGGACACTACGATCAAAAACCGTCCTAAAATAATAAAATCAAATCACTATAGGTATATTATATGTCAGCACCAGTCAGGGTTTTTATGTGTATTTTTAGGCTGCATAGGAATCAGTTATTTTAAATCGCAATCGCTAGATTTTTGTAGTAAGTAAATAATTTATACAGGATGTCCTAGAAATCGACGTCAAGGATGATAGACCAAGTTATAACACATAGTTCTCAGAAAAATACATAAAAAAAAACTATCACATGTTCTTCAAAAATGGTGGTCACTTTAAAAATTTACTAGAAGTTAAGAGACCAGGGCGTGAATATTCTAGTAAATTTTTAAAGTGACCATAATTTTTGAAGAACATGTGATAGATTTTTTTTGTATTTTTCTGATAACTGTTATAACTTGGTCTATCATCCATTCACGGCTTGACGTCGATTTCTGGGACACCCATTTATTTATTTAATCTTTATTGCACAAAAGAAAATCTTATTGCACAAAAGAAAATCTTATAGTACAAAAGGTGAACTTAATGCCAAGAGGCATTCTCTACCAGTCAACCAGTAAGTACCTATATGAACTTTTAACTTTTTTTTTACTTATAATAATCAATCTTGGTATGATGTCATTGAAGTCAGATTCAATGACATTTTTAATTTATTTCTATGTAGGTACTTTTTAACTCCAGTCGGCTACAAAGTTAAAACAAAACACGATCGCTAAACAAACCCCCACTCCACTATCCATAACAATACGTTCCTCATTTAAATTCAAATTGAATCCAACAAAGAAACAATTCTAAATTCGAAATCCACCGTTCCATCTTGGCGTTCCATTTTTCCCTCCCCCTAACCCCCCGAAAGTTCGCCGTGCAACTAGCTGCGGTTGGGAGGGGGGGTTTAATCAATTTTTCAACTTCATTTCGGGTTGTTAATTAATTTTGCGAATGGTGATGCGAGTGATGATTTTGGCGAGAAAATTTTGCTAAGTTTGGTTTCAATTTCGGTGAATTTTTTAATCTATTTTTCCATTCCGCTTAGTGCATGTGACAGATGCTATTATAGTAAAATTCCAAATAATAGGCAGGCAATCATAGGTTTAATTCAGGTAGTATTGAAATCACCAAGCCACAAAATGTACTTACCAAAAATTGTGCGCAGAAATACAATAGATTTGGACTCTGCGGCATCCATGGCTTTATGATGAAAACCTAGGTTATCTACAACCTGTTCTAGTTGTAGATTCTTCAGAAAAAAATTAAGTATTTTTATTATATTCTACCATTATTCTACTGTAGAGTAATTCGATGACATCGTAAAAAATGCATACATTTTTTTTTTATCGCGACTGTAGTAAACAAGCATACCGCCCCCTGATGGTAAGCAGTTACCGCACCCTATGGACACTCGTAACTCCATATGATTCACATGCGCGTTGCCGACCCTGAAATTTGCAATACTTACAGGTATACGAGTACTTTGTTGACTACCCGCCAAGATATAAAGCTGTAATTAGTAATTTATCGTTAGACGCCTGCTTTGATGAAGAACTTTTATAATGTAAATGAAACTTAGGAGACACAAAACAGATGAAAAGAGGTTCGCCTGAACACACGTCTCTTTGGGAGAAAAGACAAAGGCAAGAGAAAGTCATTAGCAATCAGTCTGACGCTAGAACTAGACGGTGGCTCTTCCTCTTCTACACATATACGAGTATGTGTCGATACTTAGAGCAGTGTTTATTTAGTCACAAAACGTTAGGTGTTTGCTACTGGTCGTCAATAAAACGTTGAATTGTCTTTGGGATTTGACAAAATATTGTCACTTACTTCTAGTACCAAGCGTTTTCAAAAACACAATCCATATTTAAATGCAGCCCAACATCTGTTAACGAAAACCCGAACCCGAAAGAACTTTCAAACGTAATTCCCAACGAAACTATCCCTCGGCAAAAAAGGACGGCCTATCCAAACAACCCTTCCCCCGAAAAAGCAAAAAGGCAATACTTCTTTAACCAAATGCGATCACGGTAAGCCCTTTGACACTGTGATAAGGCTCAAATTGGCTAAACAAGGTGTTTTTGAATATGAGAACTATAAAACTAAAGGAATTAGGCGGGACCAACTACTTTTCAAAACACTTTCGAACCCTACACTAAAATATATGAAACCCAATTTATATTTTCTGGCCGGGTGCCGCAGGGTCGGACTTTGGGTACCGAAATGTTTTTATTATATTCAAACATCTTTAGTTTGTTATATCTGCTTAACATGGTGTGTTATAAAAATATTATATATCTTCTTATTCGTAATCGATACCTCCTTCCAATAGAGGATTAATAATTATAAAAAGAAAAGTTTAGATATTTTTTTTTCATTATCAATATACGGATCTATATCTGAATCCCTAAAGTTTTTTGTCCTATTTTTGTATTCCCTAATGCTATTTGTCCTAATGATCATTTGCCCTAATGCTCATTTGTCCTAATTGTTGTTGCCCTATCATCGTATCGATGAATTTTATTTTTCCTAATATGTTATTACCTAATATCATTTGACCTATTCATCAGTTGCCCTAACTTTTTTTTCCATAATATTAATTTGTCATAATTATTATTTGACCTAAAAGTTATTTGTCCTAATGATCAAAACACCTAATTTCAAATGAACTAATATTATTTTTCCTATTATTTCATACCCTAATATTAAATGTCCTACTGGTGATTTTTCCTAATTGTCACTTGCCCTAATGCTCATATGTTTTTAGGGTCATAAAAATAACCCTAACCAACCTATCTCTGGGAACAGTTTTGTTTTTAGGGTCATCAAAAAAAAATAACCCTAACCTACCTATCTCTGGGAGCAGTTTCGTTTTTAGGGTCATCAAAAAAAATAACCCTAACCTACCTATCTCTGGGAGCAGTTTCGTTTTTAGGGTCATCAAAAAAAATAACCCTAACCTACCTATCTCTGGGAGTAGTTTCGTTTTTAGGGTCATCAAAAAAAAAATAACCCTAACCTACCTATCTCTGGGAGCAGTTTCGTTATTAGGGTCATAAAAAAATAATCCTAACCTACGCCGTTATTTTTTTTTTAGGGCAAATGAGCTTTAGGGCAAACATTACATTATGACAAGTAATTGTTAGGATAATTGATCATTAGGGCAAATGACAATTAGGACAACACGGTTAGGGTAAGTAATTTTAGGACAAATGTCATTAGGGGTTTTAAATGTTATGGCAAATAAAACTAGGATTTTTGAACATTATGGTAAACAATTTTAGGACAAATGGGCATTAGGACATTCATTACATTATGACAAGTGACTGTTAGGGTAATTGATCATTAGGGCAAATGACAATTAGGACAAAACAGTTAGGGCAAGTGATTTTAGGACAAACGTTATTAGGAATTCCGAGGTACACCCTCAATATACCTTGTGCAATCTAAGAAGCGGTTTTTGACACCTGTCATCTCAGTACATTTTATAGCCTAAAATCGATTTTACAGGTGTCAAAAACTGCTTCTTAGATTGCACAAGGTATAGTAAAGTAATAGTGCTGGAATTTCTCATTAAATAAATTATTATGTTCTAAACTATCATTAATTAATACATATGTGACGTCCCACAGGTGAAAGTACCTTATGGCGGTTGGCGCTTACGTTGCGAAGCATCGCATTAGTATTGCAGCGTCGTTAGAAAAAGCGTAAGCCCCAACCGCCATAAGGTACCTTTTCTCGTGGAATGACACATATTTCGTGTTGGTTTATATTAGTCTTTTTTCATTTAAGAAGCAAGTGTTACCTACTTATAAAATTACAAGCGTAAACGAGTTGTTCCCAAAATTGCACGCGGGTAATTGTGCAATATAAAAATTATACTTAGGTATAAGAATTTTGTCGTAAGATTCAATTAAATAAGATTTTTTCTTGGCAACTTTTTTTCAAATATCAAATCAAACATACTATTATTATTATTAATAAGGACATCCCTCAACTCCGCCCCTGGCCCCCGGCCCGGAAATCTCGCATCCCGACATTCCTACATTGAATATTGGATCCGAATTTAAAATCGTGTCGCTAGTTTTAGTTTTACTTTCCGTTTTAATTAAAGAACCATTTCGCCGTTTACGAGCGTCCTTTGTTTTAAATTCGTTTGTTCGTTCCTTAATTCCGGTAACCGTAGATTAACGAGAATGAATTATGTTTGTAGCATTTTAAAATATGTTTTTTGCTATAGGTACGCAATATAAGTAGTACACGGGTTTGGTGGTTGATGGACATTTTGCTGGCATGTTATAATTACTCACTAGTAAAACGCATTATCCACTGTATACAATTCTTTATTTATTATGTTATGACTAGACAAGAGACTTTGAAATAGACACCTACTAAGATTCACTTGTAGGTAGCAGTTATTAACGATACTTTTAACCGGTGTGCAAAATAATCTTGTCACGTTATTTTTCAAGCTGACCCAGTTAGTTTCTATTACTACAGTACAGTCAGCAGCAGAAGTAGCTTATCGGGTAAAGTGTTCACGCGCTCTTATTCTCTTAACAATAAGACTGCATTTCCATCAGAGACGAGCGAGGATGCGTTGCGAATTGCGAAGAATGTGTTTTTTATGAACCAATCCTAGGGCTGCACTGTGCCCCAGGATAAACAAATGAAGTGGTTCTATTGGTGCTTCACAAACACATTTTTCGCAGAAAGCCAAGAAACGCAGCCTTATTAAGTCGCGTAAAGATCATTTTGAACACCCCACCCGCTTAGCTACTCGTACTTGCTACTGACTGTACCGATAACATTCGAGTAATTTTTTACCCTGCCTGTTATGTCCCTCTTCCTTGTATGTATTAAGTATATGATATACATATGTAAAAGAGGCCTTTGAGGTATAGGTACATATTGTTGTCTTGATTGCGAGGCGTTTTAAGAGAAAGTTCTCGAACAAAGCAATTAGGCAGTATCTGCTAATTTACGACTCTTATCTGGAGGGGAATTAATATGCGCCAATTAAAGCGCGCCTCGAAGAAATTGCGAGGGGGTACCTCCCCCCCCCCACCACCCCCGAGCTACTTTTAGATCGGAGCGAGAAATATTTGAAACAAAGGGGTGCGGGGGTGGCCTACGTAGGTATAAAAACCAAGATCGTACAAAAAAAGTACTGTGCTGTTTCATTTTCAATAGCAGTCGGAAAATTAACTCACTTAAGAGAATATTATTTTCTTAAAACTCTCAAATTCAAGTTTTTCCTCTCTTTTCAAAAATACTAAAATTGCTAGATCAATCAGGAATCGTTTGGAATAAAAACGGAATACACCCCTTAAAAACCAGATCTTACTTTTTATTTATACGATTTTTTTTAAACCAACGCAATTAAAAACTACACACAGTAAATAAGTAAACCGTTACATCACAGTTTTTGTTTCATATTAACTTACTTAGCAACAATTATTCGGACGTTTCCTAAATAATTTGATAAGTCTAACTAATTCATTATACCTACATAAGGTTCTTTGCCTTTTCTTCGAGAATTGTATTGAAACTTCTGCGAAAAGTTGGTTGGCAAATGAAATTCGGTATTATTTCGGCAAAAAAGCAGGATACCACTTAAGTAATAAATACTAAAAGCCAAGCCATGATTATGCCATCTACGAGAAAATGAAAGACAGCATAGTAGCATTAGTAGCGTATACTTCATACATAACTTAGATTGTACACATCTGCTATTCCATGTAACTTTAGTAGGTATTCAAATTTCTTAAACTACAGCCAGTTTTCCCACAGACTTGGCATATATTAACTTTATGAGTTTTCCGTTCCACATTCAACAGTTTCAAGATGGCAGCCGAAGCGCCGACAAATTCTGATTCTTATCGAGTCTTGTTGTGAGAGAAACTAAAAAAAGAAGATGAAGTGTCTAACGGTTTCACAAAGAAATTGTCATTTTATGTTAACCAGAAATAAATAATTAAACTATAATATGACCTAAAATCATTGATTTATTGATGATTATAATTAGATTTAGAATTTTGTGCTCCATGTTTGGCGGTTGACAGCTATGACTGACTCAAAGAGTAGGATATACTTGTAGCGATTTTCAATACAACTTTTGGGACACAAAAATTTGGCATGTTACTCCTGTTACTCAAGCCTAAAATGATAGTTAAATACTACCCACAATATTAAGGTAAATAAATAAAATTCGGTGACCTACTTTTTCATGCTTCATTGTGCAACAAATTGCAAAACCGTGCTATTCCTACTCTAATCCGCAAGTAATTAAATTCCAAAAATGTTACCTCACTTATTCACCAGTTTCGTGTATTTACATGTTTTTTAAAAACAAAAGCCGAATAATATAATATGATTACTGGAATTTTTGATCCTGTGATGTAAAATGGAATTTCAGTAGCGAAAAGTAAGCGATTGAGGTTATGTTTTTGGAATCTAATTACGAACCAGACTCTAGTTAGTACATAGATATAATATAAAATGCTGTTTAACATTCAAATTTCTTAAAGTCCACATTGTTTTCCGTTCCAGATCCAAGATGGCCGCGGAAGTTAGCGTCGTCTGCAACGACCGTTGAATTCGAATTCCGAACAAAAGTGGCGCCGCACCAGCGGTACCAGCAGCAGCACCTCGGAACAAATTCAATAGAGTTGCCGAAACTGCGCTAAGGGGAATACATAATTTCTTAGTGTCTCTTTGTATGGGGGTTAGGGATGAGGTAAGAAAGTATCGATAAAATATGAAGAATGAAGGGAGGAAAAAATGACAGTTTAGTTTTTACATAAAGAAGCTTTGCATATTCTAAGAGCCGTACTTAATAATAGATCTAATTAGAACCGAAATAATAATTTAAGAAGCAAATTGAAACAACTTGCATGTCAAAAAGGAGTTATCCCTTATCACCTCACAAACTTGAGATTGTATGTATGTATGTATGTAAACACTTTATTGTACATAAAAAAGTTACAATAAAACATGATAAAAGAGAAAACAAAGTACAAAGGCGAACTTATCCCTGTAAGGGATCTCTTCCAGTTAACCTTTGAGCAAATGAGAGAAAACTATAAGATAGACAAACAAGCACTATGTACTTAGTGTACGGAAATAAATATCTAAACAAATTGAGATTGTAGCCTGCAAGAACAATTGCGTCAATTGTACACATCATTATAAATTGACGAATTTTATTGACGAGTCAGCAATTTGTAGTAATTCGAAAGGTGTTTTTATTTCATAGAGTTTAAAATGTCTATAACATTAAAGGCTAACATTAACTTCTTCGCTTACCATTCCGTGTGCTTCGGTGATTATTTAACTAATACATAATATGTAAATGGCTTAATTGAATATTGGTTCGTAAGTCAGAAATAGAAACCAATTGTAATCATGAATGCCTTTTGTTTTCATAAATAGGTGTGTTTCCAGTGTAACCTATCACCTGTCTATCGATACCCCCCACGCGCCCCTCCCTAGCACTCGCGCTCGCAGCGTTACTATTTAAATCTAGTTACAAGTTCTGAATGTATTTTGTTAATTACAACTTACTCGCGATGAAATTTTCCAACGCAGGTGCCGTCTTAATTTGATTCTTCAGGAATTATTGCTTATTTTGTGAATAGTTAAAGCTGAAGTACTTCATTAACTGTTCATTATGTGGATTTATGAAGCGAGATACTACCTGAACGGCGGGAGCGTTATTTTGAAATTAGAATGTTTGAGAGTGATGAGAAATCCGTTGAAGAGCTGACTTGAATTAAATGACTTAAAAAAACGACTTATTTGAATGAATGAATGATATTGATAAATGATGAGTTGTTCTTATCCCACTAATATTATAAACGAGAAAATCTACACAATTAAGTGACAGAGACAATATATTATAGTTCTTAAATGAGTTATATATTAATAAATCGAATGGATAATGATGTAGCCTTATAAGATAGAAAAGAACATATTCATACAATAAATTCAAGGAAGTATAAAATGAACAAATTAATGTAGGTAAGATAATAAATCTATTGGCTCAGATGACTGAAACTCGTTTTGATTTTGATTCATGATACCAGAGTTCACTAAGAATTATTAATATCCTACCGTGAAAATATTGGGTAACTACGGGTAGTATAGATAAGTTGTATAGTTTACCTAAAAACAGGTCGCATCATATTCGCTGTCTTAGGCATTTTGCTTAAATTTAGTAAATTAATCATTAATATCCATATTTATTTGAGCTTCCTAATTAATTGACTTTAATAATAATTATACATTTTGTATACTTTGTCCTAAAACTGGTTATCTTAAGAGAACGTCTTATTCAAACCCCGGTTTTTGAGTAGTTCTGGCCACTTCTGGCGCGGCGCCATATTGTATTTAATTCGCGCCGACTCGCTTTAATTTTCAAATTTAGAAACTTAGAACGCGGCGCTGTTTAAATTCAAGTTTGGGTGGGGATGGGGATGGGACGACAGGTAAATATACAGGTAAGGTAAGGTCAAATATTTAATCATAACCCTTACCTACTCAAGATTGAAATGTACCTATAAGAGTTTAACTTCTTAGTCTTCTTACTTTCAATTTTGTTAACCTAAGAACCTATTTTTGACACCTGTCATCTCAGTACAAAAATCCGATTTTAGGTTATAAAATGTACTGAGCTGACACGTGTCAAAAGTGAGACTGAAGTAAAATTTTGTCATTTTACCTAAATATTATAATGTATACGTTTGGAAAGCGGATGCAGTTTGCTAGACAAGTGACAAACGAGAGTATGCTGAATTAAATACGTAGGATTATTTTGCGCAGATTACTATACATATAACAACATAACATTATTTACTTCAAATATAGATATACTCACAGTTTTCTGTAGATACTACCCGAAAATAAGGGTATTTCATTCAATGGCAACACTTGAAATGAGTGCCACTTAAAAAAATGGCTCCTAATAAATTCTCTGCCAGAATAGTAATTACTCGTATAGATAACTGATCCATGAATAATTTTGTGTAATGAGATGAAAAATAATGAGAGTAAAAATGACCCAAAATTTGGGTAAACTAGTATTTACAGAAGCACATCACTAGAGGAACTCGTCTGCATGCTCGGCACGAGTTTCCATATCGCGCTGTGATTGGTTGAGCGGGCGAGTTGGTGGGCTTTTTATACAGGTAAATTGAAGGGGGGATTCGCAAGTAGTAGGGGGTTTCCTGGAAATTTTAAGTTTGGAACTTCATTTTTGTTCAACCGGTAGGTTCCGTTCCGTTTGGGTTTTCGAGCGGCACGGAACTCGACGCGTGGCAAATTTTGTCGGGTGGATGATGTAAGTATAGTCGCCATCGGATATATCGGGACGGCCGAGATGGTCATAAATATGTGAAAAATGTCTTTATTGACAAGGTGATAAATGATAAAGTGCATGTTCATATTATTCATGTGCTAAAATAGTTTTGACTACCTTACCTTCTTTCTTCTTTCCTTGGACCATCCGACATCCGATATCGATTCGGACAATGTGAAACCGCTCTTTTCCGGCCAAGCTCATTAGTAACTAAAAGCAAACCGAGTAAGTACTAACTAAGGAACGTTCTAAAATTAGAAAGAGAACATTTAATCGCCACAAAATCCAAACAAGTTCTAACGCTTCCTATACCCGGTTCCTTGCACGGAGGTAAACAAATTTTCTGCAAGGATATTAGGGGGAGGTTTTTTTGTCTGTGTTGTCCCCCCCCCCCCCCCCCTCTACATGTGTGCGCGCTTTTAGTTGCTGGTTTTATTCGCAGTTCGCTTTTTATGGGTTTAATGAGGTTCCTTTTTAGTGTGGAATGTTTTAATGAGTTTTATGATTAAGTATAATTTTATATTTGACTGCGTGTGGAATGGAAGATAAAATATTTAATGAAGTATTTAGATAAGGTTTCATTTTATTTTAAAACTACTGTTTATAATTATTTAAAGCTCAATATCAGTAAAATAAATAAAACTAGGTAAGTAAGTAGGTACATACTCGCATCAATACATAAAAACACCTACAGATAAGAGTTTGAAATTTAATTGAGATTTGTAAATATTACAATACATACTTATATGTAACATCAATTCTATTCAATACAAATAGCCGCATAAATGATTAAAAATGCGGAATTATTACTAAATATAGCAATCAAATTATTGAAACACAAAAAATATATCAACGGTCAAATTAAAAACAAAACTAACAAAACAATAACTCGAAGAAACCGAATTCATAAAGCAACATCGAATTTACGATAACCGTCATTCAAAATGTTTATTCACAATTTAAATTCCGAACGCGCAAAAACGAGCCAACAAGACGCTCCCCTCCTCTTTTCGTTACTCCACTAAGCAACCTCCCCTTTTTTACGTAAGAATTACTTAAAGGCGGCCACCCGCCGGGGAGGTGGGGTTTTTTCACCCTTTGAAGAATTGCCCCGGGGCGGGGGTAATATTAAATAGAAGGGTTTTTGCCGAGGCTTCCGCGATCGATAAGGGTTAGTTTTTTGCGCGTGTTTCGTGGATAGTTTTAACGTTTATACGTAGGTGGTTTTTAGGGAAATATACCTTTTCTTTGTCAACCAGTTTTTTGCAAACATAGGTATCGAATTATCACGTATAATTCCAAAGTCATATGATAGTAATAAGCACATATTAACTTACATCGAAGATACTCCCAAAGTAAAACTTACCATTGTTGAACCTTGTACTGTGGATGAAGTTACAAAAATTATTAATAACCTGGACTCCAACATCAGTACCGGGATTGATAATATAAGTACCAAATCAATTAAATGTATCGCGGATCTTATGGTAGTTGGTCTGACAGACTGCATTAATCACTGTTTAAGTTCTGGCATATTTCCTGACAGCCTAAAAATAGCCAGGGTAACACCGATTTACAAGTCAGGGTCTAAATCAGATCCTGGAAACTATCGCCCGATCTCTGTGTTGCCTGTTATATCAAAGATTTTTGAAAGAATTCTGTATCGAAGACTAGATAAACACTTGACTGATCTAAACTTTCTGTATCAACAACAATACGGCTTCAGAAAAAACTCGAATACGCTATCAGCAACCGTAGACCTTGTTACGAAAATAAAAACAAATATTGACCAGAAAAATGTAGTTCTCGGCATCTTTATCGACCTAAAAAAGGCTTTCGATACAGTAAGTCACACCATATTGATGCAGAAGCTCGAGAATCTGGGTATAACAGGTAAGGCATACGACATGTTCAAATCGTATTTGTCAAACAGAACCCAGATTGTCAAAATGGGCGATTACGAAAGTGACCCAATGTCTGTCCAATGTGGAATTCCGCAGGGATCCATATTGGGTCCTTTGTTGTTTTCTATTTACGTCAACAATGTTAGTACCATAGGGCTGTCAGCACAAGTATCTCTATATGCTGATGATACTTCTCTTTTTTATTTTGGTCGAAATCTTCAAGAGTTAATTGACGAAGCAAACGCAGACCTATATCAGTACAACGCATGGTGTCAAAGTAATCTGCTGACAATAAACACAAAGAAAACATCCTACATGATATTTGCTGCTAAAAACAAAAAGCTTGTGCAGTCTCCCACTTCAACTTTAACAATTAACAACGATGTCATTAGTCGCTCCACTAACGAAAAATATCTAGGGTTATTATTGGATGAAAAACTAAACTGGAAAAACCACATACAGCAAACTAGATCCAAAATATCCTGTCTCACTGGAGCATTAAAAAAATGCACCGGCTGTATACCTCACAAAGCTCGACTATTGATATATAATTCACTAGTGAAATCCCACTTACAATATTTGATTGAGGTGTGGGGCTGCGCAGCAAAGACAAACCTTAAAAAGTTGCAGACGTCGCAAAATAAATTAATTAAAACTCTGTTTAAATATCCCCAACTTACAAGATCAAAATTACTTTATACTAAAACAAAACTATTTAATCTAAAACAGCTATACACCTACTGCACTTGTATGCTTATAAATAAGCTACTAACAAATAATATACACTCTCAGCTAATACTAACCAAAAGAAAATTTCGGCATAACTTACGAAATACTAACAAAATTAAATTGTTTAGACATAGAACTGGATATGGAAGAAAAACTATTTTATCCGAAGGTGCACAGATGTTTAATAATCTACCAAAAGATGTTAAGGACTCTCAAGGAGAAACTGTATTTAAAACAAAGCTCAAAAATTATGTCTATGATAATATATACTAAGATGTGTTGGAATAAGTCACATAATGTTATTTCCTAGTTGTAATCTCATGTAAGTGAACTGTTATTGTTCTTATGAGAAATAAATGTCTTTAAACCGAAACCGATATTGGGGTTTGATTAAGTTTTGGACTAGTTAATAGTAAGAACTAAAACAAGATCATTTGATTTTTTATCAGTGATTAAATAATAAGAATTCTTAAGGTATTCGCATGAACGACTAATTTTAAAACATTTTTAAACCTAACAATACGTTCTTAAATAATCTAAGAGCCACATTATAAAATAAATAGTCAGTTGGTGCGTGAGTTTTATTATTAAGTAAATAGTATTCACACTAAATAAATGGAAGTACCTACCTATTGCACATCTCTAATATTTTAAACGTAGAAAATAAATACATTACACTCTAACATAGGCAATAAGACAAGTCAGTAATTATTACTAATAAGCGATTTATTTCCCTCAATCTAAAAACATATAGGTAATTAGGGACAAAATATTTATGAAGTACAAGATTTTAAATCTATTTATACTTACGATATTTTAATAGGACTAAGTAATCACTAATTAGAAAGATCACGCACAAGGAAACATTATTTTACACATAACTTGTTCAATTAATAATCCGCACAACACTTTCACAGAAATCTCTTGCCTAACGCACACACACGCAGAATACAACGCACACACACGCAGAACACATAAGTAAACATAAAAACGCACACTCGTGCATTTGATCATGCATTATAAAAGTGGAGGGCAAAGATAAGAGAGCTACAGACTGCTGGCTCAAGGGATACAGGCTGGTTTACTCAATATTTCTAAGAAAATAACATACGTTTTCGTGAAACATTAGTATCAGTACTTAAGAGTGTACAGTCGCCATCAAATATATCGGAGCGGCCAGGGTAGTCAAAAATATCTTAACATGCACTTTATTGCCTTGACAGGCGTAGGCATAGAGGCGTTGCTCAGATATTTGTGTCCACCTTGGCCGGGCCGCTCCGATATATTTGATGGCGATTGTACTATGAATAATGTCTCTAAAAGAATATTAACAGACAGGATCGTATGAAAACTGGCAAAACCTATTTTTTAAAACCGTTTAGGATATCGGTATTAAAAAGAATTGTTGAAATCCTAGTAAATGCATCTTTTATAAGTATAATGAATACGCACTCCTTTATGTACAGCACAATTATATTATATAGATTTGAAAATATAGTTTATAAAAATCATCAGCTCATTTTGTATTTATTTTCAAATAAAAAAATATTTTTCGGCCCAATTGCGGCCTCCAGCCTGTACCAGATAGTCAGGGTAAAA
The DNA here is from genome assembly GCA_911728535.1 of Pammene fasciana. Lineage (NCBI taxonomy): Eukaryota > Metazoa > Arthropoda > Insecta > Lepidoptera > Tortricidae > Pammene > Pammene fasciana. Next base: position 12,795,411 of record OU452295.1, read on the forward strand.
CAAAATATATTTACACGTGTCAATAAAAAATACTGACCTCCTAACAAAAACGCCATGCCGTAGTTACAAACAATAATCTTACAAATCTTCTCCTAACGCAACTCCCTTGAACATTACAAACGGCATAATTCTAAAAACTCACAAACAATTAGGGCCCATAAATTGGCACCCTGTATAAACATTTGCGCCCTCTCGAAATCTTCGCGAGTCATTACGTAGGGGGTGCAAGGGGGGTGAAATCTGGGACATTTTATCTAAATGGGCGCCGGAATGGGCCCCTAATGGGCTAAGACACGAGATTGGGCGTAAGACGAATGATTTTTCTTGGGGCTTGTTTTGGAGATTTGTATGTAAAATTATTTAAAATACGCATACATGCCTACCATTTATATATGCGACGAATAGGTAGTATAAGATTTTAAATAATTAATCCTGTAGAACTGATTGTACCTACCTTTTCATTAGGTAATCATAATACGAATATACTACGACTATTTTTTATTTATTTATGGCATGTTCTTATTTACAGAGTTATCACAAACATTAATCAAGTACTTAAGTACATGCCAAAAATGTAAAAAAATATTAATAATTATAGAGTTAAGGCAGATAAAGCCAACAGATAAAACATTAAATGATTACATTTCATTGTTAGTCAAGCACTACTATACCTTCAGTGAAAGACTACATTTGATTATGTTAAAAGTAAGGTATTTTTTACCGCATAATTTCAGTCTTTTACTGTGAGTACATTTTAATAAGTAATTAAGTATAGGTAATGATACTAATGATACTAACCACTACGGCTAATGAAATTATTAAATATATATTTCTTTAAAAAACACTATAAGTTTCTTATTGTTTTTAGATATTTTAGTAGGTTAGAGTGTTTTACCTACAAGTACCTGCGCGTTATTCTAATGTAATATAACAACGTCGGTATAAAATAGACAATACCGGCAGCTCCAGGTCGGCAGTAAATCTCCGGGCCAAGCGCGCTAATGAAACGACCTGCATTTTCTCAGGCATCACTCAGCCCGACAACAAGAACAACGCTGCTGAGATTAAAGAATGATATCATACTTTCATTCGTTCACTGTAACGCGTCTAGTGTCTTTTTTGACTTGTGAAACGAAATGTAAAAAAGTCTAAACTTGAGAGCGTGATAAATATATAATTTCTAAAAAGAAAGGAAAGTAGCACAAACGTACCGTGGTGTGATGAAAAATACACCTGCATATTTTCCACTGGATTTACTGAATCTATATGATTTTATCGAACAGCATTTTTGTGTTTAATATGTGAAATAAGTTAATAAATACTTATGGTAATCATAGAAGGTTTCATCATCATTTATTTAAGTATTTAACTTATCTCACCGTTAAATCATTAGATATTGAAATGTACGACTTAACTAATGTTATTTTTTTATATTTACAGATGGAGCATCAGCCACATCAATGGAGAAGAGTCCCTGAACAATTATTTATGATTGAATTGAATAAAGATTTTTATGAATATTCTCTACCTCATTTTTACCAACAACCTGTGTGTCTAACTTAAACCATTCAATTTCATTGAAAATCCATTCACTCATCGCAATAGCCACCTTCTGCGCGTGGGCCGACACAAGCCCGAGAAAACAAATTGCAAATCATCTGCCTTCGCCAAGACGCGAACTAAATGACTCAGTTCGCCCAGAGACCGGTAAATAGACAATATAGACTGTTAGTATCAATAGAGTGCGTTGGGGTAAGATAGAAAGGTATTTTTTTAGGGAGAAGACAAAAAATGGTCCATATTCCGGAGCATTATATACTACTTTGTATCTTACCCCTAAAAAAATACCTTTCTATCTTACCCCAACGCACCCTACAAAAAAAACTATCAATAGATAATTGCAATAGACGGCGTTATAGAAAACAAATTGCAAATCAACTGCTTTGGCGAAAACGTGAATTAACTCAGTTGAACCAAAGACAGGTAAACGGGCAATTTAGACAATGAAAAAAGTCAAATAACAAGTGTTAAAGATTGTGCTAAATAAATATTTTTTAACCTACAATTAATGGGGCCCACCCGCTATCAGTCGGCCTGACGATATCGGCCTGTCAGTTGTTCGGAGCTGTCAAATTGTTATTCTAACTGGCAGACCGATATCGTCAGGCGGACTGATAGTCGGTGGGCCCCCTAACAATGTAACGTCATTGCTTGATTCTCAGAGTTATTTATTCATTTATGCTAAATCTTCAATAGTTTTTGCTGATCTTCAGGCGGGCCATATGTTTGTTTGCCACCGTCATGGTATAAGATCATTTACAACTAGGGAACATACCCAAACTACGTGACCCGTTTAGGGGGGGGAGGGGGGTCGTCAAAATACTACTCTAGGTCACAGGGGGGAGGGGGGGAGTCTTAGGTTCTGTCACGTAGTCAATAATTATGCTCAAATCTTGCGGTTCTAATTAAAGGTTTCCACGCACTTTTGGCGTCACGCGGCCAGTGTCGTGTTAATAAAAGGCAATAAGTATGCAAAATTATGTTTTTTTGCTTTTTATCTCCAAAATATCACTCTAAACCATATGTGTGAGTTTTACTACGTGACAACTAGGGGGGAGGGTGGGGGTCTTGGCAATTACTACGGATGGTCACTGAGGGGAGGGAGGGGGGTCAAAAACTGAAAAAAATGGGTCACGTAGTTTGGGTACGTTCCCCTACATATTTGCGCCTTTCGCAGTGGAGACCCTTGGCCCATGGGGACCGGAAGCAGTCAAGCTTTTCAAAAAGTTAAGCTTCATGCTCATCCGGTCCTCCGGTGACCGTAGGGCTGGCTCGTTCCTCGCCCAGCGAATTAGTATCGCCATCCAGCGAGGCAACGCAGCCAGCCTTATGGGAACCTTGCCAAGTGGGAGCGATATGGGGGATATCTGTACATATAGCTTAGGTCCAAATACGTTTTAAGTTAGGTCTAGATTTCTTAGCATAAGTTAGTTAAGTTTTCTAAGTCCATATGTAAATAATGTTATTCCAAATGAATGTACTCGTAATATAAATATTTACAGGCTGTGATTTAGATATACATCGACACAGTAGGTACAGACTGTCAGGAGCAGAAGTCGATAAGCCGGCATAGGTCCAAAATAAAACGAGTTTACTTCAATTGTCAAGAAAACAAGAGTGTATGTCGCGATCAATGTAAAACACCTTGCCCTCTAGGATCGCTGCTCACAGTACCCATTAACTATAACTACATGTTATATGTATGGAGTTATGAAGATTGCTAGTAATTATTATTGCGCTGTCTTTGCCGGGGCTAAATTGCTCCTCTGAACGGATTGCTGCAAAATTTCCGTTAGTTTGAAATTTTCGTTGGAATTTTGCGGCGGCGTCGGAATTGTATCGATTACTGGTGATTGTTCGGTGTCTTAGCCGAATGGCCGGCTCGTGGCCGCATGTTTATGTGCTTCTCTTATTTAACACGTGTCTCTTATCACTGTAGCGTACTGCATTCTTCGCTTTCGAGATGCAATTCTCTTAACATTCATTTGCAATGCAATTGTTCCATGGTTCTAAGTGCACTACATACACGGAAAAAAAAGCTTCCGGGATATTCTCAATCTAAGATATTATTATATTATGTTGAAAATATTTCCTCGTGACAAGCATCTATTTCCAGTAACGAAAATAAATTAAAGTTTTAAATATAACAAAGCGAATATATTCTTACAGATTTTCTAGTTTTCTTTTATCTAAGATAATACTTGTTTGATTAAAGTACAATCTCTCTTATTTACTCAATATATACTCTTGAAACAATATATTTTTGTATTTCTATTTTAAGAAAACGTGGTTTTATTAAGCGTAGAATCATATTTTTGGTAAAGGAAATAAATACTTGTCACGAGGAAATATTTTATATATATTATAATGTCTTGGATGGAGAATATCCCGGAAGCTTTTTTTCCGTGTACTTATGTAAGTCAGAACACACATATTTTATTCAATTCTTGATTTATATTAAATACTTTAGGTCCGTCAATATTTTTCGCATTTAAGATAAGATAAGATATCTTTATTTCATTATAAAATACATTATAAATTTGGCATAAGTCAAACTTAAACATTGATATATGTAGTGATCGTCAGAGATTAAAGATATGAATTTCTCATGCAATTTCATACAGTTGTATCAATACATATTTGATATTTGCTTTTGTACTTTGTACCTAACTAGGTATGTACGTACATACCATGCACTCTAGGTGCCTATGTAAAAACATTGGACGACAAATTTGGTGTCTGTTGTTTGGATATTTGTTGTACGATGTCGTTAAATATTCTAAGCGATTATAAGGTACAATGGCTTCAAGATTTGACTGGAATACGTACTCGAAAAACACAGGCATTTAAAGTAATGTCAGTTTTTGTGAAGTAATAATTTAGCCGGCGGGACCTGGGCTCTGCTTTACACTGGAATTAGGTCACTTGACTCGCTTGGCACTCGGCTTGAACAGCCTCTCCTACTAAAACTACCTATCTACGCTGTTTTTAGTTATTTTACTATGTTTTATATTTATCGCTAAAAGTTATAGATGAACTTTGAAGGAACACTTGGGATGTACTAATTTAGGGTCCGTGTTATAAATTATTTCTAAGGACATCTAGTCTGACATAGGTAAATGATTTTTTTTATACCTATTGCACACAACTCACTTTCCACAGGGTTTGATATTATATACCTAATTACCTACTAAACGGAAATACTACATACCTCAAGATAACATAAGCACCTATAGACATATATCTAACATTAAACGGATTTGTTGAACACATGCTTGATAAGCAAGTAATGTTATGAATTTCTTTTTAAAAGACCTATTGTAATAATTAATATTATGATAGAAACAATATCGTATATTTAAATTTACATGTCTGGCTAATGTCTACTAAGTGTGATTGTTGCATCATACACGAAAAAAAAGACTTCTTAATATAAAGCAAATTTCTTCCATGCAAAGCAATAAAGTTCTAAATATAACGAAGCGAATAAGATTCTTAAATACAGATTTTCTAGTTTTCTTTTAACTAAGATAATACTTGTTTCTTTGAAGAACAATCTACTCTTATTTTAAGCCAAAGTGTTTCTATCTAGTAAAGATATTTTATACTCTTGGTGTAAAACAGTATATTTGCTCATTTAAAAATTATTGAGCTTATTGAGAAATTTATGTTAAACTGAAACTTTAAAATAGTGTCGGCAAATGAATACGGTCTGGTCTGAGACCAAAAACAATTGTATTCAATTTAAGAGAATCATGTCTTTAAATCAATTAAATATTTGTTTTAAGTGAGAATCACGTCACATTCGTTTGAGAATACGATTCTTTTTATCCAAGAGAATGCAAATTATCACCTTAACAATACGGTTCTTTTGATTTAAGAGTTCTCGTCAACTTCGTGTGAACTAGTGCCGTTGTTAAAAAGTTTATACCAGAAACTTCGTTTTTTTAAATGTCTTGGATTGAGAAATTTGAGAATAACCCGGAAGCTTTTTTTTTCGTGTAGAGGAAAGGCTACGCCGTAGCATGCGTAGCGTCACTGAACATTTTAGTACATGTGATAGTATAGATCAACAGGTAGGTACTTGGCGGGCGGCGCTTACACTTTTATTCAACTCGATGTATCTATTTCTGTCATTTTTATAAAGAGTCAGTAAGTACTTACGAGTAACCCTTGGTCAGAAAAAAATTAAGCGCTTTCCGCGAATTGGTTATTAAAATGTGTCAAGTATAAAACAAATTATACTCACGTTTTCTGTGATATCTTCGTATGTTTCCAAGTTTGTATCTATCTTTCTTAAAAGGTCTGAAATGAACTTACGATAGTTTTACAAGTTCAAAAATCGACACCAAAACACACTTGAATTCCTGATCTGTTGAACCAAAGCACTTTCATTGCAATGCTGTTTTTGTAAATGCAAATAGTACACTTCTTGTAACAAGTTCAGCATAATGTATGTCATGAACAACAAAATATAAACACATTTTCACCAAATATGCATGATGAGCATCTAAGGAAACGAAATAATTCAAAACAAGGCAGGCCATTTTTAGATTCTTGCATTATACCTTAACCCGTTTGCTGCGGTATAGTAAAAAGTGTCGATTTCGCTTTAATGTTGAGAATATAATAAAGTTTAAACGCACAATTTGATAAATCCAGTATTTAAAGAAACGTAACCAATCTGGTTTCCTTAAATAAAGTTTCATTTTGACATTAAAAAAAACATATTTGTACAATTGAAACAGTACACTATTTATATCTTTAAAATGTATATGTTTACAAATTCCAGAATTTTTTGATATTGCAACGCACTTTAACACTTCCACTGCGCAACTGGACGTTCCGTGGCCGAGTCCGGTGCCGGTGCCGGTGGGAAAAGAAACCGGTTTCCAAGACGTTGCGCTATCTTTGTGACAGCAGCGGACAATCGGGACAAACCGGACAGCGGTCAGCGTGAGAATTGAAGGGTTGGAACCGGTTTTTAAGAAACTTGTAAGTTGAATATTATAAGGAATTAGGTAAGGGTTTCCGTTAAGTAATTATAAAATAAAATGTTATTTTTGTAATCTAATCACACGTCAGTAGCGACGCGGGTGAGGTGTTCAAAATAACGTTATTTTGAACACCTCACCCGCGTCGCTACTTCTGCTCTACAAACGCGGTAGGTTTATTGAATATTACTGTCTTCGCACATGTTCGAACAGTAATTATTATTGCGCAGGACAGTACCGAGTACCGACAGCGACACGGCCAATTATCAGGGGACGATCTGTGACGGACCGCGGTCATCGACAGGCGATGGGTTAACAACGTCACTGTCCCATACGAAAGTGCATTCTTAATATGGAACGCCTGATCACATCAATTTGAATTGTGGAGTTGTGATGTTGAATTTTGTCCTATACCAAACCAATAGGATCGTAATAACACCGCCAATACCGCGAACGTCTAAAATCGAAATTTCGTGATCTCCTCTATCGCACATGCCACGCACTTTAGAAGTTCGCGGTAAGCCATCGGGAATCATATGGACGCATCAGACTCGGCATTTTATCTATTTATTATTCATATTTAAAATACTGACTCGAAATAATTGAATAATTGATAACAGACTCCAGGCATCGTGTGAAGCAGGCACACCAGGGTTAATAAGGTCGCTGTCCGCGTGTCAAAATGCATTTTCAATTTCGAGCGTTTGATCGCTTTTGATTATGGACACCGGATAAACTGCGTTCATGATGTGATGTGATTCAGGCAGTGCACCTATTAACATGAGAATGCCGATATTTTAAAGGATTAGCAAGATCTGAGCGGATCTAGATTTCTTAAATAAATGGTCATAAAACTGAATTACAAACTTACGAAGACACCTCGAAGTATAATGTACTTGCTAACAATTAATTGAATATTAAATGAATGAAAATCGGCTTAGCAGATTGACTTGTAGCGTAATTTTTAAATGGACGTGATTCTTGCGTAGGTAAATAAAATCTATTTTCATTATAATTACTTATATGAGGTACCTACAAATGCAAATAAGATAAAATTCTCATAGAATACCTACAAATTCACAGCTCTAAAAGAACCTAATAAGAATAACAAAATACTCAGCTACCGCCATCTATGGCCGAGTAGCAAAACTACAGTTGTTACGGACGTGGCGTTGCGTTTAGCTTAGTGCCATCTATGGACGACTGGAACAACTGATATTAAATAAATAAAGTTTATAACATTTCGTTAAATAATTAAAATATAACAATTTATGATACGATTACCATGTTTTCACTGAGGAAAAATTCAATCATACTCACTTTTTGTTTTATTTCGTTAGTTCATCAACACCATAATAAGTAATCAGTACCAGCTTATTAGGATATAAACAAATCGTAATGTATCCTTCCATATATTTGATTATTTTTTAAGCTAGATTCAGTTTTTGTTTTGCAAGAAAGATAAGTACAAAAAACATGAAATTATCATGAACATGATAGAATCCAATAAGCCGATTGAATTTAACACTCGTCGTCATCCCACACGATATAACTTAGCTATAAACTTATAAGATATGTGGTTCGCTACCCTATCTAGTGGCGAGTAGTGAAACTAGTTAGAATTGCGAACTTGTAAAGTGCTTTCTATTATAATTTTATTCAAATTAGCAGCCTTTCTCCCAGAATTCCGTTTTTCTTTTTTGCTGTAAGTTTTCAGAGGAAATATGTTTATTTATTCAATTGTGTGTGAATGAAGTTTGTAAGTAGGTACTAGAAAATAAAGCTTTCTAGCGAAATTTTACCATTTTCAGCAATTTCTCATTAATTATCATGAATAAAAATTCAAGCTATTTTAACGGCAGGAAATAAATAATTTTAAACAAAAAAAGAACCGACTTCACTTAGGATCCGCTATTCCAAGTGGAAGTGGCCGAGTTGTTGTAAAAAATAGTGAAATCACTTTAAGTAGGTATAATAGTTGAAGATTTCCCTCGATTTCTCCAGGATCCCATCATCAGACCCCGATTCGGTGGCAATGGGACCATCTAGGGGTTATACCCGTTCAATTGAAAAAAAAAATTTGAAAATCTGTTCACGATTCAAGGAGATATCGAGTAAGTAACATACATACAAAAAAATAATAATAAAAATTCAGTCAAATAGAGAACCTCCTCCTTTTTCTAGTCGGTGAAGACATTCTGACAATCCAAATTAAGTAACTAGGTAGCTACGTATATCACAAATAAAATATTTAGGCGTTATTTATTGTTGATTATTACAAGTTTATTTAGTGTTTTTTACTTTGGAATGGTAAGTATGATATCTGTGAGCACGTCACTTTGATGGTTGGCGACTTGACCCTCTAATAAGCTAATTAGGAGCAAATCTGCGGCAACTGTTATTGGCGGCTGACCGTTCATCGCTGGGAAACCCGTGGAGTCGACGGTATTCTTAAATATATTCTTGGATTTAAATAAATATTACGGGATAATCTTACACAAACCGACCTAGTCCCACCGTAAACTTAATAAGGCGTGTGTTGTGGGCGACGAAACATATAATATACAAGGTGGCCAAAAAATAACTGAAATCCCGTTGGCTGTAAGCTTTTCGGACGCTAGCAATCCTCCCTAGATGGTTTTGGATCCTCTCAGATCGATTTGATTTTTGGACCTTTGTATGGCCATTGAGCGGCGGCGGTGAGTAATGGCCATACAAAAGTCCAAAAATCAAATCGATCTGAGAGGTTCCAAAACCATCTAGGGAGGATTGCTAGCGTCCCAAAAGCTTACAGCCAACGGGATTTCAGTTATTTTTTGGCCACCTTGTATAGACATAGATGGCATTAGCAGTTAAGCACACATAAAACTCTGCGATTATTTAAATATTTTAAACTATAATAAATAAAATAAAAAGATAATAGATCAATACTTAAACACATAGAATACCTCCATAACTCGGGTACAAATATCTGTGATAATCACACAAATAAATGCCCTTACCAGGATTCGAACCCGGGACCTTCTGCTTCGTAGGCGGTGTTAAATAATTAGTTGTGTTTATCTTATTGGATTCGGGGGCCCATATGGATACACTTCGACCCAGAGGGTTCTTTGCCTACCCACTTAGGTAATTACCTTTTTCTGCAACAGACTGTAAGTTAGCACATGTAGGTATAATAGTCTTATTTGATAAGACTAGACAATAATTACTTGTTCGATAACATTAGGATTTTTTAATTATAATGTTAAGTTATATCTTAATTGTAAGAATTTATTTAAAAGACAGTTCAACCTTACAGTATACACCCATTCAAATACGTGATAGGAAACAGTTTGTCGTTAAAGTAAAAACAAATCTTAAATTTAAGGGGCAGAGGTAGACCAAGACGGAGATGGCAGGACGACCTGGACACATATCTTGAGGAATGACGGGAGTGTGCATTAGACAGGGCCAAATAGCGGGAAGGAGGGGAGACCTTTGTCCAGCAGTGGGACACCTTACCAGGCTAAGAAAAAAATAAAAATAAATTACACTACATTTTAAGAGAAACTTTTTATTTAAAACTAATTTTATTATCAACACAAGAATGCTAAGCGTCTCCACGGTTTTCCCTGCCCGGAGCGGTCAGCGCTCGTGACGCGACATTGTTCGCAGAAACACACTGACCTATTATGTGATAGTTACCTATATTTAGTCCGTGTGTTAGATTTGATGTAAGTATAACTTACAACAAGTGTAGTGCTTGTTGTATTTATGCTTTAAATTTTCATATATCGCTTGATTATACATATTATAGTAGATAGGTTCAATTTTTTTATAAAATAAGTCAAATAAAAATTCCCCAGGTACTCATAGTGTTGTGTGCTGGTGAGTTTGTCAAAGAGCTCAAAAAGGACAGGACCCAGTGTGTTGACGACGAGAGACCCAACTTGTTCCTTTAGCCGTCCATAGGTTACGATAGATGCTTACCACCAGCATAAGCTTGTTGTCCACCATCGTGGTATAAAAAAGGTACAGTTTGTTTCATATTAAAAGACCCGTCGTAGACAAAACTTAAAGCGGTTTGATACCGATAGAGAGTAAAAAAAAACAAATTGCAACTAATTGATTTACAATTCGACACCAGAGACTAGAAGAGGGCTGGCGGTTTTCTCTCGCAGCGCCAAATATTTTGCCATACAACCACATACAACGAAGGAATGCTGTAAACCTCCTTGGCGGGATGCGGCATCCTGCCAAGGAGGTTGACAGCATTCCTTAAAAGGCCCCTGCATGCCCGTGGCATCCTGGATGCCACGGGCATGCAGGGGCCTTTTTAGATTAGTTTTACTTTGAATGTTGCATTTATAGTTTTTTAGGGTTCCGTAGCCAAAATGGCAAAAACGGAACCCTTATAGTTTCGCCATGTCCGTCCGTCCGTCCGTCCGTCCGTCTGTCCGTCCGTCCGTCCGTCCGTCCGTCCGTCCGTCCGTCCGCGGTCTAGCTCAGTGACCGTTAGCACTAGAAAGCTGAAATTTGGTTTGAATATGTGCATTAACCAAGCCGACAAAACGGTAGAATAAAAACGCGAAAAATATATTTTGTTAGGGTACCTCCCGTACACGTGAAGTGGGGGGCGAAATTTTTTTTCGTTCCAACCAAGTTGTGTGGGGTATCGTTGGATAGGTCTTTTAAAAAGAATTAGGGTCTTTTAAAAAGAATTAGGGTCTTTTAAAACAGTTTTTGGATAAAACTAATACTTTCGGAAATAATAGCTCCGAAAGTTTAAAACAGGGCATCCCCCCCCCATCTAACTTTTGAATCGTGGGTCCTAAAATTTTGAAAAAAATCATGAAACTGAGGTCTAATGAGTACCTTCAATGAAAACTATATTGAAATAAATCGGTTGAGCCGTTTTTGAGTTATCATTCAAAAACCCATAGTGAAAGGACGTAAGTAAAAATGATGTAAGCGCCGCCAAATTGCCCGTAAGAAACGACCTTTTGGATTAATGGTCTCAGTTTACGGAACCCTACACTGAGCATGGCCCGACATGCTCTTGGCCGGTTTTTTTACCTTAAGTCAGTTTTAAATAGTAATGTAGCAGAACATTCTTAAAAATTCCGTAACATTCTCCCAGAAACTTACACGAGAATTTAAATTAAATTTCCAGTGAGAACATTTCCTATGGTAATTATCAAAAAAAATATTATAAACACGTAAATGAGACAGTCAGTTAAAATAATTGATAACGGCGGTGTCCAGCGACTTCCTGAATCATTTTTATTGTTCGTAAAATTTAAGTTCTGAGAACATTCAATTCAGTATGGAAAATTTCGCCACTCTGGAAACTTGTACTTGGTGCATTCATGCATTGCTAGTTTTAAATGAAATCTCCTAAAACAATGTTTGTTTCTATAACCCGTCCGTAGTAGGTAATACAAGTAAAAATGTATTGATCAAAATGAGAGACCGGTCTCCCGGCACATTACTGCACTTACCTATTAGATGGATTTTATCTAGGGCATTAACCAGTAGGTGCGAACCGTACAATATATATTGAAATTACCGGGGTGTTGGTAAATTCTCATATTTTTACTTACTATCCATTTGATTTTCATTTAACATATAACTAACACAAAAAAATTAAGACACGCAGTCTAATCATATGATCCTACATAGTCATATTTATAGGAGATTCGAATATCCAAATAAATAAATAAATCATAGGTATACAAAGGTTAACAAACTAAATATAGGTAGAGTACCTACCTAATAGTTTTGTAAGTAACTGAATACATTTATCCTTCAGGCTATTTGTAGTTAATCGCTAATACTCACAGACATTTCTATAGGTACAATGAAATTTTCAAAAACTTATACGGATGTAACTTTCTTGCTCGTTCAAAAAGGTACCTATTTAAATAAATCACATCAAACAAATAAATTAAGCAAGTTATTCACATCTGAAGTGCTAACTCATTGAACACCAGTGTAATTGAAAAAAAAAACACAATAAGAAGTTTTTACACTTACCACTCACCCCTCTATACTTACCATCACAATGATACCTGTTCTTCACAACAGGTCCCAAAATACTCACAAGATATTTGAAATTGGAACGTTTGGAACGTTTCGTGGAACTGGTTTTTATTCGATTTTTGAATCGAAAATAATTTGGAACTGGTTTGGGTTTAGTTAAGTTTTCTTAAAAGGTTAGAAATGTCATGGGAATCGGGGTTTTGTAAGGAAACGGGATATTTCGTTTCAGGGTTTCGTGTGAAAGATTTTCAAAGGGCAGTTCGTGAAATATATCTAAGTATTGGTTATTGTTGTGGAACAAGCTTATGATGTAAAATTGGTTTCTTTTGAAAGTACCTTATTTGGAGACAACTGGTCATATGGACATGATAATATTTAATTACGTAATGCTAACCATCTGCCAGTATGTATTATGTAATAGATATCTACTACTACTTATATTATAAAAAATATCCTGAGATGGGCAACTACCTTTATCCTTTTATTTATTTAATTATTTGATATCCTTATGCCTTTACTGAATTCATGATTCAAGGACCAAGAGGAAGAATAAATTGGCTTAAAAATCTGCGCCAATGGTTCCGAAAAAGCACCCATTCACTATTTAGAGCTGACGTGTCAAAAGTTAAAATTGCTATGATGCCACTGCGTTCGCAGACGGCACCCAAAGAAGATTGAATTCATACTCAACTAGGTAGGTAGGTATATTTACTACTAAACTAAATGTTAAATATGCTATAAGTAATGTGTAAGTATTTTTAAAAAAGGGAACTTTATTTTCTTTTCCTGAGATTCCTAATTTAATAGGTCTATGGCCATATTCTTAGCTGTTAGTAAAGTTTATAAAATTAATTTTTTTTTTGTTTTATTATTATGATCATTTATTTAAAACACCTATCAAAGTAGCTCCACTACACCTAGAATACGAAAATGCAGACATCTTGAAATCCTGTACCCTCCATTACCAACCTAACGAAACCAAACGAAAATTCAATAAAATGCTCCCTCTTCCAAACTTCTTCCAAACTTCACTATCCAACTATCAGGCCCCGCCTCCTTAAACATTACGCATACAGTCGACTCTTTCTAACACATGCACAACTATGCCAGTGAAATGAGACGGTATTAGTTTAACCGCATGCATTGTTATTGTATTTGAATATCCCGAAGTTAAACAGCCTAAATCGGGACAAGCGGCACTCAAAATAATTCTTTGTTTCATATAAGATAAGGTTATATTTTGTTTAAATTAGATGGTTTTTAAAGCGTTATTGTTCTAGTTTCAAGACGAATCGTGGCAACATTTTTACGCGAGCGATTCGCTAGCGTAAGATGACGGCGTAAGGGCTATAGTGGCGTAAAAATGATATACTTAAGACGTTCTTGGAAAAAATACGCGGGAAACTAGTTATTCTCTATCGACGTCTTCGCAAGATGGCGGGCTAGAGGCGTTCAGAATTTGAATTTCTCAAAGGAATTAGAACGTTGCTTATATGTTTGCTCTATGGTATAGATAGAGGGGTTAATTTTGGCAGCGCTTGAAGCGCTTTAGCTTGCTTAGTTAAGGAATTTGTTTGGGGTGGTCTAGCGAGAGAACGAAGTGATGTTTCCGATTTATTGTTGGATTTATTGTATTTTAAAGGGTGTCAGAATGTAGAATGTAATTGTTTGGCTTTATATAATATTATAGGTCCATTTTTGTGTTTTTTAATGTAGAATTTTGATAAATAAAGATGGTTGTAATTCAAAAGAAAGTAATAAGAATTAAACAGACGTTACTGAATGCAGTAGGTAGCTAAGTAGATAAACTACAATTAAAGTATTTATAAATAAACCAAACATTCCTTTGATAACATATGAATAAATAATAGATAGGTTGTACAGTGCCACCAAAAAGAGTAGAAATTACAACGTCCCTTTCAAATCAATCTAAAAAAACCGGCCAAGAGCATGTCGGGCCACGCTCAGTGTAGGGTTCCGTAAACTGAGACCATTAATTCAAAAGGTCGTTTCTTACGGGAAATTTGGCGGCGCTTACGTCATTTTTACTTACGTCCTTTCACTATGGGTTTTTGAATGATAACTCAAAAACGGCTCAACCGATTTATTTCAATATAGTTTTCATTGAAGGTACTCATTAGGCCTCAGTTTCATGTTTTTTTTTCATAATTTTAGGACCCACGATTCAAAAGTTAGATGGGGGGAGGGGACGCCCTGTTTTAAACTTTCGGAGCTATTATTTCCGATAGTATTGGTTTTATCCAAAAACTGTTTTAGAAAACCCTAATTCTTTTTAAAATACCTATCCAACGATACCCCACACAACTTGGTTGAAATGAAAAAAAATTTCGCCTCCCACTTCACGTGTGCGGGAGGTACCCTAACCAAATATATTTTTCGCGTTTTTATTCTACCGTTTTGTCGGCTTGGTTAATGCACATATTTAAACCAAATTTCAGCTTTCTAGTGCTACTGTAGCTTTGTAGTCACTGAGCTAGACCGCGGACGGACGGACGGACGGACATGGCGAAACTATAAGGGTTCCGTTTTTGCCATTTTGGCTACGGAACCCTAAAAAACGGGACGACACTACGATGTTGCCACTGTACCTACAACCAATTCAATTTAATAAAATACCTATACATGCATTAGGTAATATGTTAATTTTAAACGGCGATTTCTAGCCTGCAAAAATAACACATAGGCCTACCTAAGGTAAAATCCTAATGCTCAACACAACATGCTAATGTAGTCCAATGGATACACGTTCACATCCTACTGTCACCTTCATTGCTACTAATGACGAAGTTTGAAGATGATATTTACTGGGGCAGTGACGAACACTCGGACTCCACCTTATTTTCTCACGAGCATCGGTCTTCCTGCTCCTGTCGCTTAAAAGCGATCACTTTCGTATTGACAAAACTAGTTTTACTCACTTATTTTATAATTGATTTTTGAAGCCCCTCAAAATCTTCTAAATTTCACACGAAAACCTGAAAGTGTCCTGTTTCTTATAAATCCCTATTCCCATGACATTTGTAACCTTTAAAGAAAACTACATAAAATCTAAACCAGTTCCACATTATCTTCAATTCAAAAATCGAATAAAAACCAGTTCGACGAAACGTTCCAATTTCAAATATCATGTGAGTTTTTATGGAACCTGTTGTGAAGAACAGGTATCATTGTGATGTTGGTACTTAAAGGGGTGAGTGGTAAGACTGGTAAGTGTAAAAACGTCTTATTGTGTTTTTAAGGTGTCGTTGACACTATTTAAGTAAATGAATTTTATGTGGCAATGGTAAAATATTTTTTTATTAGTAAGAAATACGTAAGTGTATTATTTTACAGCCTCCGTAGCCTAGTGTGAGTAGTCAGTTTCATTGTTTACTTACCTACGAAGTCGAAGGATTTTGAATCTCAATAATTTTATGTGTGATAAGTAATATATGTGTTTATAACAAATATTTGTTACGAATTTCTGGATTTGGCTTCGAGCATCATGGCAAAAGTGAGCACTAGGCTGCTTTTCAATATGTTTTGGTGTACCAATTGAACTGTATCTCAGATACCTATATTGTTGTAACTGTAAAAAAAAACAGAAATAAAAGTTTGAAATGTTTGCGGAGGTTAAGTTATTTATACATAATTTTCATGGCTTTCACAGTAAACTTAATTTAGTGTAATGTTTTTACCATTTAAAAGCGGTGTACAACTAAATCTAAAATGATCCATAAGAACTATGGGATCTAAACTAAACAAATATTATACATTACTGCTAAATTGAACGCCAAAATTAAAGGGCGGCGTATAAAATATGTAAAGGTACTTTTAAATTGCTCACCTACATATTTTCCTGTACCGGTACCTACCTTGATAAAATATTGACTACAACGCAATAGATATAGAAAAGTTCTAGTCAGTAAATAAATAATTTGATAGGTAATTAAATTATTTACATACTTAAGAAAATTATTATTTATATGATGCAGTGCCAAATGGCCGTTGCTAACCGATGTCTACCTACTCGTACCTATACTATGCTAGCTATGTTTATTATTGCACAATGCACAATGCACATACTCTTATAAGTCATATTACACAGAGACACAGACAATCATTATTGAACACAAAAAAATATCTACTGCTTAATTACTTTTAACTTTTATAATCTAGGTACATTACTACTTATGATTATATGTTAATTAATTTAATTATCAATCTAATAAATAGATAAAAATATTTGCTGTTTAATTAAATGGCTATTTATAGCATTGTGCTATAAAAACAGCTATCAAAACAGACAGTTAGTGTTTTGTTTGTCATCATTTTTGTTTGATGCATCGCCTACGTACCTACTATCTCTTCGATTAGTATAAAGTTAACAAGTAAGAAGGTAGAGATTGAATAAAAAAATTAATTACACAGTCATAAAAAATGTAATACCTACCTATATTTCAGATTTACCTAACTATTTATACTTCGTTTTTAGGGTTCCGTAGCCATAATGGCAAAAACGGAACCCTTATAGTTTCGTCATGTCCGTCGTCCGTCCGTCCGTATGTCACAGCCATTTTACTCGTCAACTATAAGACCTATCTTTATCAAATTTTAACATAAGGTGTATTTTGTGTGCCGCTACTTAGTTTTGTAGTGAAATCGCAAAAAAATGTTTTTAGGGGGGCACTGCATAGTTACATGTAATTAATTGTCAAAAAACATTATCAGATATCAACATGACGTACTTACATCAATCGATAGGTCTTAAAAAATAACATTGGGGTTTCTTTCAATATGGTTTGATTAAGTGTATATTTTCAGAAATAATCACTCCGAAAGTCTAACTTTTGAACCGTAAGTCTAAGAAGATATACTTACCTTTAAATATTCTTTCCACAGAAATTATTTTGAACATTATCGGTTAAGGCGTTTTTGAGTTATCTCCAAAAAACTAGGTATACAAGGTGTAACAAAAATACTAGTGATCCTTTTAACAGCATAATTGGTATCTTAAATTATTCTAATTATGAAATATTAGCGAAAAAAAATTGTTTGGTTTTGTATGGATACGTGGTTCGGATCCGTGGTCGATATCTGGAAAAAAGATGACTCTCGCCATTTTATAGGTACATAGCTCTTAGTGTGTTAGTGTATCACTAGATTACTACGAACAATGTAAATAGTAGATACATTTACATTTTTCCCTGATATGGCTAAAAAAAAGATACATGAGCGAAATCGACTGTTATGTTCCCAATCCTAAATAAGATGTACCTATGTATTATTAATATTTATGTCTCTTTGCACATTTATTGCCCAAAAATACCAGCTAATTTAAATAACTTACTACCGCAAATACTGTGTTATTTGTGTTCCTAATAGTTAATAGTGAATGAATTGTCCCATCATAGTAACGTAAACAGCCAACGGCCTGATTCTCGCCGCCGCGCCGCGCGCCGCGCCGCTAGTGCCGCTACCAATGGTTCGCAAATATATTCTTTTAATAAACAAGTACCTAATTTACCTATCATAATTCATAACCTACGGTACTTTTCATCCGACATCCGATATTATTTTCGTAATCATTTATGAAATTATTCCTTAAATGCAATTTTAAACCAAAATTTGTAAAATTTACGAAATGTTACGATTGTTTGAAAAACCATAATTTTTATCAGTTTCATAATTTTTATGGTGATTAGATAAAAAATGCAGGTATGAAGACGGACCGCAAATGAATGTCTTTTAAGATTTATAAAAGGACTAAATTGTTCTATTTTTATTTAAATACCTAGCGTATACAATTGCAAATTAAATTAATTGTATATTTTAGTAACAAGGGTAGGGGCTCTGGCCAGTATTGCGGTATCGAGCAGCGGTCACTAGACCGCTCACTACAAACATACCTTGTAACTATTGTGAGGTATAACTGGTATAAGTAACATATCATAACAATCTTGCTTCACATATTCCGTGTAAGTAATTTGATATTTGCAGACGAGTAGGTAAGTATGTAATCTTAATTGATGTTATACTCTTTACATTACACCTATAGTAACCATATTCTTTATTTATTTTTGGTCTTAGTAATTAGAAAGTTTTATGAATTCAGAGTATTAATATTGCCACCAAAACTGAAATAACTTTTTTAAATCCTGAATAAAATAATTAGGACCCCTTTTATCGAGACCTCTACAGACCATTGCTGGGATGTAAACAATTTTTCACCGTAAGCCGCAACCAAATCGGACAAGCTGATTTTAAGATAAATGGAAAAATAGTTTGTATGAACAAATTGTAAACCGGCACGTGTAGCCCGGATCCGTGGTGTGGATTTTGCTATTTGCTAAAATCTTTAACGTAGACAAAATGTTCCCTTGACAGAAAACTGGATCGCACCAACCAGTAGGTAATGGGCTTAAGCGCTCTAAGCAATCTTGGAAAACAAACCAATATTCATTTATTCGCAGAAAAAAGATACCTACTTCAGCATAACAGTGGCAATGCAAATCAATTGTAGCACTTTACAACTGATTTAAACAGTTTTCAAATATTTTAAATACTAATTGCACACCAGTTTTTAAGTTTTATAAAGTTACTAATTATTGAATCATACGTGCCTTATTTTGTCTTGTCCCTACATTATCTATAATATACGATTTATTTTAAATATACACTACCTGCACCTTACAAATACAATAAACATCAAATAATCAAACGTAGCCAGGTGAAATGGTGTTGTAGAATCCCTGCATCCTTAGTAGTCACACTTATGGTCGGCAAAATGCATCGTTCAGTACACACCGAATTGACCGAATATCTCACCCTCGGCCGGCCTTGACCGCTCCGTGTCATGTTTGTATCAAACTGTTTTGATGATATTAAATATTAGTATTCAGGTATTCCCATGTGCGAAGTGGATGGTGGGGTGGAGGTAACGTGAACGATGGCAGTGCACATGGACAAGAAATTAAACTGCAAAGGGCTCTTGTCAATATCAAATTTCAAAATATTTGACATCACCTGTTACACTTCAAATCGATCAACTGGCAAAATAGTGAATCAGCCAGACATATTTCATATAAGCAAGAAGTATAAGCCATTAAAAAAAGAGATTGAACCCTAGTGGCCCAAAAGATGGCGCCACAATCATACACACAGCGAATATAAACAAAGGAAGAAGCGTGGGTAGTTTAAAATAGTGTCGTAAAATGTCTGAGAGCTCACCCAGATTGGCAGAGCGCATCGTTCTGAATACTCACCGAATATCTGACCTGACCCTTGGCCGACCTTGCCTGCAGCTGCTGTGTATGTAATGTTTACATGTACTTACATATTAACAAGCTGTTTTGATACAAATTGTTTGTATTTTACACGAACCTAATATTAAACACGAACATTCGGCAAAAACACAGCAGGTATAATTTATTAAATTTTTAATTTACTGTATATATCAAATATTTGTGGGGATCACTGTATTGCCACTGTAAAACCAATATAATATGAAATAAATATATTTTGAATTTTTGAATTTGAATTTTGATTATCTTTTGCAACTCCGTGATCTGTTCCGTTAAAGGGCATAATTGGTATCGTATTGTGACTAAGAAAAAGTAGAAGATTTTTTTTTCTCAACACGATTTTTTTTTGTTTGCGACACGTCGTCTGAGCCGGCCAACCCTTCATACAAAAGTAATTTACACATGGATATTTTTTCTTAGTTCTTTATAGTAAACTTCTTACTTTACTGGTGATGCTGTAGTTCAGCATCAGCATAGTATTCTTATAAATATTATACTAATTTTGCTCTTAAGCGGATCACCAGTATTTTTTTACACCTTGTATTAGTAAAACCATATTTTTAGTGCTATTTGTATAATAAATAATGCACAATATTTGACACGAGACGAGACTCGCCGGCCGTCGGACGGAAATTGGTAGGTAGGTGTTTGCATCGATATATCGTAGTAGTTACACTGGTTCTAAAAAAAAGAAACTAATTTATGAATACTACAAATGTTTTGCCTATCTATATGGAAAACACAAACAAAAAATATGCTGTATTCTTTTTTCTTTTCCCTAATCGAAAAAGAAACAATACCCTTTGAGTCTTGTGATCGATTATCACATATTTATTGTATTATTGCGTTCAATAAGTTGCTTACATATGTAGTTACATGTAATTATTCAAAAATATAGTAAAATGTGCATCTTGCCTTATTTTTATTAAATAGAAATAAACATTTTTTTAAATTTAAAAACACACTTATTTAAGTAACAAATATTGTTATTTATTTAATAATCAAAATACTTACTTAATTATAAATCATACAAAAATTGTTCAATCTCTGCAATAAGTCAATTACAATAGAAAGTATTTATAATGATTTTATTTCATCGTTTTCGAACAGCATTATACTTTTAACATTTATTTTGCTCACATACCATAAAGTGTTGCCGCCTTTCATGATTCTCCCAGTAGGTAAGTACAATCACAGGCAATAGTATCTATCTTTCTACATGAAGGCCGCAAAAATATGAGACACGCTCTTATTTCTAGGGCCACAAGAGCGTGATATTTTTGCGGCCTTCGTATAGGAAGATACTATTGCCGGTGACTGTACTGTGTTTTATGTTAGGAATATTACTGGAGAATGGAGATGACAGAAAACTGTGAGTCAAAGGTTGACTGGGAGAGATCTCTTAAGGGATAAGTCCGCCTTTGTACAAATATTGTGTATTCTTCCTATTGTATTTTTATTTGTTGTACAATAAAGTGTCACTGTGTACTAGGTACTACTACTGTGTCAATTCGACAAGAAATTCTCGTGGCGCAACTGGCGCAGTACCTACAGAAGCCGATACGTTTTATCGACGTAGCGGTATATTTTTATAAATTGTTTATTACTCGTAGCAGTATTAGAATTAGTCAAATGAAATATTTTTTGTTTCGTGGTTTCTTAAATAAAATCTTGAGACGCTCTCGTTCTCATAGAAATAAAGTCACGTTAAGCTCATTTTAGATTAGAGTTCTGCTGCTGACTATACACAATTAACGTGTAATATACTTACATATATATATTATATTTGTTATAATAACACGGCGCCCGCGAAACCGCGCTCAGCAAGCCCAGCCCACCCTTCCTTATCTCACTACCTATAAAACTTAACATTGCGAAACTAATTAATTTCCCCTTATATCCATATTATATAAACGAAATTTTGAGTGCCACCGTCTTGGCGTCTCAGGTGGCCCCCTCCCCCTCCAGGGGGGCTCTGCCCCCCGTGGGGGGTTCGCGGGATTCGCGGCACTTGAGGCGAATAAATAACAGTTATGTGCCTTTATGCGAGTACATAAGGAGGTACATAAGAACGGGATGGGTATTAAAAATGTATTGCGTGTAGGAGTGCGTGGTTCCGGGGTTTAGAACGTGACAGGTGGATGAGAGTTACTTTAATATTTACATTTATAAATAAGTAGTTAAAAATATATTAACACGTACTCTGAGGATTATTTAGTAATATTTTTGTTTGAGACGGTCTTAACTTGGAGTAATTCGGTACTAAGATAAAACGTGAAGCTGTATGTAACTAACTATAGGTACGTGGCAAGTTCAGAAGAGTACCTTGTAAAAAAATATGTAAAAGAAAGCTCCACAATCTAGCAAATTGAACAGCGATAACAAAAACTACTTGATAGGTAAATTAACCAGGATAGTTAATTCTTCCGTAGTCTAGAGGTTTACCTATAAAATTACAATTCGATTGGAAAAAAATCTTCCATAAACATTGACTTCATAAGCACAAATCATCAAAATTCTTACATATATTCTTAAGTAAAATACACACACACACGCAAGTCACAAAAAATGTTATTTGCATTCTCAAATACTCAAATTTTCATCCTTCAAATATATATTTATCGAGCAAAAATAATAAGCAAACCCCCCATACCATATACCTGAACCCGCATCCAAGGAAATTGCCAAGACGATAAGAACTGTCTGAGAGACTAATGTTCCCCCACAAGGGCTTATCTGGAAAGGTATCGGCCCCTCTTTATACAATTTTCGGGGGGAGGCGCCCCCCTTTTTGTGCCGTACATTTTCATTTCCTTCATCTTTCTCTGCTCTCGAGGGTGCCAGGGACGGAGTTGGGCAAAGGTTTCTAACAATTATTTTTACTTATGTACGTTTTTGTTTGGTGTACGATAAAAACATATAGGTACATCGCCAGTATATTCCATATATAATGCACCCAGCAGGTCATCTAGTTTTGTACCTTACGATTTCAATAAACTTTATTTATGTAGCTTCGAGTAAAAGTAAATTAATTCAACATTTGCTGTTTTATCTGTATTATTGTTCTTTTAAAAGTGTCTAATAAAGTATATTTGTATTTTATTGGTTTACAATCAGTTCATTGTTTCAAAACTTTCAGGACCAAAACAGGGAACTTACTAAAGTGAGATAATGTAGGAAACATTACAGTTTATTCTAATTAGGCAGGTTTTTGGTACCTATCTTATAAATGTAATAAGTTTCAAACTTGTGTTGTGGTTACATAAATGTTCAAAACGATTTGAATACTGCATATTTATCTCCACACGTTCTGTTTAATAACAATGTATGTGGCTCGTCGGATTTAAGTCTTGTAATCTCTAATGAATCTTGTATTTTAACAAGTTATAGAGTCATACACTCTTCTTATAAGTATATAAGTTATCAAGATTCGTT
This sequence comes from Pammene fasciana, assembly GCA_911728535.1. Taxonomy (NCBI): domain Eukaryota; kingdom Metazoa; phylum Arthropoda; class Insecta; order Lepidoptera; family Tortricidae; genus Pammene; species Pammene fasciana. The sequence continues at coordinate 12,818,728 of OU452295.1, forward strand.
ACTCTCAACCAGTTTGAATGTTCCTTGCACCTCCCACATAAAACCTCCAAAACAGATCCCAACTCCGTCCCTGCATCCAATTCCCCGTCTTACAGCGCAACCTTAGACTCCCCACCACCACCCCCCACCCGCGCCCGCCTCCCCTCGCCCCCCGCGCTTCGTTAGCGAACTTCCATACTTTGTAATATGCAAATGCCGCGTCTGAAGGGAGACGTCTTAAAATGAATTAATGAGCGCTGACGCAGGTGATTTTGTGCTTAGGCTTCTATTTAAGATGGTATTTTATTTATATACTTAGTTATATCTATATTAAAATAGGTATTTTTAGAATTTAGACACAATTGAAAAAAACGGCTATTTCTGAGCTAACACTTTAGTGTTAGTGAAAATTGAGCACTACACGAGATAGTTTCAGCACAAAGCATTTTCAATCAATTTATAGGCTGGCATTCCGACGAATCGAGAACCTCCTCCTTCGAAATCTTGGAGTCTATTGAAAAAAATCCTAAAGTAAATAATATATAATAACACAATACAATAATTACTGCATGACCATCCAAGATTAGTATACAAGTACACGATATCAATTTCTCCGGGCGTCCCCCGGCCTAAACCAAACCGGGACTCGTACCCACGACCTTAGAACCAGTGTCATTCTATTTTTACCCGATTCCGACAAAAGAGGGTTACGATATTGTACGAACGGGTTTACTGTTAGATAGCAACTTGTTTTATGGGAAATTTTGAATTTTAGTCCATGGGAATTCGTTTTCTACCGAACCCAAAATTTCGAAAGTCCTCCTCCATGAGAACCTCCTTCTCAATTCGTCGGGATCTTTGTTTTTTTGCGATATATGTTTTTTATGTATGTTCACCGATTATTCGAAGACGGCTGGACCGATTTGGATTTTTTTTTGTTTGTAGAGAGTATACTTTAAGAGTATACTTCACAGTTGGTCCCATTGTCACCAAATCTAGATCTGATGATGGGATTCGGGAGAAATCGAGGGAACTCTTCAACTATTATAGGCACATCTATAGTGATTCCACTATTTTTTACAGCAACTCGGCCACTTCCTCTTGGAATAGCGGATCCTAAGTGAAGTCGTTTTTTTGTTTAAAATTATTTTAATGTATCTTCACCGATTATGGCAACTAGACGTACTTTTTTTTTTGTTTGGAAAAAAAATACTTACTTGACCGTTGGTCTCATTGCATAAGGCGAGGGCCTGATGATGTGATCCTGGACAACCTAGGGAAATCTTCAAATATTACAGGACACCTTTAGTGGTTTAAGACCAGTTTGCAGTTTGCACATCTTGGATTCTTATTTATGCTGCTGATCAGATTGAATATGATAAGCGCACGGATATTTTTTTTTACTAGAAACAAGTAAAAAATAGTAATTCCCAGGACAAGTAAACGTTTACTAAAAACAAGTAAACCCTTTCCTTGTTGTTAGGAAAGTTTCCTTGTTGTTTGTAAAGTTTACTTGAGTTTAGTAAACTTTTACTTGTTTTTAGTAAACGTTTCCTTGTTTTTAGTAAACATGTACTTGTCCTGGGAATTACTATTTTTTAATTGGTTCTAGTAAAAAAAAATCTCCGTGCAGCGTTCACCGATATTAGATATGTGATTACTAATAATATGTTTGTTACATTTGTTAGCAATGTTATATACGTTCTCATTAATGTTGAAATCAAATTTCGAATAATATTCATTTAGAATCATCCGAAACCACCTAACAAAGGATTTCAAATTTCAAGTCATTACATATTCAAGATATAAACTTGCCGCCAAAATTTTAATGGAATCCAGTTAATCCTGGGGGGGGGGGGGGATAAGGGGGGTGCGTATAAAATTACATAAACATAAACTTAATTAAATCGGAACGTCTTGGCGGAATTGTTACGGTGATAAATTAGTTTGGCCGCCATCTTGAAAGTAATGGAGGTATTTTGTTGGGAGGGCGCGGCTGGTACAGATTGAGGTAATTTATGAGGTAAAATTTTGAATAATGGTAGATCTTAGTTTTATGCTTTTTTTACGTTAGCATTAAGGTAGGTACTTCATTCACTTTATAACATGAAAATACAATAACAAATCGTAAAGTAGCTTTGTGTAACAAAAATGTACAAGGGTTTATCTTTTTCTTATTTTATGGTGTTTATTTAATATAGTTTGCGAGCAGGTATACAATACTATTTAAAATGCTTACCTATTAATTACCAATTTGTATAACATCAGTACCTACTTACAGTTGTGTGTCATTATTTTGACAAAGGTTCCGTTAGGTGGTAAGCTTACGGTTTTATTGCTCGAATATAATATTATACGAAGTACGTAGTAAGCACCAACCTCAACAAAACGGTATCTTTGCCAAAGTAGTGACACAATACATATGATGATGATCGCGACTACAGAACATTGGTGAATATTAGGACTTACCATCAAATTACTACTTTTTAATCTTAAAAATATATTTAGTTAAGTACCTATCTTATCATTTAATACCAAAAACAATATACCTGATAATTCAAATTCTAGTAAAATGATCAATAAATAAATAATTTTACCAAATCAATAAAACACTACAAAACCCTCAGACGATTTCGATCAGCACTTTACAATACGCTAAGCCGCAGCCAGCATCTTTACTAATACGCTGTAAAGGCCAATTTTGTTTACTTCAACCGCATTAAGATTTGCTGTTCCACATCGCGCTATTAAAGTTTTTTGAATATTTTAGTTAGATAACATTTTTAATAAACTCTCAAAGGGTCAATAGCTCCTCGTGGGAAGCCAGTTCTGTCAAACTGGCCTAATTTGGCAGACATTCAGATGTACTCTTTGAGTAATAACAATGGAAAATGGAAACTCTGTACAAGTCAAGGATTTAAACGGTTTTCGGACCACACCACCACGAAGGTAGCATTGCACAATCCTTTCGGATTATCGCGACCCACTTTTTATTTTATTTTTTAATTTTATTTTTCGCAAAAAAGTTTAATAAAAGGCCGACTGCGTAGAGGAAGGGTTTTTTGTAATAATATTTATTTTTATTATTTTAATGGTGTAAAGAAATGTAAAAAATAAATGTGCATTGTATGCACCTGCCACTACATACGTACGGTACGATTATTTATTAGTAAAATGCTCATGAAAAAAAACATGCGAAACAAAATAATAACTGTTATTTCGTACCTGCGTACCAGTGGCGGCAAAAATTGCTTAGGCAAGCCGGAGCTAGTATTGGCTTGAAATTTCTTCATAAGCTGTAGAAAACTGCTCAGGTGCCTGAATATTAAGCAAGCCAACGGGAATCGTGTTCTATGGACGCGTCGCCGTCGCCGTCGCCACTAGTGCACGGTGTACGAGTCTAATTTTACAGTAATACCGCAAATCGATGTACAGTTTAGCCATTTGGCACACGCATACTAGAGGTCAAAACAAAAATTTTCATCCGCAGTTCTTAAAAAAAATCCCTTAGGAGGGGGTGCTGATTTATCATTTTTTTTGTATGGGAAAAAAAATGTTTTTTTTTCAAAAACCTATGGTGTGTGGTATCATATGAAAGGGCTCATAGAGGCGGTTCTAATAATATACCACATCATTATATTTCAGCCATTTTTTTTTAATTAAAACAAAAATAATTTTCAAAACATACCAAGTTTGGGCTCCCCCAGATACAATATGGCTGGTTTTTTTTTTGGTACTGTATATCAAAAATGATACTAGATATGCTCATATCTAACCCCAAGAAAGCAATTTTGAAAATAATTTCATTTAGTATTTTTTTTTAAATTTTTCAATATTATCAAGTAACGCAGTACAAAATGTACTGGAGTAGGACTATAGTAGAACTCTTCTTCAGTACATTTAGTACTGCGTTATTTTGTAATATTGAAAAATAAAAAATAAATACTTAATGAAATTATTTTCAAAATTTCTTTCTTGAGGTTAGATATGAGGATATCTATTATCATTTTTAATATAAAGTACCAAAAAAAAACCAGCCATATCGTATCTGGGGGAGCCCAAACTTGGTATGTTTTGAAAATTATTTTTGTTTTAATTTAAAAAAAATGGCTGAAATATAATGATGTGGTATATTATTAGAACCGCCTCTATTAGCCCTTTCATATGATACCACACACCATAGGTTTTTGAAAAAAAAAAAATTTTTTCCCATACAAAAAAAATGATAAATCAGCACCCCCCTCCTAAGGGAATTTTTTTTAAGAACTGCGGATGAAAATTTTTGTTTTGACCTCTAGTATGCGTGTGCCAAATGGCTAAACTGTACATCGATTTGCGGTTTCTTTTTGTATACAAGGGGCACTACACTGCTGCGTATAGGTACTACACCGTCCAACACCATAGTTTGGAATATTTTCTATTATTATATCTTCAGCAGATGCCACAAATAAAAACCCTAAAATAATAAATATGCTAACAGCGAGTAATATCACTAATTACTATACTAACACCGTTTGTTATCAATGAGAACATTGTAAATTCTACCTTACTCCAATTAAATAGAATTCCCCTTTACACTGACGCGCAATGATAGATACGACTTTGTGATCGTTCACCAGTAGCCACCGCAGAGCTATTTCCCAATTTTAGCTGAATGTAATTCTTTGAAATCTACTTTATATCAAACGTCTAAAAGTTTAAAATCGAATGGTAAGGTAATGCCTTGAGCGGCAAACCCGAAAGCGGCCATCCTTTTTGCATAATATTTTCCATTTTCCCGCTCGGTCATTAATAACCAGATTGTAGTTTCCTTTATTGTGATAAACTAAACCGCCCTGTGACTTTGCCGGCATTTGAAATTCAAAATGGAATCTGCCTTCATAAATAATAAAGGTTTTATTTATCTTTATTCAGGTACTTTCTACATTTTCTTTCTTAGTTCCGTTGTAAAAGTGGAATACATTTATGTCGAAAACTTAGTACTTCATTTAAATTAACGAAATTTAAAGTTTAGTTTTTTTTCTACAAGCCGTACGAATAACATGAATAATTATACTGATACACACTACTACTATTGTACTTATAATTATACTCACGCTCTCACTCATTATTTTGACAATTTTTTTTATTATTTTCTTAACGTTTCATGCTTATCGTAACGGCGGTCGGGGAGGAGGCCGGATTATAACGCTACCGTAGGTAATGAATTTTCATACGTTTTTACCACACTGTCACAGAATACACTGATGTGATGTTACAATACTGGTTGCAATAATGGTGGTAATTACATACGGTTTTCGAACGCAGAATGGAGGATTTATGTTATGGGTGTAGATAGGTAAACATTATTGCCGCGCGTGTTTTACGAACTACCCTGAGCCAGAGTTACCGCATAATGTATGGGGCTATATCGCTCCATCTAGTATAGCTGTCAAAATAGGAGCCTCAAAAAGTTGTTAGACCGGGCTCCTCTATTACATTCCCTTTGATGTATATAGTTATATCTTGTAGTCTTCTGTATTAGCTGTAGGTATTTACCTCCGTCAGCATGCACATGCACGGCACGCACAACTTGGAACGAGCCAAGTTCCGGCATCTGATTGGAAAACGAGAACGAACGCAATTTAACTTGGCTTCTTTGCTCGCCCTGGCCGCCCTGCACCTGCAGCGACTGCGATGCAGCTGTGAATCTGTGATCAAATCTAGCCATGGACATTCAACACTATGGACATTGCATGTACAGCCAAACATTGAAGCGCGATGTGCGGCCATTCTGACGTTATTTTAATATTTTTAAGTTAAAAATTTAATATGAATATAATAAGGGTGTGATCCCGGTATTTTTTTTACAAAAACGGTACCAGAACCGGAAATCCTGGTTCTTGCGTTACAAAATCAGAACCGAGAGCATTTCCTAGTTGCCAAGGAGATGCGAACTTTACATACTTCATACTAATACTTACTTACAAGGTTGCCTTTCGAAACGAGTCAGACAGCGTAGCTACTATAATGGCGCCCACCCACTATCAGGCCGCCGCCGGACGATATCAGCCCGTCAGTTGTTTGGAACTGTCCAATTTTTGTACTAACAGGTCGATATCGTCCGGCGAACTGATAATGGGTGGATATTCCGTGCGACCCCGAAAATGGAATTAGAAGAATCTCTCAAACCTTTAAATTAATGACGAAATTCACAGATTTCGTAAGAAAACTAGTCTTGAACTGTCATTGAATACTTATAAACTAGTGTTTTTGTCAAATCTTGGACTTAAGTTTCAGATTAGATCTTACCAGGCTCTATTATACCAACTTACCATACCAAAATGCTACAGACGAAGGCTACAAAAAATATAATTATAAGAATTCTGAACTAATTAAAACTAAGGGCACGTATTTGAGATAGCCTGTTCTAATAAACAGCGAAGAGCGTCCAACCGGTAATGGAATCACTGGAAGTAAGTCGCTTCGCTCCTACACTACACGTCGATTCTTATCTTATCTTATCTTATTTCCGTAATGTTTGGTGCGAGTTCCTTTCCTTGTGGCATTCAACTCAAGTCGCTTCACAGTCACAGATAAACGGAAAGCTGGTATTGGATTTTTGGGACCATATGTTTACCATGTGGCATAGAGAGTAAGAATAGACAGGTAATAGTTATAAATATCTTATTAATAGTAGTTTATGTAACTGTTACGTATTAGGGGTCCTTAAAACACGAGTGTGGTCATAATAAGATCACACGAGTGTTTTAAGGCCTAATTACGTACAGTTGCATACACTGCTTTATCTACACACATATTATAAATCCGAAATGATGATTGAATGACTGCCATTGCACGGATTGCACTGCCATCGCCATGGCCAACTCGGCCCACCCGGATTTTCATAATGATATCGAATTTTTGCTTATTATTTGTTAATAATAACATCGTTACAGATAAGACATTTGTTCTAACTACTAACGAAACAATCTATTTTTATGGTGGTTATAACGTGCGGTTTTTGAACGCATCATGGAGGATTTATGATATGGGTGTAGATAAAATTGTTTACGTCACTCTGGGCGGTAAGTGAGATTTGCCGCCCACGGGCGCAGCAGATAATCTCACTTCACACCCAGAAGAAGACATAAAATTGTGTACGCACCACGGGCGGTAATAAAGAAAGCCTCAGATCGCTTGTTTATGGCCCTTACCTTCGGTTCGGGCCACAAATGTCCGCGATCTGAGCCGTTCTTTATTTTACAGCCCTAGGTACGTAATGTACTATTAGGCATGACTCTCACAGATACCTTGGCAATAAAAATTATAATTTAGTAAGTACCTAAAGTAGTTTTACAGTGAAACTATAGGTACGCTATTAAAAAATATTTTTTATAAGTAAATGCAAACCTTTTGACCCAATTTTAGCTGTAAAGCTCCTCCCTTATATTAGTTATATTACACAAGTACCTACGTATGATTACCATAAGACGTTTCAAATATACAGCATGTATGTAAAGTATCAAATTCGCCGGGAGACAGCGTCTTACCAACTAATGTAGCAGTATGTATAATTATGTAAATAAGTAAGCTCCCCCCTCCCCCCGCGAAAGTACCAACGATATTATAACTTCGAGAGCGGGCTACGTGGAATGGAGAGGGCTTTCGTTATATTCACATTTAATACAAATAAGTGACGAAATTTTTTTTTTAGCAAAACAGTTCAATATTGAGAGTCAAATTTTAGATGTACCAACCTAGCCTGAAACTAAGTAAAACATGTATAGTCCGATTTGAAAACCGTATTCGTAACTATCTCTTAATAAAAATGCCAAATATCTACATAATATAAGTATATCTATATCATATATATATGGGCTGTTTTGATACGGCTTCTTGAAGAACTGCGCATTATTGTATATAGTATCTTTAATGTATTAGTATTACTGTTTTGAAAAAATAAGTCTCGCCGAGTTTCTTGCCGGTAATAAGTAATACTTCTCGGGTCAGAGGCTCAGAGGTGTAGGGTTAGAACCGGTGGTAGTCTCTTTTTCTCTCTGACGTTAATAAGTGCATTGTAATGTGCCTAAATTGAAGAATAAATATCTTTTATCTTTTATCTTTTTAGGGTTCCGTAGCCAAAATGGCAAAAACGGCACCCTTATAGTTTTGCCATGTCCGTCCGTCCGTCCGTCCGTCCGTCCTTCCGCGGTCTAGCTCAGTGACCGTTAGCACTAGAAAGCTGAAATTTGGTTTGAATATGTGCATTAACCAAGCCGATAAAACGGTAGAATAAAAACGCGAAAAATATATTTTGTTAGGGTACCTCCCGTACACGTGAAGTGGGGGGCGAAATTTTTTTTCGTTCCAACCAAGTTGTGTGGGATATCGTTGGATAGGTCTTTTAAAAAGAATTAGGGTCTTCTAAAACAGTTTTTGGATAAAACTAATACTCTTGGAAATAATAGCTCCGAAAGTTTAAAACAGGGCGTCCCCCCCCCCATCTAACTTTTGAATCGTGGGTCCTAAAATTTTGAAAAAAATCTTGAAACTGAGGCCTAATGAGTACCTTCAATGAAAACTATATTGAAATAAATCGGTTAAGCCGTTTTTGAGTTATCATTCAAAAACCCATAGTGTAAGGACGTAAGTAAAAATGACGTAAGCGCCGCCAAATTTCCCGTAAGAAACGACCTTTTGAATTAATGGTCTCAGTTTACAGAACCCTACACTGAGCAATTGAGCATGGCCCGACATGCTCTTGGCCGGGTTTCTTTTAAATATGTATCATAGCGAAATATTTTCTTATTGTTTATATTGGTAACATGCGATGACATTCGACATCTGTTGTCAGTGTTGTCAAAAGTACTCCTTGCCAGAAAAATAAATTAGTACCCCTGAAATTCCGCTAGATGGTGAGGGCCAAATAGAAAGTGGTCGGATTTCACAATCGCTGTTGGTCGTAAGTACGGCAGATGCCCCGGTTTTGGCTATTTTCAACTTTTTTGGCTAGTTTTTAAGTCTATGGTTTATAGTTAGTATAAGAGTAAATTATGGCAGAGCAAAAGTCACCTGTCATGTATCAGTCGGCATTCAGTTGTCAGGAGCCATGGAAAAATGTAGCCAAAACGGGCTCCTGGGCCATTTACTGACATATCATTAAAGAAAAAAAATCTAATGTAAGAGTCTTAACAGCGGCGATTCATATAAATATAGTAATCTATAACTCAGCACTTAAAACGCGACGGCCAGGGCTGTCAACATCGCTGCTTTCTGGGCATCCACAATATGAAGAACTTTGACACGAAAGAAGAAGAAGCACATAAAGAGTGTCATAGTTCCTTATTGACACAAAATGACGGGCGTCTGAATCGACCAACTCACCCTAAAGTGGCCAAAACTGGGCCACCTGCCCTACACTATGATGATGATGATAAGTGGGGTCAAGCAGGAGACTGCAATTCAGAGCCGTTACTAACTATCTCGACGTAAGTACTTGCAGATTAAAAAGCCGCCGCCACCCCGCCGCGCCGGCAGCACGATTGTTAAGAAGTGTTCGCGCGCCATCTTGAATCTCATCTCGGCCTCACCGCGCTCATTACTTACCGCGAGATAATATACACATACACATACCTACACATACACATACACACACCGAGCGCGGCGCGGGGGTGGGTGGGGGCGGAGAATAGATTCCAATTTTGCAGAATTTCGGCGTGAGAGAAGTAATGCAGCGTTTGAATTTATAATTTAAGCATCCTTTTTTTTGCTTTTCGTGTATTTATAAGGACTAGAGCTTCTTTATGATCAGGCTATTGAGCCGATTAGTAACGAACACACACGAATCCACTTAACGAACATCATACCAAAAGTATGGGGACGTTTAGACTTAATATTTTGGATATTTCTAATCTAATTTAAAAGTTATTGGTGCGATTTTACTAATTTAATAAGTAATAACGCACATTCACTATTAAGAAACTTTCTATAATAAAAATATTTTGATTACTTTTCTATTTTTGCGGAATAAACTTAACGATTACCTACACCCTGTATAGTTACAACTTAAGAATGTTTTTATAAATCTTATGGCGATTACATGCTTTACAAGTGACTATACCTTATTTAAGTACCTAACCACCAAAAAGGGTAGAAATTAAAAAGTGACAACATCGTAGTGTCGTCCCTTTCTAATCAATCTAAAAAATACGGGACGACACTACGATGTTGCCACTTTTTAATTTCTACTCTTTTTGGAGGCACTGTAAAAATGCATCAAGAAAGAGTTGGGCCATCGACTCCGGCAAAAAGGGGAGGACCCCCAAAGGCTGGCCATAGTTATCCAGCGTGGAAATGCCGCAAACATTATGGGCACCTTTGCACCGGGAACATACGGCAGCGGGTTTTAGTGTAATTTTTATATTTCTTTTCTATACGTAGGTATAGAAAATACCTAAATATAAAAATTTCAAGAATTTCAAGCAAAATGTATATTAATGTAGATTAATATAGTCTGGCAAACCAAAAGCGCAGTAACAGTCAGAGTAACATGCTATACCCATCCCTTTTTTAGTAGTGAGAGTACTAGCATTAGAAAAAGACAGTATGATTCTCCCTGTCTATGCTTGAAGTGGAACAAACTCTGGCCAAACTATATATATTTTATATTTAGCTTAAAATTCTTGAAATCTCTTTCTTCGATCAGGTAAAGGACTCTTTATCCATATGGAGAGGGACCCACAGACGACCACTTTTCTTATATATTTTTTGCATTTGGCATCTAAGTCAGTCAACGATAAACGTCAAAGTATTATGGTACGCCGGAATCCTGAGCTGCAATTAAATAATTTTCTCGATATTCTACGACACAGATAATTTTATTAGAAGGCTGTATTGTGGACTTGCTATATCGGTAAGTTTTAAGGACCTTATAAATATATGTTAGCCTATGTACGTCCCACTGCCGGGCACAGGCCTCCTCTCATGCACGAGAGGGACCGGGCTATAGGCCCCACGCGGGCTCAAGTGGGTTAGACCTATAAAAATTATGTACGGATCCGGTCACTTATGCCCGCTTCCCTCGCTTTGGTTTCCCCAGTCCCAAAATTGGCCCCCTTTTGCTACTCTGATTGGAATGCCCACATCCTTGCAATGCAATACATTTTACTCGAACGACCATATACTTAAACAACTTGAACCTGCATACCAGATAGATATATACTTCAATACATATCTAGTACTCGGGTACAAATATATGTGATAAACAGATAAATTCCCTTACCAGGATTCGAACTCCGGACCTCCTACTTCGTAACCAGTGTCACTACAATTACTAAATTACTACTAAAATAAATGTATTTTCTTTCCTTAAGATACGATGGATAAGTCCAGCAACACCGAGAGGCTCGTAGAGCGCCCGGACCCAAGTGACCTGCAGGCCTACCTACCCTGGGCCTGTGGCCAGTTGCAGCTACCCAAGGACGTGCTCATCACCAGGAACTTTCAGAGTGGGTATTATCACCGACAAGAATTTTCCCGCGACTTTGTATGCATAGATAAAGGCTCTATCTCCATAACAATTTCATCTAAATCAGTTCAGCGTTTCAAGCATGCAGAGGTAACAGACAGAAATACACTTATTAAATACATTACAAAGAATGGGGATGGTGTGAGGAAACCACAGATAACCACCTGAAAGTCCTGAAACACATCCTGTGTATATTTTTCGGAGAGTTAAGAACGAGAAAAGTCCTCAAGTTTTCGCTCTGACTTCTACAGTTCTACATATTATAATCTCCGTTGTTATATTTTCTCCCTCCACGATTTACAATACTTATATTATTCTATGACTCTAATGAAAAGTCAAATTGGGTCAGTAAAAAAGGACACAAATCATATGAAATGTACAGCACTTGTACCTGTCCTTTATCTCTGAGTTCTGCCTTTTCACTACAGTCACAGTTTCAGTTTACCATCACTTCCAATTGTTTTCCAGACGAATACATAAGCGCTGTGACCACCGAGCGTGGCAAATCCAAACCAGGCAAGTCCAGGCCTCGGATCCCCTCCGTGATAGACGACCAGGATAAGGAGTCGGCCAGCGTCAGTCAGGAGGAAACTGACGTGATCCGCATTAACGCGGTGTACGACTTCGCAGACAACCTGGTCGCGCTGCGCTTCGACAAGAACAGCAGTCTGCCGAGAATGATCATGCAGGTTATAGTAAACACTACTAAACTTGCCATGCTCTAGTATCATGCAAGTCCAAGCCCCGTCTGCCCTCCCGTGTTGGACGACCAGAAGAAAGAGTCAGCTAGCGTCAGCCAGGAGGAAGCCGACATGATCCGCATCAACTGGTAACCCTGGCCTCGCTCTCTTCTCTGCTCACTTCACGCATATTCCGTGCCCAACTGCCCACTAATGAAACTGTTGAGGATACTATCAAAAGCAAGGTTTCTTGCTGGCTGCTTTTTCTACTGTTATATAATGAAATTGACTTTTTCATTCACTTATCGATTAAGACTTGTATGGTGTTCATGTATATAATAGCTTATGCGTTTACTATTGTATTTACTTATTAATGTTATGCTACTTAAACATTAAATCGTTTGCGCTGCTTGGCCCATTTTTACAGAAACACTCACTCGAATCCTGATGAGAGTAATGAGTTTGAAACATGGGTGAGTCGTATATTTTACTATATTTCTTAATCATGCAGGTTCTCGGCCTCATCATCAAGTTCCAAGTCTATCTCCAGAGCATCACCATCAACCGGGGCTTGAACAAATACTTCCTTTATGAACTCGTCCGCCTCCTTCCCAATTCCAGAATCACTGATATCTGCTTGGACAATTGCTTCCTAAGTGAAGGCACTTATTACACTCTTCTAGAAAATGCTAGTAATCTCAGAAATTTATCGTTATCTAGATGCAGGATCAACGATGAGGTTGTAGCTTTAATAGTAGCTCAGCTATGTCATCCTAAACCTGGTTCCACCACTCTTGTTATACTCAATCTATCAAGTAACAGAATCACTGATATCGGCGCACAGAGTATCAGTGAAGCGTTGAAGGTAAATTTTAAACTGGCGTATTTGAATCTAGCTGATAATATGATCACTGATGAAGGCGCGGCAAGTATTTTTAACGTTCTGCTAGAGTTCCCGTTAAACAACGAAGAAGTTATAGACATGAGACGCAGGCATATATATAATTTGAGAAGCAGACGCGCAGCCATTTTACAAATGGCGAAAGATTTGCGAGTAGCGGAACTGGCGAAAATTAAAAAGACAGCTCCGCGTCCGAAAACAAAAGGAAAAGAAGATATTTTCATAGCGAGTGAAAAGAGTGTGTGTCTTAATGACGCCTACTTCTTGGAGAAAGCTGAAGCTATGACTAACGAATTGTCGCCTTTTAAAGATCCATATAGTTCTGAGAATGTTACATCACGGGATGGTGTGGTTTACTGTTTGGGGAATAGTTATTTGTCGATGCTGAACTTGTCGTACAACAGCCTGTCATACCTGAGCCTGGTGAAGCTGGTGGAGGTGCTGACTTACCAGCGGCAGGCGGAGAGGAAGCCGAAGGGGCTGCTGTGCGTGCGGGTGGAGGGGAACGCGCTGCCGGTCGGCTGCTGGGAGCTGGCGCTGATTGAGGAGATGCTGGAGTACGCGATATCGGGCCGGGGCAAGCGCGCCATGCTGCCGATTAAGAAGAAGGCCAAATAAACCTGTACGGTGAAAACGGGTTACTTCGTTTCGTATACTAGTTTTGTAACAATATGACCCGTTTTCATTATTTATTTCCTCAATATTACTATTCTTTTACTTCTTTGTTTAAGGCGTCTTTCATACTGCAGCGGTTTCCGTACGCGGCGCCGGTGCGCGAGAGAGATAACATCCTGCGGGTGTATAGCGCTGTCACGCCTGCACACCGTCGCCGCATGCGGTTGCGGCATCAGTGTGATACTGATAATCGCCTTACGGCACTTCTTATTTAATTAACTTAATGTATTGTTCATGCACCTTCTCCTCTCTTCTCACCTCGTCTTCTTCTTCGAGATATTTATTTAATAAATTACATAATCATTTATTTTTGTTCTGCACTTAACACTACAACCAAAATCGAAGATATTTTAGAATGTTTAGATTTGACAGACGTTGATAAATGATAAATAACGCCGTCTACTTATATAATAATATCTAATAGAACCCCAGTGAGTGAGTAAAGAAACAATTTTGTCCTCCGTGCCAGTGCCAGTTGCCCCTGCTGTGTGTTCCTGCTCCTGCTGGTGAGTAAAGTTGCCACAGAGCTCAAAGAGGACCCAGTGTGCTGACGACTAGGGAATCCTCCTTTTTGTAAAGGGTTGGCAACGCGCATGTGACACCTCCATAGTTGCAGGCATCCATAGGCTACGATAGCTGCTTACCATCAGGCGGGCCGTAAGCTTGTATGCCAATGTCGTTGTATAAAAAAACCGGCCAAGAGCATGTCGGGCAATGATCAGTGTAGGCTTCCGTTCCGTAGTTGCCTGCCAAAAACACCCATTCCAAAAAGGTCATTTGTTAAGGGATACTTGGCGGCGCTTACGTCATTCGACGAACGGACGGACATGGCGAAACTATAAGGGTTCCTAGACTTCCTAGTTGACTACGGAACCCTAAAAACACATATCAGACGCAAGATTGTTTAATTATTTTAAGACTTAATAAATTTATTTAAATCTTATTTTAAACACAAACACCCCTGGCAAAATTATACCAACTCCATACAGTAGTAGGCAACCTATATAGGTAACTTTATGTCATAGTTGTGTCAAAACCATTGTAGTGTAGCTGGCCTCGTATCAGTAACCGAAAATCACATAAATAAGTACAGTCCGTGAGCTTTAAGAAGAACCTTCGGGAATCAGCGATGACACACGGAGGTAATATTGCTGTTCTGCTTTTTCACGAGTCACTGTTGATTGATACCCGACGTCTCTTTCTAAAACCCGAAGGTTCTTTTTAGAGCTCACGGACTGTACAACATTTGTTTAAGTAAGTACATATTTGGGAGCAACGGTAGGTAATAGTGTTATAATATAAAGATTCTCGGCCCGTACAGAATTGACATACCTAGCTTATGTTGGTAAATACAAAATGTATATTTAACTTCCATCTGGTTAGTTAATACATATAAAACCATTTCCTAAATACTCACCAATACCTTTAATTTCCGGTAATGTTGTTATGTACGAAAACACTCTCAAATCAAAGTATTTCCTAGATCCTAGAATTCCTAGACGCCCCGCCCCAATCTAATGAGAGTAATGAATACATATACCTAAAGGCTCAGTTGAGATTTTTACCAGAAACACCCATTGTAAACTTTAACATTTCATCAGAATACATTTAACATACAGCCTTGGCCAGAATTGTTGAGCACCAATGCGATTTTCATACAAAACTGGAAAATTTAGTCCATCGTTTCCATCTTTGTTTAAGTTATTTTGTCAATTAATTTAAACTAATAGGCATGTTTTGTTGAAGTTAGTAGTAACTGCATAGAATATTTGCAATATGTCGCACCGACTTAAATTTACATTTTTGGTACCTTCTGTTTTCATATTTTTTAAGTACCTTGAAAGTGTTATTAAGTGAAGTTTTCTATATTTATAAATAAAATATAACATTTACCGTTACCGTACATTGTTATTAGGATAGGGAAATAATGCTTAACATCAAAATTGTAAACAAAAAACACCTAGACTCGTCCCACGTTAACTCTGCATTAGAATTAGACAAAGAGAATCATACTGTCTTTTTATAATGCTAGTACTGTCGCCACTAAGAAAGGGATGGGTATAGCAAGTTACTCTGACTGTTAATGCAGAGTTATCGTGGGACGAGTCTATGCTCAACACTCTGGCCAAGGCTGTAAGTACTTATTAGTATTACTTATTGAAATGAGAAAGAACTCCTTATTTTTTTTTTTCTATTACAGTCAGCAGCAAAAGTAGCTAAGCAGGTAGGGTGTTCAAAATGAGTCACGCTTAGCTACTTCTGCAGCTGACTGTACCTACCTCACTGTAATTTTATAACACACAAAATAGTAGATTGTATTACAAGGGAACAAAATGACTTATTTCGGTCGAGGGTAGCGTGTTGAATCCCGAACGAAGCGAAGGATTCCAGAATAGAATCCCGAGCGTAGCGAGGGATTCTAACGTGGAATCCTGAGCGTAGTGAGGGATTCAAGTGACCCGAAATCGAAATAATTTTGCTACCGCGTAGTAAGTAACTCTACTTTTCACTCCTATCCTATGTGAAAAACGAAAACAAAGGTACTAAACTAGCTATCTGCTAGAAAGAGAAGTTATATAATGTTGTCTCATTTTAATCGGTTGCAAAAACAAGGAAAATTAAAAAAACGCAAAGGGATCAAAAGTCACTTTTGCTCCCTGTTAATGGGCAACAAATCGCAGAGGGATCAAAAGTCACTTTAGCTCCCTGAAAATGGGCAACAAATCGCAGAGGGATCAAAAGTCAGTTTTGCTCCCTGTAAATGGGCAACAAATTACCCTTTTTCGAATAGTAGGAGTGAAAATGTTATTGAATAGTATGCTCTACTACCTACACCTACTCTAATGTTAACAAACTAAATAACTATCAAACAGTAAGTAGATACTGTTTTTCTCTTTAAAAAATCGTTTTCCTATAAATCCCAACTGTTCTATTTTCTAAATCCGACTGGAAATGTAAGGAAACCGTTATGGAGCCAGTAAAAGTGTCAGCGGTCGCAAACCTTCGGCGCGGCGCGTCGATACGCGCGGAAGCCATCTTAAAATATAAGTGCCCCCTCCCCTCCCTTGTCCTTAGACATCGCTTTTTCAATCCACATGCGCCAACCTTTGGTTCATTTTATAAGAATTAATATTGTATTTTTTGACGTAATAACGTCTTATAAATCGATGTACACCGGTAGCACGAAAAAGTGAAGATTACAAATAAAAATAGCAAGGATGTTTTCCAAATTACTTCGTAATATTTTTGATAAAGCATGAATTAGGATATTTTTATCTTCTATCTAAAATATCTTTTGGACAATACCTGACTTAAATTCCATCACTTATTTTAGCAAAAGTAGTTTAAAATTTTATAGAATAAATGTTGTATGTTTATATTATAAATTATAAGCTAGGAAAATTTTACTACCTCTACAATAAAACAATAACTTGAATTTAAATTATTGTTACAGTTATTGTCGTCCTCTTCACGTCGTATAGCCAGCGTCAGGCACATGGTTACACTTTTTCACCTTGCGCCTTTGTAATAAGGTATAAAAGTGTAAATATCTATGTCGTTGACTGTACAACCTAAATATACTCGTACGTATTGTTTTACCTGAGTATACTAACCTAAACAGAATATTATTTCTTGTAAAAACGTTAAAAGTTCTAAGTAAGTAATTTAATTTGTCTTAAAGACTATAATTACCAAATTGACATTATTTTGATCTTGATATACTTATGAACATGTTATAAGGTAAAACGAGCGCAATACAGAAGCCTGAACACCCTCCAGTATCTCATATCGGTAAATAAATTACCTTACCCATTACACACACTACCACTCAAAAATGTCTTGCCAACTTTTAGCTGTGGCTCAATCAATACAGCATTAACACACACACACACCACACCCACACAGGTGCAGTACAAAAACTATTGAAAATATAAGCGCACACATACACGCAGTACGCACACTAGCGCGCTGCAGGTGTGTACTCGCGCCCCCGCACAGCCTTAGACGTTGGCTTTTTACATGAGTATTAAGCAGCCGAGCAGGGGTTGGTAACATTTGGTTCCCGGATCTTGGGTTGAAGGATTAAATCTGAATTGGGCAGGATTAATAGATAGTTAACATGTATATTTTGTTTATAAGGTAGAATACTTGATAACTGAACGACCCACATAATCAAAGCAGTAAAAATATAATTTGAAATAATTCCAGGCATGATTGTTCTATGGATTCACGAATGAATATCGCAATTACGATTTTGTCAACTTTGACTCATGCACATTTTAACTATCATTCAACCTTCTTAACAGTTTTGTTGAAAAAGTCACTATTGTAAAAAAAACTTGTTTTTACAAGTAAACTTTCTTAACAAAAAGTGTGTTGCCCCGAATCGACCTCGTTTTTACCCCAATCTACTCAAACCGGTCTTTTTTATACAATCTTGATTCGATGTCTTGTCCGATTGTAATCTGACTTGAAGCGACAGGTTTCTGATATTTGTTACATTACAATTTGTGTGGGAATATTCCTGGGAAAGACCCAACCTGTTCTAGAAAAGGGGTTTGATAATTAAAGAGCTAGTTTAGAAATGACCCGATTGTGATAAAGTAACTCGTTTTCTAGGATTTCCAGCCGTGTGAAGTTTTCTAACATTGTGTACCTAAACAAGTTTTAAATGGACATTGATTTTGCTAAAGGTAATTGTTGAATTCGATTGTTAGATATTACAAGAATGTGTAGCGGATTAACCAAGAAATTACGGTAACAAAAATAAAAAAAAGTAAAAGCGGCACATATAATAATTCAGTATTTTTCATAAAACAATTATTTGTTATTAATAACTTTTGCATTTTTTATAATTAACTGCAAGACAAGGAAACAATGAAAGCATAAGTAATTCATAACGTTATATCAAAATATTATTAAAAATAAACTATTCATTACATCATGCATATACTAAAACACATACGATGCAACCTTCTTTTATAGTATTATCAAAATTAATTCAAATTGAGACGATTGTCTGTTGTTAGTTAGAAGTAGTAGAGTAGTTAAAGAAATAACACATAACACATCGCTTTGAAAAAACATTAGTGGCTTCAAAACAATCCTCACAAACAAATAAGGAATCCTTTTTAACTATAGAAAGACATGACATGACCACTCTTTCAAATCGAATCAAAAACTGGTTATATCACTTGTAAGGCCAAATGAGGGATGCTCCCTTTTCTTAAGTTTTTTAAAAACCTGCTCGTCAAAATCAAAGCAGGTGAATTTGTAGACCCACTAAAATGTCTATTGTCCTTTTTTTCTCATGAAAAACACGTTTTTAGGCGCTTCTTGTTAGTTTTGGGATTCGATGGGTGTTCATTTGTACTTTGTCCTTGGTGGTGTCGTGATCGTACAATTCCATGATTTTGATTGTTGTGTAATATAAAGTGGGTGTCATTATTAAGTAATGTGTTCATATTGTGAAGAAAAGAAAGTTGACATTAAGTTATACGAGTGTTTTTAACAAGTGATTAGATGTTAACGTATTCAAGACGGCGATATAGACACTAGTAGGTACCGTAAAACGGGGTGACTTTAGGAAATTTTGGGGCTACTTTGATAGATTTCAAATGGTCATATAAGCGGAATTATTTACAATTTTTTAAATCTATATTGGTAAATGGCTAGAATATTGTACATTCTTACATTTCACTAAATGTCTAGAGATTGAAAATCCATACTTTGGCGATTAAGTCGATTTTTCAAAGTCGCCCCTGTATTTTAAAGTCACCCCGTTTCACGGTATTAAAAATGTATGTACCAGTACATAGCAATACATAGTTCAATACTTGACCTAGCTTTGTTTTCAAATCCTTGCTCTAGTAGGTAAATGATAAGGTAGCCACTAAGGAATACTATCTTATTGCCTATATGGATCTTTCATGAACGTTTTCAAATGATAAATCGGTGTATTTATTAATATTTATTTATTCAAAGGAGTTATCTCTCTATACGTAAGTATATGACTTAACTGCGGGTTCAGAGTGCCGTAGATACCTTTTCACCACAACAACAATAACCTGACGCGACTTGAATAGCCAATTAGAAAGCCCATAACAACACCGGCTTAGCTAAAAAGTTAAAATTCATACGCACGCACGAAAACATCGCAATACCCTAATTAGACATTTAATTATAAATCCGCTATGAATTCTTAACCGACTAGACATATTAAAATTTCACTTCCCCAAGCCGCGCCTATAGTATCACGCGCCCCATCTCCGCTGTCTTTCTAAGGGGACCGCATAAAATAGTTATAGAGGGTAGGGGGAGCTACTTAACCGTTTTTAGGAGACACCCCGCCCGACGCAGAAATTCCCCGCTACTTCAACCCCACTTCCTGCTCCCGCCTCCCTGCCCCCTGCATCCTATAACTATTTCTATATTTTTAAACTTCTTACCGAGGGTCGGCAATACCTGCTTTTATAGTTCCGAATTTAAATACGGCACGTTCATTGGTTGTTTTTATAGTTGTGTGCGTTCGGATTCGGGTCGCGCGTTTTAGTTTTAATTTTGGGGATTTCTGGGAAATGGGTAACGTTTTCCCTTCGCGGGCTGCATGCGGAATGTAACGGTATTAATTTTTATTACTTAGTTGGGAAATTTTTAGTCCGCAATTTTAGTTGGCGCGCTGTTAAATTTTATTCCCGAGCGAGGAATGGAATTATGAATGTGTTTTACGAGGGTAAAAGTTGTCCGAATATGATAACCATGTTGCCAAAAAACGCTTGGATTAATTTTGATGCTTACCTACTCTGAACAACGAAAAAGATAGATTAGAAATCAAATAGAAATTCACACTAGGTACTACAAATATATACGATCTAACAAAAAAAAACATATATTTATTAATGAAAAAAAATGATATTATGAGCTATTCGTCAATATCTGTGGTCAATATTTATTTTAGTTCCATAGTTACATTTATTTACAAGTCTTCATCTAACGTGACGCCTATAATAACTCTGACATACATTATACAAAGCATGTAATAAATATAACACTATTTCAATCCAAATTCGCAGCATGATCTGATTCTGGAGTTATCCTCAAGGGTCCCTTACGCATATTCAAATAATATGAGCACGATGAGATTTGTATCGCACATTCTTACTATTATTACCAGTGATCGGATTTTAGGGAGCAACACGGTGGAAAACATACACTTATTTTGCGAATATAGTCGTTCAATTAATTGTTATTGAAATGCAATTAAGTATTGTATTGTAACTAAAATAAACAACGAGTGTTGCACTCTAAAATTCGAATACTGATTATTACCTACTAACGGCCGGGATCTACTGAACTCGAGTGCCACCTGTTTGTCCAATTTTGAGATTGAGAGATTAGGGATCATTATTAAAGGGAAAGGAAAGCTAAAATAGGTAGTTTTAACACTTTTAACTGCGACGTTACACCTCCTGGTCTGTTATGTATTTTTTTTTACATAAATTAACAAAAATGATGGTTACTTACCCTCACTGCTGATATAATTTTGGGTTCTTCTTCTTGAGACGCTTTATTTTATTGACAACATAAATCGTCATGAGCTAGTTTTGATCACCTCGCCCGCTCGGCTGAATTATTTTTGCTGGTGGCTGTAGGTCCATAGGTAGTACCTGTGTACCTGCAGCCACTAGCAGATATATTTAATGGCGACCTTACACGCAAATGTGTTCATAAAAGTGATTGGAAACGAACCCTCGTTAATTTTCTAAATCACGCTTCTAACTGTTACCGTAATGGGCCCGGAAAATAGTCAAATTAATC
The DNA here is from genome assembly GCA_911728535.1 of Pammene fasciana. Taxonomy (NCBI): domain Eukaryota; kingdom Metazoa; phylum Arthropoda; class Insecta; order Lepidoptera; family Tortricidae; genus Pammene; species Pammene fasciana. Next base: position 12,840,290 of record OU452295.1, read on the forward strand.
ATTGTAATTAAAAATCGCACCAATGGTTGAAACGGACAAAAATAAATGTTAACTGAAATACTTAAAACACAGAACTACTTTTATTGAAAATCTGACAAATGCATCTTGCATATGGATTTGAATTATACAAATTTCTGATACGTACGTATTTCGGTCTATAGGTTTTTGACATTGATTCAAGAAATCGCGAATGCGAAATGGATATCATTATAATTTTGTTATTAAGTATCACAATATTAATTTCGTATCTTACAATCAAAATATCGCCGGATGAAGATAATACTGTACCTAGTATTTATTATGTTGCGTCAGGGGTACGTAACCTCTCTACGTAGGTAACCAAATTAGTCCCAGTCTCCAAAAGTTCGTTTGGTGACGAAAATTACCACAAAAAAACAAAAAAAAATCTTTATCCATTGTACCGTTGTAATTTAGAATCTAAAAGATTTTTGGTGCCTATAAAAAAATAATCATACTTATTACATTTTCTGACTAATAATTCTTATAAATTATAATACCTACGATATTCTTCCAAGTGTTCACTGTAGGTATAGCTATAGCTAGTAAGTAAGTAACTCGATCTCTAAAACTGCCTCCGCCCGTATATTATATAGGTGAGAGTGGCGATGGCGTGGAGTAGAGTAGAGTAGAGTGTAGACTACATAATAAGTGCGCACCGCACACCCGCGAGAAACGAGCGACACGCCAAACGCAGAATACTGCTGCTGAACATTTCCAAGACGGTTATATTTGGGGCAAAATGTAAGTAGTCTCGAGGGTACAGTCGCCATCAAATAGGTTCATCAAATAGGTAGGTAGGTTGAGGGCGCCACTGTGCGGTAACCGGCTAACTTTTCAAGCTCCTCTCAAAATAATAATTATTTAATTAATTCTATACAGTTTTCTCAATATTATCTAAGAAAATACGTTAAATTATAATAAAAGACGTTTAGTGTCTATAAAATATCAGTTAAAATGGCAAAAACACTGGCGCAGCAGGCGGCAAATACAGCGGCCGTTACAAAACTAGCTAACGAGATTTAAAGGGTGAGATAGTTGGTATGAAGGATCAGATTCAGTGTTGTTACAACATTATAAGTGAACAAAAAGAACTACTCACGCACCAGAAGAAATGCATCGAAGATCTTCTTCACACTGTCACCAACACCAACACAAAACAGTCACCGATGGGCACCACAAATGAGTCACTTAATAAATCAGGTCCTCAAGGTATGATATTTATACGTGACGAGCCACTGTCAGCTGCCATGAGTACAAATCCACCTATATCATCGGAAACCTCTGTAAATCCTCAAATGAGTCCCACGCCAGAGGAAAGCGGGATTAAGGAGTCTTATACACCCTCGAGCCACATATCCACGATCCCAAAAGCCTCAGCTACAACTACACTTGTTTCACCAGTCTTCAACACCGAGGATCATGAGGGGGACCACAAAACTCCTGAGAAACGGCGGACCCGACAAACACGCCGTGCCGCGCCCCCCAAACCAGGTGAGAAGGTGAAGGTTGCCAGAAATGCATCAAACTGGCCACACGGTGTCGCAATTCGATTTTTCAATGTATTACAGCCAAAAAACTCCAAGGAACAACAAAGTGCATTGAAAACAACGTAACACATAAGCTTATTGTTATTCACCAAAATGTTAGATCTGTGTGCGGTAAAACTTCCTTATTACAATTATTATTGAGTGACATACAACCAGATATACTAGGATTAAGTGAAATTTGGTGTAACAAAAATGAACTTGAACGCGTGAGGTTATGTGGGTATGCACTCGCGAACGCTTACTGTAGAACGCGCGCAAACGCCCATGGTGGGGTATCGCTGTTTATTAGAGATGGGTTGCAATATAAAAAACGCAATGACCTGCATAGCTTATGTGTTCAATATCACATCGAATTTACGGCTATTGAAATTCCATGTTATAAGTTGATTATTATTGTATTATATCGGACATGTAATGGTAACTTTGAGATATACTTAGAACATCTAGAATTATTATTAACTAAGCTTACTGACGAAAATAAAAAGTTTCTTATAATTGGCGATCAAAATGTGGATTTTAGCTGTGACAATAGTTTAAGACAACAAGTTGATGACGTTTTGAGATGTTATGGTTGTGATAACACCGTCACTTTTCCAACTCGCGTAACAGCTGATTCTGCGACATCCATTGACTGCGGGATAACAAATTGTGAGCGCGAACGTCTAAGTGTATCGCCAGTAGATACCGCCATTAGCGATCACAACGCGCAGCGGTTTGTTATTGCTGTTGAAAAAGGACTACAAAACACTAAACACAGGGATATAGCAGAACGCCGATTATTTGATCATAAATCCATATATTCATTTTATTCAGACATCTCTAACTATAATTTTGATTTTATTTATGATATTACAATTGACATTGGATGCAAATTTAATAAATTATTTAATATACTGACACATTACATGGATATACACTTTCCAATTAAGAAAATGCGACTTAAAAACAAATCATCCGTCCCGTGGGCAACTGATGAGCTGACTGCATACATACAAAAGCACAAGGACCTTCACGAGATACGACGGCAATATCCTGGAAACCAGATAATATCTGACTGTATTGAACATTACTCTCAACTTATAAAGTCGGAGACGTTGCGAGCTCGACAGTCATATATTGAATCAAGGCTGGGACAAAGTACAAATCCCTCCAAAGAAATATGGAAGGTTGTAAATGAAGAAATAGGAACAAAGACAAAGCCTCAAATAATATCGCTAAAAACACACGATACAGATGCCGTATTATCACGTGAAGAAATCCCAAATGCATTTAATTCGCACTTTCTTAATGTTATTTTGATATACATACTTAACCTTGATATCTATAGCTGCGCCATCTACTTTAGAGTTTTGAATAAGGAACAGTGGTGTTCCAAATATGTTCTAGATGATGTTTCTATTTGTCACTCAATAAATAGTCTTCGGTAGCAACGCACGTATTTCATTATAGGTTATGGGCGTTTAATTGAAAAATCTTTGGTGCTAGCTAGTCAAGAATTAGGTCTCAACATCCAAATTATTTGTGTTCTGTGTAAAAAATAGTTTGTGAGTGAGTTGAGTGACCTGTGACAGAAATCCGAAGATGTCGTCACCGAATTATGTGACGAATGTGCCCAAACTACGTGGCCGTGAAAATTATAGCGAGTGGGTTTTCGCAGCAGAGAATTTTTTGATACTAGACGGGACGCAGAAGTTTATCTCGCGTAACCCAGTAACCAAGGGTGAGACTAGTACAGAAGCTGCAGATGATGAGAAAGCCCGTGCGAAATTGATTTTGACAATCGACCCTTCCTTGTATGTCCATGTAAAAGGCGTCAAAACCACGTTTGAGTTGTGGACAAAACTCAAAAACTTATTTGATGACTCAGGTTTTGCCAGAAGAATTACGTTGTTGCGAAATTTAATTTCTATAAGATTAGAAAATTCCAAGTCGATGACAGAATACGTAACTAAGATGGTTGAAAACGGTCAAAAATTAAGTAGTACTGGTTTTGATATAAGTGATGAATGGATCGGCTCGCTATTATTAGCAGGTTTGCCAGAGAAATATTCCCCGATGATTATGGCAATAGAGCATTCCGGTATTCCCATCACGACAGACGTCATTAAAACTAAACTTTTAGACATGGAAGAGAAAAATTCAAATTTGACCGGGAATGGGAATGAGATTGAGACCGCATTCGCGAGTACGTCAAGTTACCAACATAACAAGAAAAATAAAAATAAGATTGTCAATGGTAAACAAGACAATGGCGAAACGTCAAAAGTCAGAAACGTCAAATGTTTTAAATGTAAAGTCAGCGGACATTACAGAAATCAGTGTCCAAATTCAGAAAATAACTCGGTGTTAGTTAAAAATAGTACACGAAAACAGTCACATGCATTCAGTGCTGTGTTTTTAAGTGGCGATTTCAAGAAAAACGATTACTATGTTGATAGTGGTTGCAGTAACCATCTAACCGCCAATGAAAGTTGGGTTATGAATGCATCGTACGAGCCGGCTACTAGCGAGATTGTTGTAGCAAACAAGGCATGTCTGCCAGTATTGTGCAGCGGCAACGTACAGATTGCGACTGTGACGCCTGACAGTGAATTCGACATAACTGTTGAGAATGTTCTATGTGTACCGACTTTAACTACGAACCTATTATCGGTAAGCCAACTGATAAAGAAAGGTAACAAAGTAGACTTCACTAAAACAGGTTGTGACATATACAACCAAGTGGACAGCTGGTTGCTACGGCTACTTTGACAAACGGCGTTTACAAATTGAATATGCCAGAAAATACGACTAACGTTGCAATGGCAGTGTCTTCACAGATTTGGCACCGTCGTCTGGGGCATGCCTGTGGCTCATATATAGCGAAAATGAAGGATGCGGTGGAAGGTCTCAGTATCAGTGACAGGATCGACACCAGTAACTGCAAGGTATGTTGTGAAGGCAAACAATCTAGACTGCCATTTCCAAATAATTGCAACAGAAGTGATTCTTTACTTAATGTCATTCATATGGATATAGCTGGTCCAATGGAAGTAAAATCTATTGGAGGATCTCGATATTACCTGCTATTTGTGGACGACTATAGTCGTATGGCATTTATATATTTCTTGAAAGAAAAAAGTCAAGCTTTGGACTGCTTCAAAGATTTTAAAGCTCAAGTCGAGAATGAACTTGACAAGAAGATCAAAGTTATTAGAAGTGATAATGGTCTTGAATTTTGCAGCAAGAAGTTCAGCGAGTTCCTGAAGGTAAATGGAATACTGCATCAGAGGACCAACCCTTATACGGCCGAACAGAATGGCTTGTGCGAACGGCAGAACCGCTCGGTCTGTGAGAAAGCTAGATGCTTATTGTTTGATGCTGAGCTACCCACAGCATTCTGGGCAGAAGCGTGTAGTTGTGCAGTTTACCTGAGAAATAGAACAATAGCTGCTGGATTAAATAACAAAACACCTTTCGAAATGTGGACAGGTAAAAAGCCAGATATAAGTCACTTGAGAATTTTCGGCAGTACTGTCATGGTTCACATTCCTAAAGAGAAAAGGTTGAAATGGCAAAAAAAGTCTAAAGAAGCAATTTTAATGGGATACCCAGAAGGGGTTAAAGGATATAGACTTTATGATCCAGTCAAGAGGATATTTTTCAATGCAAGAGATGTCATGGTTATTGAGAAAAGTAAGGAAACTTATTGCCGGATTGAACTGAGTGAGGATCAAACACCAAAAGTAGATCAGACACAGAAGGTGGAACAAACACAGAAGGTTGAGGTAGGATGTCAAAGTTCAGTGGGGGATGAGAGTCCAGATATCAGTAGAACTTTGACCGACTCATTTGATGAGTCATACATCCCAAGTGAGTATGAGGATGCTGATACCACTACTGAGAATGTTCCAGCTCCTGAGAATCCTGCTCCTGAGAGGATCGGACCAGTCCTGAGAACGGCAGATCAGAGAAAAGCGCCTGAGAGGTATGGCATTTCAAATTTGTGTTCTGATGTTGACAGGATGGATGATGCCAGTGGTCTTTCACTATCAGAGGCTTTGCGAGGACCTGAGAAAGAGCAATGGAGACAAGCTATGGCAGAAGAGTTGAAAAGTTTCGAAGACAACCAGGCCTGGGAGCTTGTCAATGTTCCAAAGAACTCTAGTGTCGTCAAATGCAAGTGGGTACTGAAGAAGAAGTACGATAGTGAAGGCAATGTGCGGTTCCGAGCCAGGTTAGTAGCCAAGGGCTATACTCAGAAATACGGAGTGGACTATGAGGAAACCTTCGCGCCGGTGGTAAGACATACAACCCTCAGACTTTTATTTGCTTTATCCGTGCAATTGAAATTAGACATTTCTCATTTAGACGTGACTACTGCTTTCCTGAACGGATACCTTGAGGAGGATATTTATATGGAGAAGCCAGAAGGTTTTCCTTCATCTGAAGGCAAAGGGCAGGTGCTTAAGTTAAAGCGAGCCATATATGGTCTCAAACAATCCTCAAGGGCTTGGTACAGGAGGGTAGATGATTGCTTAACTGAGTTTGGTTATACTAGGTCTAAACTTGAACCATGCTTGTATGTGAAAAATAATAACGGTTTAACTGTTGTTGCGCTGTATGTAGATGATTTTTTTGTCTTTTCTAATAATGTTGAGGAAACCAGAAACTTGAAACGGGTACTGTCTTCACATTTTAAATTAAAAGATCTTGGTCAGGTCAAACAGTGTTTAGGTATGAATGTGTGTGTCGATAAAGAAAATAATGTAATAACTTTAGACCAGGAGGACTATGTAAACAAGTTGTTGCATAAATTCAATATGACAGACTGTAACACTGCTCAGACTCCTATGGAGGAACGGTTGAACTTAGAAAAAGGTGAGTGCTGTGATACTGAATTACCTTATCAACAACTTATCGGTAGTCTCATGTACCTAGCTGTTTTGACGCGACCTGACATTGCTTTTAGTGTTGGGTACCTGAGCCAGTTTAACAACTGTCATGGTAGGGAACACTGGGCTCATGCCAAGCGTGTTCTACGCTATCTTAAGAAAACAAAACACTATTGCCTCAGGTATAGTAGTGATCAAGATTCAAAGCTCACTGCTTTCGTAGATGCGGACTGGGGGAGTAATGTTTTAGATAGGAGGTCCTATTCAGGATTTTGTTTCACTTTATCAGGCTGTGTAGTTTCATGGTGCAGTAAAAAGCAAAGTAGTGTCTCGTTGTCGAGTTGTGAATCGGAATATATAGGAATATCCGAATGCATCAAAGAAGCTATGTACTTAAGGTCATTGTACCATGAGATTACAAATAAGATGTCATTAATTACAATTTATAATGACAACCAAAGTGCCCTGAAGTTATTAGCCAACCCTGTGTTTCACAATAGGTCTAAACATGTTGACATACGTTACCACTTTTGTAGGGATATTGTAGGCAAAGGTATAGTGGAAACAAAGTACTTGGGGACAGCTGATATGCCAGCTGACTTATTAACAAAAAGTCTTGGGTCCGTCAAGCACTTTAGATTTGTTGACAGGTTAGGTATTATACCTAAGTAGTATGTTTAGTTCTTAAAGTTGTTTTTATACTTTGCTGATGGCTATGCTTAGATATAGTGGGGGTGTTATTTTGATATACATACTTAACCTTGATATCTATAGCTGCGCCATCTACTTTAGAGTTTTGAATAAGGAACAGTGGTGTTCCAAATATGTTCTAGATGATGTTTCTATTTGTCACTCAATAAATAGTCTTCGGTAGCAACGCACGTATTTCATTATACTTAATGTCGCGACAAAGTATGTAATAAATAGCAATGAGTCACTGTCCAAGCGGTATGTTGATACACATCTAAGAAATTTTGATACAATTCCAAAATTCAGTCTTCCCATAGTTACACGTGACCTTATGGATAAGACAATAAAGTCTATGTTAAAAAAGCGTACAACGGTTGATGTGTACGATATATCAATTAATATAATCTTAAGTATTTGGCCAATCATTGCTGACATTTTAGTAGTATTAGTCAACTCTATGTTTCAAAGTGGCACTTACCCAAACGTCCTTAAAAATACCAGAGTCTGCCCAGTATTTAAGGGTAAAGGAGAGAAGGATGATGTGAACAACTACCGCCCCATAACTATTGTACCTACTATTTCAAAGATAGTGGAGTCTATTTTATCATCTACTTTAATGACCCACTTGGAATCAAACCATCTACTTACTGACAACCAGTATGCGTATAGAAAAAACCGGTCAACTACTATGGCAGCCCAAAAAATCACTGATCATATTTTGACGGGCCTCGATAAGGAGCGCAAGATGGCAGGTATACTATGTGACTTATCCAAAGCATTTGATGTTATAAATCACAAATTGTTATTGACCAAGTTAACGCGTTATGGTATTGTGGGTTCCGCTCATAAGCTGTTTGCATCATTCTTGTCTGACCGTAGGCAGGTAGTAAAGATATCCACAAATGGAAAGACACTCACTTCGGATACCGGTCATATCAACCTGGGCATCCCTCAGGGGTCGGCAACTGGAAATACCCTATTCTTGTTATTTATAAATGATCTTCCGTCGGCAATCACGAGCGGCACCTCCGTACTTTTTGCGGACGATACAACAGTCGTTGTGGAAGCCAAAACTCATAAACAGCTTGCTGAGAAAATCCATGAGACATGTAAGCAGCTGCAAGTTTGGTTTTCATCTAATGGTTTGCTCTTGAATGTCGCGAAATCCAACATACTGTTTTTTTCGGGTCGTAGGATTACAGTACCTTCGTGTATTGCCAGCAGTCCAATGCCATTATGTACTGAGAGCGGATTCTTAGGTTTTATAGTTGATTCAACCCTGAGCTGGAAGTGCCACATTGACGAGTTGTGCAAAAGATTGAGTAGTGCCATCTTCGCTCTCAAAAAACTACAACCCCTTCTACCGCGAAAATCACTGAAAGATGTATACTTCTCCCACTTTCACTCCCTATTATCCTATGGTACATTGATTTGGGGAAATTCTACCAATGCCAAGCGAGCCTTGATACTCCAAAAGCGTGCCATTCGAGCAGTGGCCGGAGTCCATATTCGACATCCATGTAGAAAGCTGTACAAACAAAATGGCATTATGACGCACTACTCACTTTACTTATTTCAAGTACTGATGTTTGTACGCAAAAATTTACCTATGTTCAAACGAGTCAAGGTTACGAATATACAAATCCGATCTACCGGGAAACTAAGGGCAGTGCCGCGTCACAAGGCACTTTCACTCAAAAATCCGAGGGTAATTGGACCAACTTTTTATGAGCGTCTACCTACAGAGTTGCGAACTGAACCATCTGACGAAGCATTTGAACGCCGATTGAGAGACTTTTTATTGGAAAATCCATTATATTCTGTGAATGAATATATGATTTTAACATCCAATATTATAAATTAATTTTGAATTAGTATATCTATGAAATTGTATTTATTATTATTATTATATATCAAATTGACATATGTATTTTCCAATCTGAAATTTTGCGAAATTTAAATGTTATCAATCTACAATATATGTTTATTTACACTACTTTGACGATCATAATATAAATTTGTATAAATTAGGCTAAGACCATTTGTACTATAATTTATTATTATGAAATAAATAAATCTAATCTAATCTAATCTAATATATTGAAGTGGCCAGGGTACTCAAAAATATCGGAACATGTATTTTATCGCCTTGAGAATAGAGGCGTTGTTCAGATGTTTGTGCCGCCTTAGCCGCTCCGATATATCAGATGGCAACTACTTACTCGATTTCGATATATTTGTTTTAACCGAATTGGCTAGATTATTTTATTTTCACAATGAAGACCATGTATATTGTACATATTACAAATATTATACTATAACAATAATTGTAAATTTGACTGACGTTTAAATTTTAAAAGCCTAATATCTATACCAATGTTTGCTGTTGGGAATAGCAATAGAAAAAAAATATTGGACTGGTTTTTGAGAACTTCCAATTTTTTTTATGGAGGCATGCGCGAAACACCACTAAACACTCTTGGTACTGTAGAGGTTTACTAGAAACCTCGACATTACTGGTCGTTTTATATCAAATATTCTATGTTCAAACTAAAAGTCAATGTTTAATAATAAAAAAATAAAAATAAATAAACAATCATAAATCCAAATCAGTTGCATCAAGGTTACAGCTTTGATATCAGTGATATCACCCAAGTACGTCAATTACGTAATACGTAGGTAAATTATAGAAAATATCACTTTTAGCGTCTCGTCTGCCCATTGTCTGCTGTTACCCAGTCTTGAACCAAGTCCTGTTCCGTATTTCTTTTATTACGGTGTAATGAGTAAGTATTTGGTTTTATATTTATATTTCGTAAAATTTCATCATTATATAGTATATCATTTGTGCGAAAAATAAAATAATAAAAAAACACCAAAACGAATGCAGAACCTCCTCCTTCTATGGAATTGAAGTCTGGTAATGAAATACCAAACCGCTGACGACGTTCTCCACCTGGCTCGTGCCCGCGTCTTGATACAGCATATAAGTCGATCGCGGGGTGGTTTTTACATTCACCCCAAGGAACCCCATCCCCCGCAACCCCACTTAACATCCCACACAAACTGAATTCAACCGCGAATACATGAAATTAGGTTCAAATTTCATTGGCAAAATTGTGAAATGGCATTTTAGCTGAAATGAAACGTATTTGTTGCAAGTTCAGGTTGATTTTGGAATGGTAAGTAATGTTTTAGTATTAGAGGGTAGTCTTAATATTAATATCGTCTTGGGGAGCTCCATGATGAAGTTTTATGTTGTATGTTGCGTGTGCCGTGTGGCGCTGGTGCCGGTGCCTGGTGGATTATGATCGGGTTTACGATCGCGGGTTTTATGTTTATGTTGCGCCGTTATGTTATGTTGTGTGGGATTATGTTGGGAATGGTACACTTTTGATGGTGTCTGTCTCTTCAATGTTTAATCAATAAATAATAGGTACTAATGGCAATTCCACAAACTACTAGTACCTACAGCCGCGTTGTAATTTTATTTGCTTTATTATATAATATATTGCAAAACAAAGTGCAAACATACATAATAGAAATATATTTTTGGCGGACAATCTTATGCACGTCAACCTAGTCCTTAATTCCGAAACTAAGCAAATTACGAGTTGCCTACTATGGGTACTAGACGACGACAGATAAATACATACTTTAGTAAATATGTGTGCTAAACACACAAATAAATGCCCTCACCAGGAGCCGAAGCAGGAAGCAGGGCTTTCAGCTTCGATGGCAGGAGTACGGAGACCATCCTACTGTAGTCTACTATGTACTTACTCGTACTAGGTGTACCCTCGCGTTCTCGCGTATTGAATAAAACTTGGCGAACCCAAGCCGTGGGTTATCTCGGTATCTTTGTGTAAGTTCGGCGTATAAGTTTAAATTAAACATGGCTGATTAACTCCAGCTTAAACCTAAACTTGCCAAGATAAACTTGGGAAGGCAACGAAAATTGATTAAATAGTTCGCTTATCGAGGCATGTATTATACACAGTGTAACTCCCATTCATAAAAACCTTTGAATTTTGGCTTTTTCAAACAGTCAGTAATGGCAAAAAGATTGACAGTGAAAATAATAAGGCAATTTAGACGTGACAGGCGTTTATGAATTAACCATTGTATATTTAACCTATATTTACACTTAAATAAACGGCCACTTTCACAAAAAGTACTTAATTTATTCATTTCATCAATTAATTTGATCCTGTCGAAAGGTGCCTTAGGAGATCAAGGTCTATATTTTTTCACCAAACTCCTAAATTTCATTTTATTCCAGTACATAAACAAACCATCTAAATAACACATAATTTATACACAAATCAAGAACATACATAAAATATCAATGCATCAATAACAGCTAGTAATAGTGCGCAACACTAACTCTTTCGAACGAATATTTCAACTAAAATTAATTACTTGGGTTACGAAAACATACATCTTAAGAGCCGTTCTCGAAAACCCATTAAATCTTGATTAATACACAGAAAAAAAAGATATCTTAATCCAAGATATTCACTCTTGTATATAAGGAAAATCGATCATTTCTTGAACCAAGTATGATTTTATTGAACCAAGTATGATTTTGTTGAACCAAGTATGATTTTGTTGATCCAAGGTAGAACTTACTTGGTTCAAGATATTTTTACTTGATTTAAGAAGTTATCGATTTTCCTTATATACAAGAGTGGATATCTTGGACTAAGATATCTTTTTTTTCTGTGTAGTAAGTATAGAATAACGCTATGCTACGAGTAGGTATATGTAGCTTCATAATCATATATAATGAAACCGAAATTAGGCACACAAGCGTTTGTATCTAGATAGGTATATCTAAGTATATGTTCGACATATGTATATACAAGTAAGTATTATGTATGTAGATAACTTAATAACTAGGTGCTTAACAACCTATTCCTAATAAAATTATTTATTAATGTGAAAGTAACTCTATCATTAATTAAAAAGAAAATCTTTACCTACACTTAAACCGCTGAATCGATTTAGGATCGTTAGTATAGTATGTATCACAGAAATCATACCTTAAAGGTATGAAAAAGGGACAGGAATTTACTATCATAGTGCGGTAATAGATGCATATAATTTAGTGTTTACCAAATCTTTTTATTTCAGCGTTTTATAAAAAACTGGCCAAGTGCGAGTCCGACTCGCGCGTGAAGGGTTCCGTACCATTATATATAAAAACAGCAAAAAAAATTGTATGTTGTATGGGAGCCCCCTTAAATATTTATTTTATTTTGTTATAGCAACAGCGGCAACAGAAATACATCATATGTGAAAATTCCAACTGTCTAGCTATCACGGTTCAAGAGATACAGCCTGATGGCAGACGGACAGACAGACGGATGGACAGCGGAGTCTCAGTAATAGGATCCCGTTATTAAAACACACACACACGTTAGAAAACAGGGGCGCGCAAGGCGCCTCGTAAAAGCCGGTGTGGTGTGGTACTGCGGAACCGGGTGCTACCCCGCGGGTCTACGGGTTGCCACGCCGAATAAGGCGCTATACGTGTCGCGCCTGCATTTTTCCGCCACGGCAACAGATGAGGTGGATTACGTGTTCCAGCTGCGGTCGCGCCATTACGTGCACTTCAGCTCGTTTATGGTGCGCGTGCCGCGGCCGCTGCTGGAGACCATCGAGAGCGCGGGCTTCTGGCCGAAGGGTGTAGTGTTTCGGCGGTTCCGGGGGACGCTGCCAAATATTACACCAGAGAAGGTGGCATAACAGAAAACCGTCGTGTCACCAAAATAATAGTTTTAGTTTTTAATGTAATATGTATGCTGGTCTTTAAGGTATTTATCTATGGGCCACTAGTTGCCTGAAAATAAACGTTTTTCATTTTCATTTCATTTCATTAACCTTTGGATACGGAATCTTAATAATAAGTTAAAATTGTACTTTTGCGCAGATAAAGCGGACAGAAAGTAGACTAAAATTTATGTCAAGTATAAAATTTAATGTTTGGTAAATATAATGCCATAAGTATGTAGTATAGGTAATAGTTGCCAAACTATAGTAGCTAAGTATAAGTATGTGAGCTATGTGTAGATTGTGTAGCAATCCCGGCACGACCGAAAAGGGATGTCGGCTCAGATCGTAATCAATTTAATTGGAAATTTCCTTTGATTAAACGCAAAGACGTTGCGTTGTTAGAAGTTGACCTAATAAAATATGTAGCGTCGGCATCACAGGCGCAAACTGATCATTTGTTAATAACACAGAAAAAGGAAGAAAAGCCACGGGAATGACAGGCTAGTAGCTAGTAGGGATGGACTTATCACATAACAACATTTTTAAGAATTGGCTATTTAACTGAACATCAAAATCAATTGATGCACCTACAATCGATTTACGTTTTCAATTTCAATCAGAAATAAAATAGGAGGAGGTATTAAGATATGTTAACATAATGGACTTTGCTTTCAAATTAAATTTAAATAAATTTAATGTAAGACCAATTGTTCCATGGATCCTACTAATGTGAGTCGATTCATCAAATTACTTTTGACATTTCGAACTAGCGGTAACCTAAATACCGTTTTGTCAAATAATAAGTATTAAAACATTTTTTCTGTTACTTACCATACTTAAGAAATAATACCTGTTTATATTTCATCATCATATCAAGCTGCGACCTGCACGATAATCCAACGCACCTGCAGTTCTAACCACATCGGTATACGTTCTCTTCTCCTCTAATTGACTAAAATGCCCAATAATGTTCCAATGTGAGCAATCTGCCGACGCTCCCCAAGTCGTATATCTTAAAATTTCCACCCAGTGAATCTTGCGGCGCGGCGCGGGCTCGGGCGCGGGCGGGCCGATGTAGCAATAAAATGTATGTGCTGCTCTGTGCCGCTCCCGTACCGCTCCCGTGCCGCTGAAGCACCGTTCAGTGGGTTTGATATCTTCGGAAAATCTTCAAAGTTTAGTGTATAGGTACTGTAACTCTGCTATGGCTCCTTTATTTCGGTAGGTATACTAGTAAACTCTTAACCGTATAACAAATCTAACCACATATAATTTAGTTAGTTTATTTTACAGTGTTTAAATATATAGGGTGTTCTGCTGTCTTTCAACCCTGTTCCTTTCAGTCGTTAAATTTCTAAGAGACCGACCTACAGGTAAAATCAAAGAATAAATTTACTATGTAAAAAAAACAACCATGCTCTGTTTTTAACGGTTAACAATCCTATACGTAAGAAAAGCGCACAGTCCAGTGGCCATTGACAGGCGTAACCCTCTGCTGTAAATATTTGACCAGTCGAAAGTCTGGGCATTCATGGTACCGAGACAAGAGGCGAAATGCCAAAAAACTAGTGAGCTAGGCGCAAGCAACCGCACAGAAACGGCATTGTACAGTACAGAGACCCCTGGCATTCTGTGATGACGGAGCGGAGGCGAAGGTGCGCTCCGGGTCGGTTCCACACCAGTAAATATTCAATAAGTATATCATCATCATCATCATCTTAAGAGCCTTGCTCTTGTCGGTGGAGTAATCGCCATTCAGTCCTGTTCTCCGCTAATGTTTTTAGCTCTTGATACGACATAATGTTGGCTTTTTCTTTGGCTTGGTCTAGAAATGCACGTCTTGGTCTTCCTCGGCCTCTTCTATTTGGTATTCTGCCTTCAATAATCGTTTTTATGTAATCATCATGACGTATCAGGTGCCCTAACATATTTCCCCTTCTGTTTTCAATTGTTTTGAGTAGGCATCTGTTCTCCCCTACCACATTCAGCACTTCTTCGTTCGTTCTTCTCTCTCTCCAGCTTATTCCTTCCATTCTTCTCCATGTCCACATTTCAAATGCGTTTAATCTATTCCTATCACGCTGGGTTAATGTCCATGTCTCGCTTCCGTATAACGCTAAACTCCAGACGTAGGTCTTAATAAATCGCTTTCTGATGTTACGTGATATCTTTGAACGAAATATGTGTTTCTTGGAGTTGAAAGCTTTTTTGGCCATTGCTATACGTGCGATGATATTCGCAGTACATCTGGAGTCGCTAGTTATGATGCTACCTAAGTATTTAAATTTATTTACTTTTTCGATGGTGGTATTTCTAATTTGTATGGGATTTGTTTTGGGTCTACGTTTGGATGCTACCAAAGTTTTCGTTTTATAGGTATTAATTTTAAGTCCAAATTCTGTGAATACTTGATCCATTTCCGTTAAAAGCTGTTCAAGTTGTGTGGAGTTTTCTGCTACTGCTGCTATGTCATCTGCAAATCTGACGAAATAATTTTTTTCCCGTTAATTGTGACACCTCCCTTTCCTGATTCTAAAATTTTTGCTATGGCGGTTTCAATGAAAATATTAAATATTATTGGCGAGAGTGGACACCCCTGTCTTACACCCTGTCTTATTTTTGCCTTTCCTCTCTCTTGTCCTATTTCCACGATTGTTTCCTGTTCTTTATATAATGCATGTATAATTCGTCTATCTCTGTAATCTATACCTATTATTTTCATGATGTATGCCATTTTTAACCAATCTATTTTGTCAAAAGCTTTCTCTAAATCGATGAAGGCTATGTGTGTATCGAGTATCAATAAGTATAATCATTACTATAATTCCCAAGTCCATAAAACCTTACCTACCGTAGAAAGCAGTGTATTCGTAGGTACAGATTATTAATGGAGAATGGAGATGAAGTTAGGCTACAGTAACAGCTTACCACCAGGCGACCGACAAACAAACTGTTTGACACCGTGGTGCCATGATAAAAAACCGGTCAAGGGCGAGTCAGACATGCGCTCCAAAGGTTCAGTTGTTTTTTCCATTTTTCCTAATTTCGACTCACTCTTGACCGTAGTAAAATTTTAGGCCCAGCCCATAACGGGATATTTCTAAACATTACAAAAAAAATGTACTTATACTTGTTTGAGGTTCTACACAACTGCCCTTTTATTTACAACACGTAGAGGTAGGTACTTAGCAATTTTTTTAAACTAAATATATTTACCCTTAAAAATTGTCTATATGGGTATTATGTATAATGACTTTAACTCATATACGTTAGGTACTCAGGTCATCGACTTACATAATTATTTGTGCACTAAGTTTCAACTAAATATGTCTAGGAGTTTTGGAGATTTGCTAGGGCAGGCGAGTGATTCTAAAAGGCTTCTGTTTTTCCATTAGACATACAGCACCCTATAAACCTTACAAAATTAATGCGGTGTGACAATTGTTTCCTCTGCAACGTATGAATGCTAATCCACAATAAAAACATGTAAATTGCGTTTCCGGATGTGACGTCACCGGCAAACAGAGGGTTGGATGTTAACACTTCCTGGCTGAAATAAAAACAGGAAAAAAGAAAAAATTTACGGTCAAGTGCGAGACGGGACTTATAAAGCTGATTTAAACAATAACGGGGTTAGAGAAGCATCTTGCCCTAAGCGGAATGTCGTAACATAGTTATTTTCAGAATGATTTCATGAAGGATTGAAGGTATAATAATTTTACGTCTTAGAATTTTTAGTTCTATTAATCTGATCCATAGGTACCTCAGGTCAATCATCCAGTAATTTGTAGAAAATAGGTAGACTTTGTGACAGAGGAAAGTTTATATTTCTAATAAGACTGATAAGAGTATTTGTCTAAAAATAACCATAAGGAAACGAAGTAAAGCCATCCCTTCGTTACAGACACCACTTTGATTCTCAAACTTAAAATTTTGGGGTAATTTTACCCAGATTTGGCCGCCTTGCGTAGCGCATGACCGGGGTTTCTTCACGATAGTTGCAGAATATGCACAATCTACTAGGTAAGCCACATCCAATAATTTAGTTAAAATTACCCTAAAATATAAAGTTTGAGAATCAAATTGGTGTTTGTGACGTAGGGAGTAGGGACGGCTATACCTCATTTTCTTGTACCATGGCCATAACAATTCTAATCTGAAGACTTCTCTAACTCGAATCTGGTTAAAAATGGATAATGACAATTAGAATTATTTTCTTCAATTAACAGCCCGTTTTAATTTAGACGGGTATACATACAGGGTGTAATCAATAATTATTTGCAGTCGAATATTCCGCAAATAAAAAAGATATCAAAAGACTTTTCATGGATATCGATAGAACGTTACCCAATCAGTACAATTACATGGAAAACTTTTATTCGAAAAAACAAAAAATATCCAAAATATTAAGTTTAAACGCCTCCATACATTTAGTAGGCGAACTTAGATAAGGCAAAATTATTTTATCTTATGTCATAATCCTTGTATCGTTTTCCCAACTTTTTGCTATGGGCCAAATAAACACAGGGTCCGCTCAGCAACCTAATCTTATGAATTGGCGCAGGCACTAGTTTCTCCTAAAACTACTGCCTTTGGATCTTCCAAGGCAGAATGGAAACTAGGCCTAGGCGACTGCAAAACTGTTGCTGTTTCATGGCCTCGTGTTCCAGTTCCTCCAACTGCAACAGGACTCCATTACAACCGTGCAGCCAGCTTGCAGTCGGTATGCGGTCGTCGACAAGACTGAAAACCAATCGTAGACTAACTGCGCGGTTGAACTTTGCAATTTTCATGAAGTTGCGTCTGCTGCAGAACTACCCTCGAATTGCCATTTTGCCGTTTGAATCAGCCCGCAACTGCTTTCGTAGAAACTAGTGCCTACGCCAAATCAAGATCTTAGGTTGCGGACCCCAGGTTTGATTGAGCCGGGGCAAAAAGCTAGGAAAACGCTAGGAGGATGAAGACAGTAGAGAAATTATACCAATTCATTATTATGAATATTTTTAGTTTTATGTAAAAAAGCTATTGATAGATTTTACTCATTAAATATCGCACTTTTAATATACGTAAAAAAAATCTTATTTATTTACGGAATAATCGCCTGTAAACACTGAAAATCTTACGAAATGAGCCAATCACAACGGTCTTAAGTATACCTAAATACTTACTCCCAAAACCCCCCTATTACCACCATAAACAGCATAAAAACCCCCGAGTCACTTAAGTAAGTACGTGGCGTTGGTAAATAGCGGCCGCAATGAACACGGAAACACCTGTAACTTCATTAGTATTCCCCTTTTCCATTTTTCCGGAATATAAATGGCATTTTAAGTGGCATTTTTTCCGGAATGTTAGCAGATTTTTACCGAGTGATTAATTTGCTGGACAGCGTCGACTGCGCGGTGGGACGTGGGACGTGGATTCTGACTTAAATATTGCGTTAGATTTGCGCAAGTATGTAATGAAACTAATGAGTAATGGTTTAAACACAATAAATTACTTTTTCACACCACTTGCTCGATAATGCCAAATTATGTATCAAGAAAACCCCACCAAAAGCAAATCATTGTAGTCCTTGGCTTTAGCGGGGAATAATGTTACATTATAACCCGCCGGGTAATAATGTGATTTCACTTCTTATTGTTATGACTTTAAAGTCTAATTTCGCAAAGTCCGGACGGCGCCTCAACTAATCCCCGCGAGCCGAGGTGTCATACCGAACCGAACTGATTTGAAAATGGAACACAGGATATAAACCTAAAACAATTGCCGCGAGTGTCATAAAACCCTGCAGTATACGGAGAAATACTTCAAATTCTACTAAAATTAGAAGATAAAATTCTAATAATACGTACTAAACATCCATTTTCTCTTTTCATTTGCTTTCATAAAATTTCGTTTCTAGTCGCCTTGGTTTTGTTATTGTCTCACAAGAGGTGAGAAAAGTAGAGTATACTCCTTGGGGATAAAGCTGTTTTAGTCACGGGCGCGCTTAAATCCCTCACTGCACTCGGGAGTTCAATCTAGAGTCCTTCGTTACGTTCAGGATTCAATAGCGCGGCCGTGACATAAAACAGTGCTTTATCCCCTTGGTGTAGGTACAATCTACTATTAAAGAGTTGGTATGAGCATGTAACATGTCTGGACTTCGGTAGCTACTTTCATTAAGCGGGACTAAGCTTGACGAACGCCAACTTAGTAAAAACCACAATAATTTAAGTGTTATTTTTGAATTCATATTTTAACATGCTAATTGCGTCTAATGGACATCGCAAAGTTAGGACAGTCTAATAAAGCAAATTTTCTATTCGTACACTGCTGCATAATTATTGAGGCAAGTTTTTTTTTCTGTCCTTAAGATTCGGCGAAGACAAAAACATACCTACTTGTGTAGTTGAAACTTAAGTAACATTTGTATTTATTCCACAAAAGAAAATATAACATATTCTGAAAACGGAACGTGCACCGTGCTCGTGTTAGTCAGCCGTTTTTTCTTGTTTTTAAAAGGTTTTTCCGACGAGAGGGCAATTTGACAGCAATTAGCCAAGCGGCGGCTAGAGAACAACCGGCCGAGGGCCGCCTGTGAACACAATTAATGATGTGAAGTCCATGTTAACATGTAATGATGATGATAACGCAGGTACTCCGTGCTGGTGTACAGCAGTCGGCTTGTTCACACGTTTTTTCTTGTTTTTAAAAGGTTTTTCCGGCGAGAGGGTAATCTGTCAGCCATTAACCGGCCACTAGAAAACAACGGGCCAAGGGCTGCTTATGGACAGGATTAATGATGTCATGTGATGTGGTAAAAAAATGTTTATTTTTAGCTACTAGTGTATCGTATAATAACGTAGAGATACGTAATAATACTTAACCAGTTAAGAGCATGTAACTGACAAATGTCACAGCCGACCAATCTTCATTACACAGGCCGCGAGTCGCGACAAAACGCGAGTTTGTGAGTTACGGCCCTGCACCCTGCGGCCCATCGAGGCCGTAAAGGCAGTTATGGTCGATTTATCGCTGTTGCCGAGATTTGCTACTTGCCCAACTAGTAATGGGGGTAGTTTTAAAATTAGTCGGTAAGGGCTGCTTGAATAAGACGATGCCGAACACTGAGATGGCTCCTCTACATGATGGGCCATCATAGGGACGCAGCTATGCGTTAGAGGGAGCTAACGATATTGCGATCTCGTTCCATTGTATAGCTGCGTCCCTATGATGGCCTATCTAATCATGTAGAGCCAGCCAGAGATATTAATTATGTTCATTTAAACATGACTGAAGAGCAGCCATTCTTATTTCCTGTCAATGGGCTACCTCGCATTAGCAGTTTCAGCTATATAGGAATCAGGCGCAAATACACTTAGCGGAATGCTCGGCGGAATTCAGTCGAAATGAGTCGACGGATTGTTGAGCCACTTGCGATTTCGTAATTTAGCCGTGTAATAAATGACCGATGTAACGACATTGGACAGCTAGTCGGAAACATTGGTAATTCATAACACGGCTAGATTACAAACAATAGCGGCTCACCAATTCGAGTTCGTGACTGTACTTTTTTAAATCAATCAATCAATCAAATATTTATTTGCAAATGTAGTGATAAATACAGTTGGAAAGTAAATGTTAAGTGCGTACATTTTACTTAAATAAGCATGCAAATTTTACTTATAACTATTAATCTAATCTAAGGTAGTTCCAATACGGAACTTAGGCTTATAAGTTATTCAATATTACATAAGGTATTATAATTAAATATAATTGTCATATTAAGCTTCTTATTATTAAACATTGCATTAGAACATAAATATTATTAATATGCGCTATGAAATGTCATAAAAGCAACACAAAAATAAAATAAAAATATTTATTTATTCAATTGTAGCGTTGGTAGCCTGACGGTAATGACGTCTGACTTTCAATCCGAAGGTCCCGGGTTCAAACCCCGGCTCGTACCAATGAGTTTTTCGGAACTTATGTACGAAATATAATTTGATATTTACCAATCGCTATACGGTGAAGGAAAACATCGTGAGGAAACCTGCATACATCCGCGGAGAAATTCAAAGGTGTATGTGAAGTTCCCAACCCGCTTTGGGCCAGCGTGGGGACTATAGCCTGATCCCTCTCGTGCATGAGAGGAGGCCTGTGCCCAGCAGTGGGACGTATAGAGGCTAACATATTATATATTATTATCATATTATTATTCAATTTTAAAATATTCGTCGATTTTGTAATAGTACTTGTCGATTTTATACTTGTGGCACTGAGCCGGGCATATTTGCCGTATGTACTTACCCGGACAGGTAGGCTACAATGGGTACCCTACCCAGTAGTGGGTCCACGACACGACACACCATGGCTGAATGCGCACCGAGGTGCAGCAACACATGTCTGCGTATATTATTTTCTCATGGGTTTTATTTGGTTTTTTGTGTATAAAGCCAACCAGCGGTACAGAAATTTACTAGCAATAGAGGACCATTAACTATACAAACTTGACTTCACAGATTTATAGGTACCAGAAATATCACTGAAAAAAAATATCGGGGTACTAGGGTACAGTCACCGGTAATAGTATGTATCTTCCTACACGAAGTTCGTAAAAATATCTGACACGCACTTATTTGTAAGGTCATAAGAGCGTGTCACATATTTTGCGGCCTTCGTGTAGGAAGATACTATTGCCGGTGACTGTACCATGGTCGTATGAGAGGTGGGTTGTTATTGTGCCTTACGTGAGGTTTCTGATTGGATTTGTTTGTTACAGAATTACATGGTTCGTGCTTACCTAAGTCACTGTCACTTAACAGAGTGTAGGAGCGGACGTTATTACATTATTTTAAGTCAGTGGATGATGATAATTTACCTTAGTGCTCCATATAACATTTAAGTGACTAAAGTTATGTTATAGCGGAACAACCGCTAAAAATAAAAAAGCCACCGAAATGCACGGGCACTGGGATGTCCTATACAATAAAGTCGTGCCTAGGTCTTTTTGAACACCTCGCCCGCTTAGCTATTCTGCTGCTGACTCTAGGTACTGATGTAGTAGTATATTTATTTTATTATTTTCATACCGACAAGTCAGACCATTTAGAATGAAGACTCTATAACAACGAAAATTATTATTCTACAGATAGAAGGAAAGCGTTATATCAAAACTGTAACTTCGACCCTTCTCAGGTCCCCTCCGTCCCCAAATACCATGTCTAAAAATAACCGGAGGGTGGCATTTTAAGAACTACTAGCGCCATCTCTTGACGAGTAGAAGTAAAAGTTTTCATTTAATTTTGTATCTTTGCTAAATAACATTACCGCTTTAACTATTCCGTGATAAGTTTTAATTATTTGAACTGTAAACAAAAATAAATAATCTTTAATTTCAACTGTAATTACTCCAAACGTAATTTGTAATGATTTTGAGCTGTAGAAAGATTTTTCTATTACGCACTAGATGGCGCGGTAATTTTAGGTCCTCTACGCACCGCTAGAGGGCAGTAAATACAAAGTTTCTGGGTATGGTTACTAGATGCCGCTGTGCCAGTTATCTTCTACTTAACGCTAGGTGGCTCTGTTATTTCAGTTCTACTACTTAACAATAGATGTCCTTGTTACGAATATCCTGTAAGTATTGCATTTATTTATTTAAAACAAAAACTGGTTAATAATAACCAGTTTGCTTTTATAATATTTAAAAGTTTATTACGTGTTATTTTTTATAATCTAAATAAGTTAATATTTATCGAATTATTATAAGTCAGCCTTCTTGCCGTGTTGTGTTGTTATTGTCCTAAAAAGTAACCTACCCTCAAAGCAACTTGTCATTTGAGCTAAGATGTTTAAGTTTAACAATTATTCGCATGTAAGTACTAGGTACTAGGTAATTTAGAAACGATTTTTATAAAGGCCTTGTTACAGTGAGTGCCTATTCACCAAAGTATGTATAATAAATAATAATTTAGGAAATTAGTGATTGACACTTGGCAGTCAGTGTATTAAGTACCTGTAATTGTTAAATAGGTAGGTAGGTAATGTTGATCTATTCAATTTTAATAAATATATTTTTATACAGTCGCCAACAAATATATCGGAGCGGCCACGGTACCCAAAAATATCTGAATATGCACTTTATCGCCTGGACAATAGAGGCGTTGTACCGATATTTGTGACCACCTTGGCCATTACATTTATATATTATATTATTTCATTATCCTCTCATTGTCTTCCTAGCGTTTGTCCCGGCTTTTTGCTACGGTTCAATTGAGCCTCGAGTTCGCTCGGAACCCTAATCCCAATAAATGGCGTTAACAACAAAGACGATTACTCTCGAACCTTTAAACCAAAAGGTTTTCTCATTCTGTTTTTTATACCACGTCGGTAGCAAACAAGCATATTGTTTGTCTGATGGTAATCAGCTATCATAGCCGATGGACGCTTGCAACACCAAAGGTGCGTGTTGTCGAACCTTTAATGTAAAGGAGTATATTGATATATTTTTTATAGTTTTTTACTGATTCCGAATAAAGAGACTGAATCTTTGATATACCTACGTATGTAGATGTGAGTTGACGATATTTTACAGTACTTATTTTGTACATTCAGTGGACTTAAGTAGTAAGATTTTTTAAGAAGTCAGGTTCTTACAGAGTGGTATGAAGACCTCTTCATTGCTGACACCTTTTCCTCGGCTGAGCCTAAAGAAAGTGTAGTGAGAGGTTTCCTGATTGTGTCTTGTTTTCCACCCATGGCATCAAAACTACTGAACCAATTTTGATAACTGACTTGTCAATCGCACCTGCTGAACAAACTATTAAAATAATACTGTGACAGAGGAGTCCTTTTACTTAGAGACAGGAATTTTGATTTTACAATGTTTTGTACCTACATATATAATTGATGAAAAAAATAGAAAGGGCAGGGGAAATAAAATTCCGATTGCTTAAGAAAAACAAAATAGCACGTATTTAAGTATTATCTATTTCCAATGAAAAAAAAAATGAATTTCCAAACCCTACTATTACACTTTTAGAATGACGAACAAGTTAGTGTAGGTAAAAAGGAGGAACTACCCAACTGCACCGTAGATCTTTTAGACATCGGTTACTCGTTAATTTTAGCGTCAGTTCAGTCCATTTCTGGTCAGAATGATGAGAGAATTATAGTTTATCCTTGGACTGACGGATGGACTGATGAAAATTAAATATTATAAATAATATTCATCAGTCCGTTCTGATTAGCTACGGATACACACACAGATCTGCCCGCCGAATTTGTCTGGCGGATATGCCCGGCGGACAGATATGCCCGTCCATGTATGATGCGAACTAAACACGGACGGCCATTTGTCTGCGGACACATCTGAATAACGCCATACTTGGACGGATCTGTCCGCCTGGCATATTATTTCAGTTTTTTAAATAATATTTCAATGGCAAATAAATGACTCGAGGTGCCGCATAATAATTTACCAATGCATGAAAAACACATTGAATTTCAACACACAACAAAATAATCAACCAATATAGGAGTTGTATTTAAGTAGAATCGTGTATAACAGTGTTTAGGGACACCACGCAGCTGAGCTCAATTAAGAACATTCATGGACAAAATGCTTAAATTTGTCTATGGATGGTTGCTTAAATTTGTATGGAAGCCATTTAAGTATTTTGTCTATGAATTTTCTGAATTCAGCACAGGTGTGTGTGGTGTGCCTAAAAGTTTTAAAATACGGCCCTAGCGTAGCATAATTAACGTAGAATACTTAGTTATTACTTTTGTTGAATCACAATCTGACTTTCATTTCTATGTGCCACAGTACGTTCTTGTAAAAGCGTGACTCTAGAGTGATATCAGGTTTTTAATAATCATATTTTACAAATCTGTGTGACGTTGAACATACTTACATAATATTTATTTTACCAGAATCATTTTACATTTCTTTTATGTTTATACCGGTGGTGACCGCAAGAAAATATTCTCAGGAGTCAGGGTGAATGAAAACGGGCCACTTCGTATATAAATTCCATGCAAAGTAACTCGCTTTCATCACACTCGCTGCTGCATTTTGATTCGAAAATAACTATACTCCGTTAAAACAAACACATAAACATACTTACCGAGTAGTTAACGTTTTTTAAAGGCAGGCAGTATAATACTTAAAAATAACCCAAGATTGTCTCGACCATCCCAAGACACCGCAGAAACAAAGACTTAACCCTTCCGCTGCGCGCGGAAAAAACGTCAGGGTCATGAGGGTCAAATAGGCCCATTCTTATTCAAATTAATTGCTCCTCATTTGCGGCTCCCTAACCCTAAACTGTCTTAAAGAATTAAGGACAATGGGAAGACGGTTTGCTGCTAAAGAAATCTTGATGAGATTTCTAAGGTCCATTTGAGTTCATGTGAATATTTTTAGATACCTGCTTGGTTCTTGATGGTCCTTTTGTTGTGAAAAGATAATAGTTCTAAAAGATTGCTTATAATAACCACTTTGAGATTAAATTTTAGCTATGCAGAAAAATGTAAGTACGATTATTAAGATATTTCTGTGTAAATCTGTGGCATATTATATCTTTTTTTTAATGAGTAATACTTGCTGGATATGTAAGTACGGAGCTCAGTAAATTATTCCTAAAGAACGCAGCGCTTGTAATATTGCAAAATTACAAACGCCCATGTGACATATTCTTATGCTGTTTTGTGGTAATAGTACAAATACTTAAATTTACATTGCACTGGATACGATACTACTTTGATGGAAACGATACTAATTTATGCATGTAAGGGATCTCTTGCAGCGTTGCGTAGGTACCTGATTTGTCCCAAAGGTCAATAAAAGTCACAATCAAATAAGATTGGACCCTACTCATAGTGTTGTGGGCAGGAGCCGGTAAGAAGGTCGCCAGAAAACTCAAAGAGGACGATGCAGTGTGTTGGTGATGGGGACCCTCTGGTCCCTTTAATTGTCAGCACAGTGAATCCTCTTTTTATATTAAAGGGTCGACAACGCGCATGTGACACCTATGGATTAGCTGCTTACCATTAAGCCAGTATGCTTATTTGCCACCGCAGTGGTATAAAAAACTATCCCAAAGAATATAAATTCAAGAAAAGAAAAGATACTACATGTATAAGAATCCGACCGTTAGGATACAATTCAACCCATTACCGGCCGTAAGGTAGGCCAGGGCCGGGGCGCAGGGGGCGCAGGGTGCGTCCGAGGTGCGAAGACGCACAGGACAGCTGCCGTCCCGCCGTGAGAACCGGTCCGGCCAGTATGCAAATCGGCTCCTTTATGGCTGTCCACAATCGCGCATTGTCCTGCGAGCAGGGTGGAGACGTTTTATCGATATCGATGTCGCCTCGCGTTGTTTGGTAATACATACGTATGTTATTTTTCAGATACGTTATGTTTTTATGTTTTTTATGCCTTATGAAGAGGTAATATAATAATCAGTATTATTTGAACTTTATTTCATAGCGATGAGGTTCAATTTTGCATAATATCGGACACACTTATGCCCGTTAAAGGGTTCAAATCTATGTTATTATACTGAAACGATAAACCTAGTTAAAATATTATGAATTTGTTGTGGAAAAATTTTTTCAGTACATTAGAATTTTTAAAGTAAGTAAATGTTTCTAACATATACGAATAACTTAACTATAACTAAAATATAAATACATAATACTTACAAATCAAAATTTAAAACACAAATTCCAGTGAGTCGTTAAATTACACGATATCCATAGGGCTCTGGTACAGCCCTAGTGTTGGCAAACTGCGAAAAAACCGGTTAGGTCAGTTCCGCAAATCACAATAGGTAGCAACCCATTGGATACTCAAATAGGTCGAAATATTATAATGGCATTATTAGCAAGGGTTGAAAAGGCCCTTTATGACCCGTGTCCCCTTCGGAAGACAACCGGTAAGACAACTTTTGACCCACCTGGGCGAGCGAAGGGTTACTCAGTCGTGTATTGACCATGTGCTTGTGACGTTGAAAGTGTTCCGTTATTTTTAATATTTATATTTCCTAGGAAATAGCAATAATGTGCATTTATTTAAACTGTCCACTTAAGGTGAAGCATTTGTTTGTCAAAAATGTCTTCAGATTTTTCTTCGATTAAATTCAGCAGTGACTAAATTAGATACCAAACTATGAAAATTTCACTTGGATTGTACCAAGACTTCTCTAAAACGTGAGTGAGTAAGGTAAGAAAAATAAACACTTCACTCTATTTTATTTTGTTATGTATGTCGTAGGCGTTACGTTCTTTAAACAGAAAAAGATAATATTTTATCTTCTGTAGGGGAGTAAGTATTCTATTACGCATTATTAATGAAATTTAAATGCCCTTCCTTTGTCATACTTCAAGCTTCAACTTTAAATTATAAATTATAAGTACTTATAATATTTTTGATGGACTAAACATTACCAATTGTTAAAAATAGGGAATTTAATTATTTATACATTTCTGCTTCCATTTAAAAAAAGCGACTAAGTGAGTAATTGTAATTAAACAAACCGTCGAAGCAATTCTTATCGAACTACAGCAATAAGTACTTACTTACATTTTCTTTCAAACAAAATCGATTTATCCCGATATCGAAATGAAAAGAACCCCTCGTTCTGAGCGCCCCCGCACCGATTGTATTTTTTGTCGGTTATCCGCTCCGCGCGCCCATTGGCGGGCATTTTTGTTCCAAATTCAAAAGCTTTTTCCGTGGGAGGGGTGGGCGGACAAAAATGGCGCGCCTTAAAAATTGAAGCTCCAAGATTTGAAGCTTAGACAATCTGGTATTGTTTGAATTTACTCGAGCGGGTTATTGGAAATTGTGAATTGTTTATGGAAAAATATTTATTGTTTTAAGAAGTAGAATTTGTAAAACCAGTTGCATGTTTTATTTATAAACAAACAAATGGTATCCTGCCTTTTCGCCGAAAATTTATTGCCGAATTTCACTTGCCAACCAACTTTTCACAAAAGTTTCATTTTGTGTTTGTCAAAAAATGTTTAAGTAGAAGTTTAGAAAGCATATCGGACATAAAAACAAATTTCCTATTGAGTTATCTACAGCGGCCTTTGCCAATGATTATGACAATAGTTAATCGACAACGTCGAGCGAGAAATGTGTTGAAATGACAAGTACAGTCGCCATCGGATATATCGGGGCGGCCAAGGTGGTCACAAATATCTGAACCACGCCTCTGTTGTCACAAGGCGATAAAGTGCATGTTCAGTATTTTTGAATTCCTTGGCCGCGCCGATTTATTCGAAGCGACTGTCCCTAGATGCGAATGATAAGTTACTTGATAATGGAATGCCTATGAGGCCTATACCTTCCGGCTATATTCCGGCATTACGGCTATGGATAAGCCTGTGGAGGAACATGATCTTCTACAGAAGGACATGATGTCACGATCCTCAGCTCTGAGGGAACGATTAATGATGAATGTAAAGTTTTTTTTACTGTTTATTCTACAACAGTTAAAAATATATTAAAAGCTCGGTCGGCACTACTTAAATATCTACATACATGTAAACAACAAAAGTCTTCTTTAATTTCTTCCCTTGACAATAAAAGCTTTTCTCTCGTGCCGCGCTCTCGATTGATATTATTTGCGATTCAACACGATTTTTTAATTAAACAGGGGCCGCTAACGACGGCCGCCATCTTAGAAACTGGAGCCTCCGGCCTTTTGAAAAATTTGTTTTGACGGCGCCAATTTTTGCATGAATTTACTTTCAAACAGAGAGAATTTATCTTTGCCTTTGAATAATGTTATTAGCCAAAACTTCACTAAACATTATCTTTGATCGA
This sequence comes from Pammene fasciana, assembly GCA_911728535.1. NCBI lineage: Eukaryota > Metazoa > Arthropoda > Insecta > Lepidoptera > Tortricidae > Pammene > Pammene fasciana. The sequence continues at coordinate 12,869,029 of OU452295.1, forward strand.
TGATGGTAATAAGTAAGTTTCGGGCATAGCGTATAATAAAAATCGTAACTGAAGTAAATACCTAAACATCAGGATCCTTGCATTGACGCGCAACACACGATCAACTCAAAGATACGCAAGAACACTCGTAGGTACACATGCATATAGGTTACATGACTTGTATTTCTTTGTAAACCCGTTAGCAAAAGTGCCATTCGCATTAATGGGTTAAATAAAGAGCAATAAATAAAATAAAATCAAAAGTTATTATTTTTGTAAGCATCGTGTAGGTACCTATAGCTAAATAGTTGCCATTGTACTTTTTAAACATTTTTCAAACAGAAACTTACAACATCTTTTCGCCGCCATCCGTTTCGTAGTGTTTTCCGCACTTAACCGAAATCAAATCAATTTATAACCGCGAACAAATCGGGAAAGTTCGGCTCGGCTCGTGTTTTTCCGACAAATGACGCCGATTACGCGAATGGCGGGAACTCGTGAAAAACTCCGATACAAAGTGATTTAAGAAGTTTACAAGTTGTGATTACGAGTAAATTGAAGCTATTAGCACACATTCTTCTTGTCTATAGTACATACTTACCATGTTAAAGTTTAGGTCTTAAATACGATAAATTAAATAGGTAGGTATGTAGGTAATGTAAGGCAGTAAAATGAAGAGAGATATATATTCTTTCTCTTGTCCAAGAAAAATCGTCAATATACAAATCAAGCAATACTCAGTTAGAAACGATATTACCTACCTACGAGTATAACAATAATATTAATTGTAGGTTTAGTGATAGGTAAGCCGCATACCGAAGTAAATCTATGTAAGTATAAAGTTCAAAAAATCGTAAACAAGACATTATCAACATTATATCTATACGAGCGCGAGTGGCGAGCATAAGGCAAACGTCCTTATGCTCGCCACGCTTAGCCCCACCCAGTAGTTGACACCCTGCTGCCACCTTTATTGCCAATGGTTTCAGTTTGAAGATAACATGTACTGGGATTGAGACTAGGGTTGCCACCTTTTTTTGAGAGAAATATAGTATTTTCCGAACCTACATCAAAAAAATATAGTACACCTTGTTGTTACCTCATGAAACGTTCCAAAAATATAGTATTTTTGTCTTTTTTGCATATTTTCAACAGTACACCAAGCCAAAATATAGTACGATACTATATATTATAGTACGGGTGGCAACCCTAATTGAGACTTACACTCGGACGTTTACCTAAAGTCGTTTAGGTATCAAATAATATTAAAGGTTCCGTTTTATAAACCACCTTTTTACATTAAAAAGCCCCGAATGGATTACGAAATCCCGTAGTCTTCCAGCATTTAATTCCTCATCAGTATTTGTATGTAAATGCAGTAAAATCCAGTCGAACTCTTTACGGGGATAACATTTAAATTGCAAACTGCCACCCGCAAAAAAGGGGACAAAAAAGGCGCCTCCCATTTTTGCCGTTTCTTACGAACGTCACCAAGACGCTGAGAGCTGCGAGGGTTTGATTCTGCGGTTATAAGGTTTCTTATAAATACTTCATAAAGTTTTAGTATCTACGAATACAAAGAAAGCCAGTGGCTAGGACGACAGGTATACACACTAAGAAATAGGTATGGCTATAAGTATTATAAGATGTATAAATAAATAATTCGAAGTATGTGTAGATCATAAACCTTCTTTGAACCAATCTGACACAAGCTGATTTGATTTGGTTAGGTCTAAACGTTCCTTGGTAACGTTATTTGTTAGTTCTTGTTAAAAAAATATTGCGATCACGCTAAGGTGTTATAAAGTGTTGGTTCCGTAGCAATATCTTGAGTATAAGTCATAAAGCACCGGTAACAAAAACACAAAAAGAACAAATTGCGCACATCTTACACAGTCACGTCATTAAGAGGGGACAAATGAGATTTTCTGGAGAATTAGTCAAAGATCCCTCCTGCGCCCGCGCCCCTCCCTCCCGCTGCGACAACTTGTCAATCGTACTTACAAATCACTACCTACTGTTTGCCTTAATTTATTTATTCATTAATATACTTAAGAAATTTTATTTAATAAAAACACTGACATTTCTGTTTCTGAATGCTTAGCTATTATTTACTATATCAATACGTGACCATGAAATTATAGACTACCACAAAACCGGAGTAATCTTAATATAAGTTTTGGTTGGCAAAGTTTACATTGTTATGGTTGGCAAAATCTTCCCAGTTTAGAAAATAACTTAGTTTCCTATACACCGAAGTTTGCGGTCGTTATATTATTTAATTTGTGCAATTATTATTCTACAAAATCTTGTTTTAATAACTAAAAGGATACACACAGGTCTTTACAGCACAACCAGTTCCCATTAAGAAAACAAGTTCTCCGTCTCTCATCATCGCAAAAACAAAATTATTATCACAACAAAACGCGACAACGAGCGCCATTTGCAAAACAAAAACCAATCAACACCCCCGCGTCATTATCAGTTATCGGTCTAATTCCCGCCATAAGCCACTGCCACTACCCTGCACTGGCGACACTACTGCCCTCACACTTACAAACGGACGTATCTACACTTACAACTCTTATTGAGTTCGGTCGTTTTAACTCAGCGCAGCGGGCGAGCGAAGCCACGAAATCGTGGTGCAGTTGCTAGTCCGAATGGCAGTTGCTAAAAGTCGTAAATCCCTTGTCTCTGAACGCTATTTTTTTATATTAGGGTAGCAAGAAAGGAGATCGTGTGATATTCGTATTAGGTTATAGTCTTATCTTAAAGATTAGGTTGTCATTATGAATGAGTCATTTTCAAAACTGAGGAATAAAAAAGTTAGGTTTACAATTAACATTGTTTCCTCCACATGTATAGCGTAAAAAACTGAAGTTTGTCAGTTTGATCGACGACATGAAATAAAAACGTAATAAAAATATTAAAAATGTAAATAAGTAAAATTTAAACTTACTTTCACTTATTCACACAACAACTAGGTAAATGTTATTATCACTGCATGCAGCTGTCTGTACTCACTTGTGTTTAGTCACTACGCGCGACATGTTTGCGGATGGAGACCTAAGCTCTCCGAAACATGTCGCGCGTAATGACTAAACACAAGTGAGAACAGCGTCATGCAGTGATAATAGTGTTAATATGTCTCACGGAAGTTTAAAAAGTAAATATTGTTTACAGTTGACGATATTTTTCATATACTAAAAACTAAAATTAAATAATACTTAGCAAAGATCATTTAACAACCCATTAACCAAAACCAGGTTAACCAAACTAAGAACTTAACGAAAAACTCAAAGATAATTTTAAACCGAAATGGCCCGAATAGTTGAGAGTTGAAAGCGAGAGTGTTGGAAACTTTTTAATTTGCCGGCGCCGTTCGGAAGTCGAATTTTTCATCCAACTTCGGCAGTAGTTAGGTGCGAGGCGAACGGTGAGAGTCCGACAGCCAGTTTACAAGAGTGCTTAACACTTTTTAAAAGGTTTTACACTTTGATGTTTAAGGACACAGTACCTACCTGTTTCATTATCATAGTACTTAATAGTGAATTTATTAAAACTATAATAACCTTCCGAATTACACATAAGTCACATACCTAACACAATGTTTTACGTAACACTTGCAGAAAAAAATTCAGGATAAAATATTATTATAACTTTCGTTACACCTGCGTGGAATGACACGCATTATAAATTATAAAATCATGAATACTTACCTAGTATTATTCCAATTTGATAAAATGTTTCAATTAGTCTTATTCTACCTTAACATAGTGTAAATAAAGTGTGTTCAGAGAACTCGTAGCTTTGTAGACCTTCCTGGTCAATAGATTTTTTGTTCAAAGGAAGATGAGTAAATACAAAGTAGTTTCGTCAACATGAACAACACGCTGCATCCGCCACGCTTCCTGCCGCCCCGGAAGTGGCCATTACGTCATGGCGGCCAGGAACTCAACTATTAATCACATTTTTCAAGTCACCAGGAAGACCTCTCTTCCTTCTTTCAATAGCTTATAGGCAAACATGCCTCTTTGTGGATTATATAGGTAATACAAAAAATATATTAAAATATCAACTTTTACTCGCTCTTATTAATAATTTATTTCGTATTTTTGTTGGTAGGTAATAATCACGTACTAGAATAAAAGTATCACATACATGTGGATGAACGTACCTACAGTTGGGCAGCAAGTATGAATTAAATCCACCCACGGTAGCTGATCGTCCTTCTTTTGAGTACCTACCTACTGTTTATAAAATAAATGTACCTGTAATGTAAATGTAAATATTAAAATAAATCATTCATTTAAGTTAGGTAGGTACTTATTTCTCATAAATAGTTTTTAATTGTAAAATTCATTGGTAAGCCGAGTTAATGAGCCTAAATAAAAGATAAAAAATATTAAATTTCAGCAGAAACATAAAGAGGGTCCTGCTCCTGCCTAACGAACTAAATCAGTCGATAAAATGAACTTACCGTAAAATATATCTCAGGAAATTAACATTTTTAACCTCTCCCAAACTCTTTACAAAACCCGACCAAAAGTTCCAGCAAATAAGGTTTAAAATCGGTCATCAAACAGATGCCAATAGCGAGGAAGTTTCTTAAGTTGGCAGCAATTATTCTTGGAAATGGCGCCAGAAAAAGTAGGGGATTTCAAAGGATTGGGCCAATTTAGATTTATTTTTCTCCCTCGCGGGGACCAAGTTTGTAGCCACCTCGAGGGACGGCCGGCGGCGTACGGAACCTAGCAAGTACGGGAAGGTACTTTCTTTAACATTTACTGATTTACGTACGACCAAGTTTATTGTCACTACCTTGAAAAAAAATTCAATCTTTACGTACTTAAATCGTTTTTAAGTAGTTTCAACGTTTTGAGCTAGAAAGGTATTCAATATATGAGTAGCAAACTCCAAAAACATATTTAGAGTAGGTACCAAATATTTCTTACGATCTACTTTAATAATTATTTTTCGCTTCTTCGCATTTCTAATAAGAATACTTTTTTTTTCTTATTGGAGGCACTCTTATTAAGAATTCAAACCGATAGATATTCAAAAATTTTTAAGTAATTTTTTTATAATGACATGATACGACAATTGGATAAAACTGTACTAAAAATAATGACCTATATACATACACTTACGCTAGTGTGATCCTTTTAATTATCAAAATTATTAAAATTAGGTGTATTTTTGATGACATAATATTGTGTACAAAGTGTTTTTATGAAATATTGTAACTAGACTTACAAGTTGCAACTAGATATTTATTAGAAGATTTAATCTCTCAATAACTAAACAAAATATCTATAAATTTTCCCTACATTACTATTATTGTTAGTTTAGTTAAGTCATCAACTGTCTCCGTTCTGTACTTTCGCTCGCCGTGCCGGTAATAACTTCACGTCGATAAAAAATAAAAGTAGGGTGGTTCCCCTTGTAAAAACCTTGGCTGCCCCCTCCTCCCTCCCCCTCCCCCTCCCCCTCCCCCGCCCCTGCCGAGCGCTATGTAGCTATAGCTATACATACAAATTACAACTTCAATATAATTACGTTTTACTTGATTCTACATCAGGTTTTTTGCTTAACATCTGGCAGCTAAATTATAATTTTTTTGTTAATATAATAAAATGCGAATAACAAAATTTTCAATTTTAATATTTTTTTGAGCGGTGGCCAGATTTGTTTAGAATACCTAATTACCTATATCCTCCGTTGTTTATATGATCATTAAATTTTTTCGTTAATAATGAAATTCTCAGAAAGTGGCACATTATTATCTATTAATATATTGAATATTTAAAAGATGTAAACAAGCAGAACCTTCTGAGTTCGTGACTTGACCAATAAGGTTTAACATTTTGTACCTATCTACTTTTCAATCTCAGTATTTGGCGAGTCAACTGGCTCCTGTACAAAGTATATGGAACACCCTACAAGGGGTCAGCAGGCTTGTACCTACTAAAATTTGCCCCAAAGCGAAACTCATCTAGTTACGAATACTTTTCATTCATATTTTTTTCTAGTGTCTGTAAAAAATAAAAGTATGCAAGAAAGCAGTAAATTAGGGCTTTAAGCCGGAAGCGGAAGGAGACAGACACATTCTTCTGGAAGCTCGCCAGCCGGGCGCGGGCGCGGGCGCGGGCGCACTCATTTAACATGGCGATAGTTTCCATTTCCGGTGCCCGGCTTCCGGTTGCGGCGACTACGAGTTGACAATACTGAAAAAATATTAAAAACATCATGTGTTAAGTTTAAAAAGCATGAGGGTACTATTTAGCAGATATAGTAGCCAGTATAGTACAGGTAATATCTACTGATAACATATAGGTATACTCGTATTACATGCAAGTTACACAAGTTCCCAAAAACTTGGAAAGTTACTACAATTTTACAAAAAAGGTTTTTTAACTAATAAGAGAACATGTAGATATACAACTGTAAAAATAAGATTAGTTATATGGTTAAATTTGTTAATTTCAAACGTTAACCTTTAACCAAGTGCATGGGACCTTCAGTGCCTTCAGCTACCTATTAGCTGCCGCGCGAAAAACTCCTCGACCTGAGAAATACATAAATAGCCAGTTTTTAATTAAACCTTTTACAAAGTGAGGAATTGTGTAACAAGTCTAGCGATTCTCGTTTCGCGTTAAATTAAAAACAATTATGAGGGGAGGTGCGGGGCGCGCGGGCCGCGGGGCAAGACGAGGACGAGATGAAAAATTAAGACAATTTCAGACGCTGTCCAGGGGGGCCGTTCCAATTACAACAATATTTTGTGACTTGATATTATTTTCAGTGCATTTATGTCACACTATATGTACATAATAGCGACTGTGATATAATAAAGTAATGTCAAATACTCGTAATATAATTCATATAAGTATTAAAACAATTCAAATACAGGATATTTTTTCAAAAACTATCCATATTGGTGGTGGTGATAAGGTAAGTTATTCTGAACTACTTCTTCTATGGGACCAACCCCGAAATCCTAAAAAAAATTTTCGTCGGCGTCGGCGTCCCCATTCAAAAGGTCAACTTCAACATCAGCCAATATTTTTTTTGAGATTTAAAAATTGGCCTCATACTAAAAGTTGTTTAGTATGGCCTACCAAATCACCTCGCATCGTATAATATGGCTAGTTATTGAAAAAAACATGTATTTATACTGATATAAGTATAATATAATTATGTTAGAGTGTCGTCATTTCAAAACAAGTTCTTGATACAAATGTTATACCTGATTATAAGTATCTTTAGACTATCATCTTATCTATCAAGATTTACTTAGCTATTTGGTATCATATATGATCAGGAGGTCATTTGACCAACAACAACCAGGAAACAAAAACAAATTTAGCAAAATTTTATAATGCGCAGACACAGGGATAGACTAATACAAAAGTTCAGTAAACAAGCTAAGTAGTAAGTAGTTTTATCTTTTTAGTAAAATAAAATACCTTTTCTCAAACATGCTCGGAAATGGCCGCATTTTATTCCTAAATCGAACACGGAAAGTGCTTCATTTTACTCCTAGGAGTAAAATGAATGTATGAAATTCCATTTTTTTCCGCTGCGTTAAACTTTTAAAATTCTCATATTTGCATATAAATCTAATGGGACAAGGCAAAAACGGATTCAGCCAAGTAAAATAATTCATTTAAACAGCCGTGTGTAGAGGGCTTCACAAAGTGCGCGCGCGAATACGCATGCGCGTACTGTGTCGGGCTATCTTGTCGATGGTTTATTAAAAATAAATTTAAAAAGCGGAAAAGTTAGTTTGTTATGGTAATTTACTTCGTTACGTTGTTTATTTACTTTATAGTACAAAATAAACTTAAATAATGATTTTCAGAAATGAATGTAGTGCGGAAATCGATAGCGCTCTACCTAATTTTGAAAGAATAATAGTGGATTACTTGCTTCCTGCTAGGTCAAGAGACGAAGGGTTTATGTTTATGACGTATGTATGAATTCGAAGATGAGCATAAATGCTAATATCTTTTCTGAAAATGTGTTTTAGCTTATTTCAGTTATCAAAAAACAAAAAGCCAACTATGGTGTGGTTTATTTATGCTATTTTTAAAAGTACCTCCGTATTACCTATTATAAAACACAGTATCAACACAACTTTTCCAATATAAAATACTTGTAGTTTTTTCTTTATTTCCTCACATATTTGAGAAAAGCACTATGTATACCTCAGCGGAAACAGGAATTTTCTGACTCGGAACTAGTGCCAGGCCTCGGCAAGCCTCGCCCTGGCACCCAAGTACCTCGTCAGAAAATTCCTTTCTTTCCGTACCTCGGCAACAATGTACTATACCTGTCTCGAAAACTCCGTAAACTCACACAATAGAAACCAAACAAAACAAATAAAAAACAGATGAATAAAAACGTCAAAAGAATACGAAGAGATAGCGAAAGAAACAAATTAAATACCTACAATAACCACCCTTCCCCCCAAGAAAAAACCGAAACGAGACAGCATCACCCCCACCCTGCGATAGAGGGGGACGGAAAACGCCCCGCGAAAAATTAAGATTCAAATTGTAAGAAAATTAAAATTCGAACGGTCAAGGCGCTCTCTTTCCTGCCTACGGGGGTAGAGTATTGCTGTCCCTGTCGCTCTCTTGAGTAAAAAAAGAAGGGTTCGTTTAAGGGGACTGATTTGAATAAAGTTATTGAGATGGAAATGGCAGTAGTTGAGGGATGGCGGGAATTTACATTTCTTTGTTTTTTCTTTTTAATTACTTATTGCAGATTTTAAGTGTACATTTGTTTTACTTTTTAATTCGCGTTTCTATATATTTAAGAAAAACAATACACTCCTTTTTTGGGCAGTCGTGTAAGGTTGTAAATCAACAAATCAAAAATCAAAATAGATTAATAATTACTGCCTATCCCTTTACTCACATTTTGATAAGGCACTCGTAATCCTTTGTTTATTATCAACGTACTTACAACGAACAACGTAATCAATAACTCTAAAAATAAAGCACTTACTTAATTATTAAAAGGAAATCTTAAGTTGTTTATTTATAGTTTATTTAGGTATTTAAACTCGTGCAGTTCTGAATGTTTACACAAGGTACGGTGCGTGTTAAGCTAATACTGAATTATGTTTTAAAATACATTATGCAAATCAGTAAAGTAAGCGTCCTAGTGCTCGACACGCTACCGCCCAATAGTTAACCTTGCTATCGCCTTTATTGAGAACGACCTAAGTTTCAAGATGACATGTACTGTGACAGTGACGAATGATATGGAAACTGTATTAAAATCCCTAAAGAGGTCTTAGTCCAAAAATCGCAACATACTTTAGTATGAATCTCGATCCACAATAACATCAAACATCGTAACCACTTGCCATTTGTATTTTTCAGTGAGACCCTCAACGTCGATCGCCACAGTCGTCCGTCACACTCGTCGTATGTCACAAAGGTGACGCCACCGCGGCACCGCGGCACCGCCACCGACGCGCGGCGTCGCGGCACCGTCCCAATACAACACTCGCCGCCATTCCACGAGCTCCACGACCCACGACCTGTCACTGTCAGCGACCGCATCTCGTAAGTATTTATTACGCTAACAATAAGTATTACAGGTCAGATATACCTACACTACAGGCAGTAATCGTTAAGTGTTTACAGGCAATTATTCCATAAATATTAAATATATGCCCAAAAACTTTTAATTCACATCGAAAGAACGTTACTCATTACTGATAAAGATAAAGAAATGTTTATTTGGCATATACACTTAAACTTATTTACTTATGTAAAATGACATCACTTAACGATTACACCCTGTATGTGTAATCGTTAAGTGATGTGATGTGAATAATTGACATGGTGACAACTTTCCATTGACTAAGTATTCCGACAGATCTTACACATACAGGGTGTAATCGTTAAGTGATGCCATTTTACTCATATATAGAGAAACGTCAACCTACTCCTCATTTATGGATCATTTCAGCTTTATTGCACAAAAAAACATCTTGAAGTACAAAAGGCGGACTTACTGCCATAGGGCGATCTCTACCAGTCAACCTTGGGGCAAAGCAGAGATATTGTGGGCGGTGCTACTAATAGTAAAACAAATACAATCGAACTTACAATCGAATAATTACAAAATGTATCCATAATATATCAAATACATAAGTACATAACATATAAAATACATAATAATATATAATATACATGCTATATTTATTTACATACCTACCTATAGACGAACCATACACTACAAAAACACTTAGGAAACATTATTTCTAACACAATTTTCATTTCTAAGTAATGAGAGAAGACATGAAAAAACTATCTGGTACCTCGACACGACAATGCTGCATGGATATTCTAGCAAGCGAGGGTGAAGGGCTACTGATTAAATAACATTTTTATAAACGTGTTTGAAACATAACAAATAGGTACAAGTCAATAGTTTTCTTCTAGCTTCACTTTATTGTACGACGTGCAAACATACCTAAATAATAACTTCAAAACATATGGGAATATCTCTAAAAAAAGTTAGCGCAACCTTTATCTATGTATTAGGTAATTGATACAAGTGTTTTTGAACTGATGCCTATAAAAATAGTTCACTTACTATACCTCTACATACAAATACTTTTAAGTAGGTAAGTACGAAAACAAAAGCTTTCTATAATTTAAAACAACGCTTTTTTTAGATAATTAAATGGCGACGTCAAAATCTCGTGATCAAAAGGGGAGAGCGGGGAAAAATGTCCCCCGCGGGGGGGGGGGGGGGGGGGGGTTCGCTTTGTCCCGTTATCTATACAATTATTTGAAGAAAGTAAAGTCTCGCAAAAAGATAGGAAGGCTGGACGCCCGCTCCTCCTGTGCGGCCGTCGGCTTTTCGTGTCAGATTAAATTATTATTTTTGTCTAGTAGGAAATATCATTATAGCATCAGTGGACTCAGACAATCGTATTTAGTTCTTTTTCTTTGCCTGAAATCTAAACAACATTAATAATTGATTTTATTGAATGATTTTAATGAAGTTCAACTAGCTAAGAATCGCTTAACAAGAAATAAAGAAAACATTTATTCGTTACAACAATATGTAAACAAATACTTAGTCTAAGGATAGCACTACTTATAATTAAGGCATAAATATGTGACACCTAGAAATTTAAATTCGAGTTGTGCAACGATTGCAAAAGCACTTATTTAATAGGAATAACGCATATGTATAACGTTGTAAATATGGAATAATAATATTTAAATTCATATGTTGACTTTTTTATGTCACTTAAGGAAACAATTATATTATTTCAGGCCACTTGAGAGCACCACCGCCTTCGCCGGACGCCCTACAAAAACGATCCGCGAAAGGGGAGCCGCGGCAAAAATGACGCTCCCAAATAAAATAAATACACCACCATTTCAAGAAAATCTGCCTCGCCCCCCGCAGTTCATAGTATACAGGGCGACGGAGGGGAAAGAGGATGGCTGTCGGGGGTACCGGGGGGTGGGCAAGTTATAACTGTCTTCTACAGTAAGGATTCTGGGAGAGCTATATAGATTGCGCTACTTCAAGATTTGCGAGGGAAAAAATAATTGGGAGCTTCGTTTGTTTTTAAACTTTGCTTGTTATAAGTTAGGGTTTGAAAATGGAGCGACATTTATTTTTTAATTAATTGATAAAGTTTTACAATATCCCCGACCGAATACAATAAATATGAACCGATCTCTCGTGTGGGCACTGGGCAGGCACGCAAATTAAATATAAAGGTTAAAAAAAGGAAGTTAATTTTAATTTGTTGTATGTGTTAATTTTAAAGAGTTTTCACATTGACCTTTTTGTTTTTAATAATTTATATACTTATATACCTACGCGTAGCAAAGATGTATTTCGGTGCGTAATGCCTACAAATTAAATTAATATTTTGAATGTCATATTTTAAGGAGCGTGTTCTTTTAATTTGGTGCATATTTAAGACAATTATACAGATTATATATTCATACACTAGTCCGGAGCTGATGTCGTTAAGTAGGTGAGGGCGTGAAACTACATTTTTGTCAAGATAACAATAGCGTGTGCAGATCATTTTGACTTCAACGCCCGCTCGGCTACTTCTACTGCCGACGGTACCGTAAGTAGATACCTACTTAGGAAAAAAATAGCAAAGATTATCCCGCCGTTTAATTTTAGTCACAAAGCGACTAAGAAAATATCCATAAAAACATTATTTTTTCCTCATCAAGAATGACAAGAATTGACCGGAATACCTACCTACTGAAAATGATCTGAAAAGTTGTTTCAAAAGGAATACTTATTTCAATCGTTTCACAGGTGTGACGTCGACTCGATATTACGTTTTATAAGAAGCAAGACAAATACAAAACTTTATCGAACACACTTATTGGGATCTCAAAATACCTCCCCTCGCGGCCTCATCTTACCCTCGCATCCTCGTAGCTAATCCTGTACAATTATAAACAAAACCTTAAGCTCCTTACTTTTAGAGTTCATTTTCAAATGTAATGTTATAAAAGTACGAGGTTGCTAAAGTAATGAATAAGTATGAAGTTTGTTTGTCGGATTTCGTGTCAAGTGCTGGAAGTATTGGAACACGTAAAAGTCGTAGTCGTCGTACAATGCGATATCTAATTGGTAGTCGAATATGAAAAGGCGTATGTGACGTAAGGTTATTACTTTACTTTGGCCCTGGGTGACTTTTACATTCAAATTTTAAGTAAATAGGTACCTATTATTACTTTATAAATTATGAATTCAGATTTTTTAACTTCAGAATTAATTATTGTAACGGCGGGACTCGCTCTGTTTGTGTAAGAATGTCCCATAATAATTATTTATTTTACTGTGGAAATAGGTTTTTTTTGCTAGATTTTCTAAATTTCTTGTTTAATTTTTTTCCTTAAAATATATATTTTATCTTATTTATAATTAATCGACATATATTTTATATCCTCATTACCTTGGCTTATTTATAAGATAGGTCAATAATAGCTCCAAGTTCAATTAAATATTAGATTTGTTTGGACAAAAACATGTGACATTATGTGTACAGTCAACATCAAATATATTGTAACAGCTAGAGTAGCCAAATAGTTGGTCACACCATACAAAACATATAGTGTGAAGAACTATTTGATCACTTTGGCTGTTACAATATATTTGATGTTGACTGTACAGTTTAATTCCACCGAAGGTACCTAGTAGTCGACACTGTCGACAGTGACGCATGCGCATGACGCGCTATTCGATAAAATTACAATAAGAATATCACCTATAAATTCAAACTCGAATTTTGTTTTAATTTATTTATTTATTTTATTAATTTACAAGAACGGTTTTCACTAATTACGCTTGCATAAAGTGTATCTTTTCTAAAAAGTGGGTATGTTTAGAAAACTCCTGCAAAATACAGACGTACCACCTCATCTTTCTTTAGTCGACAAAGCTAGGTATGTATGTAAATAAATACATATACATACCTACATACAGGTTGTAAAAAAATACTGGTGATTCGTTTAAGGGCATATTATTACTTGGTATCGTATTGCGACCAAGGATAAACAGAAGAAATTTTGTTTGGACGGAAACAATTTTTTTGTATGGGACATGCCGTCCCAGTCCCAGCCGGCCAAACCTCCATACAAAACCATTATTTTTTTCGCGTAAATAAAAATACCTTTAAACGAATCACCAGTATCTTTCACTTTCGAAATCAGATCACTTTGGCCCATACGAGGCATTTAAATATGCGTGTCTGTGGGATGACTGTGATGATGTTATCTCGGCTACCTACTATGAATATTCTACACGTAGCGGTGGTACTGTACTGGTACCCACTCGTACTTATGATTTCTTTATACCTATAGCCTCGAGCGTCCTTCAAAGAAACGGTCCGCGAACCAATTTATCTGCGCGCTGTTTTCTCTCCTTCTATTTTTCCTTTGTCTGGCGAGGCGACCATCTCCCAGTTTTGCTGCAATAATTAAAAATATAATAGGAACAGACAGTTTCTTCTAATATATCCTTATATTACTTTAGATGACGTGTACGCTGGTTAAATTGGTGCTGAGTATAGATAAAATGTACCTACAGTCACCGGCAATAGTACCTTCCTTACAGGAAGGCCGCAAAGATATGTTACACGCTCTTATGGAACTACAAATAAGAGCGAGTCACATGTTTTTGGGACCATTATGTAGGAAGATACTATTGTATAAGTGACAGTACGAGATTAAAATATTCCAATATTATTGTAATGTTCGATCTGGCATTGTAGTTGGTCACATCACAGCGGAGGGCCTCAGCCTAACCCGTTGTCAGGTAATGTTATAAAGATTGAATACACCGTGGTACAAGTGTTGGCTACAAGCCGATTTGTTCTGTACGTGTTTTATGCTGGACATAATAAAGGTGTATTCCCATCTGTGCCCACCGGAGACAGGTGGGAATAGTGTTTTCATAGTAATCAGTCTCGTCTGTCCCCGCCATCGCCATATTACGCGTGATCAAGGCGGGAACACGGCGGGAACAGAAGACAATACACCATAATAAATAATCACACACGTAAAGTGACAACGTTGTCACACGGCAACTTAATGTCCCAGTTAAATCTAAATAATTAACTATTTCAATAAAATATTGTACCAGCACCCCAGACCCCAGGCCCCAGCCAATCAAAAACACGATGGAATGGTCCGTCCCAGTTCCGTCAGTTTTTTCTCTGACATAAAATCTGCGAAGGAAATTGTCAGTCGGGAGGAAATTGGCCGCGCCTCCGTGACCGGCGCGGCCCGGCGCCTTACTGCGAGCAAAAATTACTAATACCTTTTTACCGACTGCGGAGAACAGAGGCCTAAGTATTTATAACTTCCTGAGCAATGGGACTTCATGAAAACAATTAAATAATTATTTTCTGCCGAATAGTATGAAGATTATTATTTTTAATACAATTGATTTCAAATTCGCACCATAATGTATTTAACTATTCTAGCTTTTTAATTGCAATTATCGCAGTTTTATATCTTTTCCTCACACTCGCTAATAAAGCACGTAAATTACACGCAGACGGGAATAATAGAAATAAGACTTAGTCCCTAGGGAGTTATTGTCATTTTAGTAACTTGGCTTGAAATTAGGCTCTCGTTCGCAATGTGTCATCCGCCATTTTTCACAATTAACACTCTCAGCGCCACGTGGGTCGCCGGCGGCCCACAGAGTTTCAAGCGCCGCTGGCCACACGTATATTTTGCAACTTTATCAGCAGGCCACGTGGGCCGCCGGCGCTCCACAAATATTTTTATGCAGCAGGCCTCTATCGTTTTTAGTATCTTTCCGTGCAGGCCACATGGGCTGCCGGCGGCCCACAAAAATTTCAATACAGCAGGCCACTATTAATTTTCAACAGTTTTAAGTTACTTTACCGGCAGGCCATGTGGGCGGCCGGCGGGGCAATTTATAAACTTTACCGCCAGGCCACGTGGTCCGCAATGACCCCACAAAAATAAATTTACAATCTTTTTAACCAACTTCAAGATTTCGAAGGAGAAGTTTCTCAATTCGTCGGAATCTTTTTTTTTGCTATTTTTGTTTTATGTATGTTCACCGATTATTCGAAAACTGCGGGACTGATTTGGAGAATTCTATTTATTTTGTTTGAAACAGTATACTTGACAGTTGATCCCATTGTCATCAGGTCAGGATCTGATGATGGGACCCTGGAGAAATCGACGGAACTCTTCAAATATAAAGGCTATAGGCACACCTATCTATAGTAATTTGAGTATTTTTTACAGTAGCTCCGGCATTAGCTTTTGGAAAGGTGGAGGCTAAGTGAAGTCGGTTACTTTTTTTTTAATTATCCATATGCGGCATCTCTTCTCAAATTCAAACTTTCCACAAAAAAACTGATACGATACAATCAGTGCTAATTACAATGCTTTGCCGTTAACGATTCTGCAAAGTATTGTTTTTTCCATACCAGAGGCCTATTTTATAAAGCTACAACGCCTGTCATCTCACAGGGCGACGCATGTCGTCTCACGGAACGACGCATCTGTTTTGACGGTGCCTATTGGAGGTCACTGCGTCGCGTCGCTGGGCCACGGGCACCGAGCGGAATTTCACAATATCTGAAGTAGCAACAAATGAGCAACAATGATTATACTATTTGCTTTTCCATCTTTTGAGCAATTTGCACAAAATAAATCACAAAAGTAAATTGTGCAATATCACTATATCTGAAATAGCAACAATCGTTACACAATTTGCATTTGTAATTTACTTTTCGATATTTTTTAAACTTGATTGTGCACGTGTTGCTCGGCTGAGTTACAAAAGCTTACTGAGGAGAAATCAGCCTGGCGCTAGCACCGGGCGACATTAGTACCTGAGTGGCGCGACAGATGGCGCTACTAGTCGATCGATGAATTCAGTTGATTAGGGCTGAGTTACAAAGGTGTTATCTCATATGTGGTTCATGCGAAGGCACGAATACCTAAATACACGGACACTGTGTGTCCGTTGTAGGACACTTTGACTAAATAAATTTTTAGGGTTCCGTAGTCAATCAGTGTAATAAATTTTATTTTAATGAGATTTTAATTAAGCGCCTTTTTAGAACCTGTGTTATAAAGTTAGGTTCAACGAACCTTTTGGGGGAGGGGGGGGGGGACCACCATCTATCTCTGGAACTTACTGTTATTCTCGCGTCCAAAAGACTAACAAAATTTTGAAGCCCCGACTTCAAAAATTGATTGTGCGAAATTTCGGCCTGCTGGGTTTTACCATTGACTTTATCTCAAGAGAAAATTTGACATGGATATGGTTATCTGGTATTGGTCTGCCTGCAACCCACGCGGCCTGCTGGTAAAGGTATCAAAAATGTAACATACTCTGCTAGACTCGAATTTATGTGGTCTGCCGGCAGCCCACTTGGCCTGCAGGTAAAGCTTTTAAAAATCTTGGTGGCCCTCTGAGCTCAAATTTAGGTGGGCGGCTGGTGACCCACTTGGCCTGCCACAGCAGAAAATTCGTTTGTTCTATGGCGCTGAGAGTGTTAAAAACTATTCTGTATTTATACCTCAATTCAATTAGACTGTAACGGTACACGGAAAAAAAAGCTTCCGGGTTATTCTCAATCCAAGACATTATATTATCTTGAAAATATTTCCTCGTGACAAGTATTTATTTCCTTTATCAAAAATATGATTCTTCGCTCAAAATACCACATTTTCTTGAAATTGAAATATAAAAATATATTGTTTCAAGAGTATTTACTTGAAATAAGTTGATATGGAGAAATTGATTCAAGTAATTCAAATCGTTTCGGGGCAACTAAATATCGTTTTCATAGCAAAAATGCATTTTATTTCAATCAAAATAAGTTTCTCTGGTTAAACACAAATGTGTTCTTCACATAAATCAATTCTTCTTTGTAAGGAAGATTTTTCTTTTCGTTAGATCAAACAACTACTTTCGAATGAAATTTTAAATTATTGGCCCTAAGTTATTTTAATCTTTATACAAAATCATTGAAATCTTATCTCAAGTAAATATTTTCTTGCGCTAGTTTAGTTATGTTGCGCGCCAATAGATGTCTCTGCGTGTAGGTTACAACATGTTAATAACGTTTGTTCGACGTAACTTCATGACCCTAGGCGTCTGGCAAAGGATTATTTGAAATTCGCAGTAGCGATTACAGACTAGGTAATACAATTACATATAAGTTATGAGTATGAGATATTCATAATTTATTATTGTATTATCACTTTTTAATTAAACTTCGTTTCTCGGGTTTAGCCCTAAAAAAACAAAGTTTCTAGTATAAGCTTTTTAACAATGTCAATAGTTCACACGAAGTTGACGAGAACTCTTAAATCAAAAGAACCGTATTGTTAAGGTGATAATTTGCATTCTCTTGGATAAAAATAATCGTATTCTCAAATGAATGTGACGTGATTCTCACTTAAAACAAATATTTAATTGATTTAAAGACATGATTCTCTTAAATTGAATACAATTGTTTTTGGTCTCAGACCATATTCATTTGCCGACACTATTTAAAAGTTTCAGTTTAACATAAATTTCTCAATATGATGAAATAAGATTTTTAAATGAGCAAATATACTGTTATACACCAAGAGTGTAAAATATCTTTACTTGATAGAAACACTTCGACTTAAAATAAGAGTAGATTGTTCTTCAAAGAAACAAGTATTATCTTAGTTAAAAGAACACTAAAAAATCTGTATTTAAGAATCTTATTCGCTTCGTTATATTCAAACTTTATTGCTTTGCATGGAAGAAATTTGCTTTATATTAAGAAGTCTTTTTTTCCGTGTAGGTACGAGTACGTCTGCTCAAGGAAAGCGGGCCAGGAAGGTCTGCTCAAGGAAAGGGGAAAGTACCTACACATCAAACTTTGCAAACCAAGATAATCCGTTTTCACTTGGCCTTTCATGATTCTGTATTAGGTGCATGTGCAAATGTGCAGTGATCGCTATAGATGACATTGATGCAATAGTATCAGAATCAGGAGTTCGATTTTTGAATCTCACCGGGTGACTTATTTCATACTAAATAGTCATCGGCTGCATACAAAAAAAGTCACCGGTGAGATTCAAAAATCGAACTCCAGAATCAGCATCAGATCATTGATTCATAAAACACATTATTTTACATGTCAGTTTTACAATAGGTATATGTCAAGATATAATTAGTATACACTTAAGAGTCTACTTAGGAGGTAAGAAGTATTTAAGTACATCTGTTTTTGTATGAGAAAGGTAGGTTTTATTATCATTATCGTTGTGGCTTTATTTGGATCAATTCAAAAATACAATGAGTACAGTAATATTTAATGCTGTAACAAAAGTAAGAAGGTAGGCAGGCAGGTACAACATAACATTTTTTTCAATATGTGACAGACTTTTTGATAAAATAAAAACCATAAGCGGAACTTAAGCAGAATCGGTTGTGTATCCTGAAATGTCATTCAATTTAACTCGAGAAAGTGCCTTATCTTATGGTTATTAAATAAGTACTTTCATATTATTGAGTATGTGGTTACGTACGAGTAACACGAGTAAGTAAAATACTAGTTTAATACCTTGAAGCATAATATTTCTTAGTGGTTTGTTAGTAGATATTGTTAGGCTACGTCAACTTAATCTTTCTCGAGTCAAATAGGGCCCTCGTCCCTGTGTAACATGATTATCGCTGCATTAGGCAAGTCAAACGGCATCCGATCCGTCTCAAGCGCCCGACAAACAAACCGATCCGAAGAAATTACCGAAAACCTTTAAATTAGGAAACTCATAACAACCCGTTTTTAGTCGGTTTGTTCGCGATTGATTTGTATTCGCGGAGATAAGTAATTACGCCACTCCAGGCCAGATCCATAAATCCGGGGGGGACCCCCGGGAAAAAAGGGGGGGGCTCTTCTTATATTTAAATATCGACCCCTTCCTGGTAGGTGCCACGGTTTTTCCAGTAAAAGGGGTAAGTGACAGAAGCAGGGGACAGGAGAGGCGTGGAGACGCGGATTAGATGTTTTGTTATTTCAGCTAGAAAAAATAAAATATTATAAAATGGGAAAATGTTTACGCTATAATTATGATATGCTTCCCGTTAGGAAGAAGAGTATTAAAAAAAGATACACTACATATTTTATAGCCTGCAGGAAATCAACTGAACATGCTTTTAACACGTTTAATTTAACTAATGGTACCGAAAATAATATTTTAGACGTCTATTGTATT
The DNA here is from genome assembly GCA_911728535.1 of Pammene fasciana. NCBI lineage: Eukaryota > Metazoa > Arthropoda > Insecta > Lepidoptera > Tortricidae > Pammene > Pammene fasciana. The sequence goes on from OU452295.1 coordinate 12,888,783, forward strand.
AACACTTTAAATTACTTGACATTAGCACACCATATAAAAAAGGAAGAAAAACGGTACCAAAAAATAACGGTACCGAAAATAATATACTAAACGTTTATCTACTTTAACGCATTAAATTAACCGACATTAGCACGCAATATACAAAAGGAAGAGAAACGGTACCAAAAAAATAACGGTACCGAAAATAATATTGTTAGTCCTAGCGCGAGCACGAACAGTAATGAAGTTATTGAAACTTATTATTTAAAACCAGTAGTTTACAATATAATGATACGGAAGTGGAGTCTACTCTCCGCACGTAAGTAAGAAAAAAAGAACAAGTAAGACTAAAAAGTATCAAATAGAAAAAATACGGCTAGAAGCCTGATATTCTGGGAAGGAGCACTGACTTCTATCGAGCATAAAAGTCAGGGCCTTCAGCACTTTTCTATAACCATTTTTGGTCGATATATTTTCTTCTTCTTTCGATTACCTACGGTAGATCAAATTCTACATTTTTAAATGATTTATTACATATGTACAAAAACAAAATAACGACTACTACTTTAATGCTTTTCATTCCATGAATCTATATTTTACTAATTTAGCTATTCTGACTAAATATTAGTTAATGCCTTTAAATTTTAAAACAAAATATAGGGTTGACAGACCAAATAAAACGGATCGTCTCCACAGTTTCTTCTATTCTGTCTCAAGATGGACTTAAGAAGCAAAAAGGAAAGAGTCCACGGGGCGGGGGCGGGGGTGCGGGGGTGGCCGCCCAACCCATCGGAACAGAATAATAATCGCCAAAAGAAGGGTGGAAAAATATAAATAGCTCTATCTACCACCCTTAGATATTAAAATTTGTACCCGGCCGCTTTCAATTTTGCTGAAATAAAATTAGGGGCTATTCGCCGCTCTTGGACTATTGCTTTGTTCAATCCTTGCAGGCTTATTCCTTGCCTACTTTAAAATATTATAACCACTTGTCATTTATTGAGTGGTCAGTGTACTAACAGCATATTCATTTTATATTATTAGACTGTTAACAAACTCGATGAACGCTCGAACGCTTCTTCATACGAAATACACCTACAACATATTTTGCACCTGCACCGGTGTTGCATAGGTAAGTGATAAGTAATAAATGGGAAATTAATACGTACTTACTCGTACGTGTATGGATCATAAATGGAACCAACTTTTTTTATATAATTAATGAATTGTACATGTATTAAGATGTGTTGTCCACAAGATGGACAGACGACCTTATAAAGGTCGCCGGAAGACGCTGGATGCAAGTCGCTTCCGACCGATACTTATGGAGGTCCAAAGGGGAGGCCTATGTTCAGCAGTGGACGTCTTATGGCTGAGATTATGATGATGATGACATGTATTACAATCGACGTCAAAGATAAGTTCACACTTTTGAGCCTTATTACAAAGCATTAAGATGCAAAAGTGTAACCAGCATATCTTTAACGTCGACTGTACGTTTAATGTATTAATTTCAAAAAAAGCCGGATTCGACGAAAATGTCGAAAATACAATAAAATGGGTACATGAATTTAATTGTACATTTGTCGATCACAGGCCAGTGGTTTGTATTAAGCTTCCTAAACCCCAATACGTAGTCCATAGCAACATTTTTTTTTTCAAGCCACTGATTTAGGTTTTAATAAGGTTTTGTGCCTTCGCAAATACAACCGAGGCCGAGGCAGCGTAGTATCTACTAGTAGTAGATCCACAACCAGTAAACCACATCCCACCAAAGTAGTCAGATTCGCGGGGGCAACCAGTGATAAATAAAAACATAAAAACTAAATAAGGTTTAAACCATGCACTATGCACTAGGCCCGTCTAGTCACCCCGGCAGCGGCAGCGGCAGCGGCAGCGGACTATACTAATCTAGATTGCTTTCCCACAGGTTTTTACACTATCGCCGCACGTCGCATATTACCATAAGTCTGAATTAACGAGCTCTGGCTTTCATTTAAATATATTCTATGCATAAACATACTTCATAAATCATCAAATATTTTTTCACCTCACTAGCTCGGAAAGCCCTTTTTGTTTGTTTAATATCTATTGTGAAAATCGCTTTTTATCCACATGTGGTGAAAGAGTTTTGACATAAGTGGCAAGTGGCTTAAGTGACATTTGACAGCTAACAAAACGTAAAACGTTAAAAGTGCAGAATTTTTAACATCGCAATTAATGAATTGCATCGAGTAAAAACACTTAATACAGTCTTACAACTTTATTTTAATTCATAAATATCAGCATTCAACATTAATCTTCATTCTTTTTGTAAAAACGGATAAATTGTTCTGACAGCCGAATAAGTCTACGTACGAACAAAACGCATCTGACATTTAATAAAACCTTTTACGTCAAAACTTTTCATTTCAATTCATCCATCATATCAACGTTAAATATTCGCATGTTTTTCTAGGTTGTTTTGTTAAAAATTAGTGATTCGAGTGATGAAGAAGTATTAAACACCTGAGGAATTACGGGAAACCGAGCAAAATGCACCCTTTTTCTTATTTTCCTCGCTGTAGTGAGGTGAAAAGTTTTGTGTTATACACGGGTGAAAGTTATTTTACGTCTCGTGTATTAAAGCACTCGCTACGCTCAGGATTCTATTTTTGAACCACTCGCTTCGCTCGTGGTCAATAATAGAATCCTTTCGCTAGCTCGTGTTTCAAATAACACTCGCACGTAAAATACAACTTTCACCCCTTGTATAACAAATAACTATTGACTTTGAAATCATAAGATAAATAAATAACGTGTAAAATGTATAGTAGCGGTAGCGATCGTTTTCAACCGACTTCAAGATTTGAAGGAGGAGGTTATCAATTCGTCGGGATCTTTGTTTTTTTTGCTTGTTTTTTTTTTATGTATGTTCACCGATGATTCGAAGACGGCTGGAGTAATTTGGAAAATTAGTTTTTCGTTTGAAAGAGTATACTTTGCAGTTGGTCCCATTGTCACCAGGTCCAGATCTGATGACGGGATCTTGGAAAAATCGAGGGAACTCTTCAACTATTATAGGCACACCTATAGTGATTTCACTATTTTTACAGCAACTCGACCACTTCCTCTTGGAATAGCGTATCTTAAGTGAAGTCGGTTTTTTTTGTTAAAATTATTATCATTTCATCTTCACATACGTGATTATCAGCTTTATGAAGTTGTCGGTAGGTAGAAAAATCAAATATAATAAACAAAAAAGTGAGGTCACGTGAACCGAGAGGTTATACAGCCTTCCTCGGGTGGAATATTATTCTCTCCACTTCGCACCTATCCTGTATCGCGACGCGACATAGGTTTCCCCGAGGTTGTCTGACCCCACTTCACTTTGATCGCATTCTACAATTTACTTAATTCGATAGTCTTCAAAAATGTCGTTAGCACGATGCAGAACTTAGTCATTCCTATAGCTGGTCCAATATACGCGAGAACTGGACTCAGATAACCATTGTAATTGGACCTTGAGATCCTTTAGTTATAATTTATAGTTAGTTTAATTTTAAATAAGTGTTGTTTGTAAATGTATGTAGTTGATATGATTTAATATATACATACTTACTAATATACTTTATTAATAAATATGAAATCTGTATTAAGCATAGCTTTATTATGTATGTAGATATGTATTAGTAGTGAGTGATATCTGATGATGATGATGATCCTCCTGACCGATTTCGGCCACAGCGACTCGACTGTGCTTCCTGGAGTGCGATAGATCCTTTATAACTGTTTTTATTTAGGTATAGGTATATTTAGGGGGCTTTCGGACAGATGGCGCGATTGACTTGAGCTTCAAAAAGTTCTTAGGCTCTGCTGCTCTACTATATAAGTTACTCTATGACCAAGCTCACAGTCGCACTTCACAGAGCTATACTGGTTTGAGTCGGGCGCTCGCCTCGCGATGGCAGCCGAATAGAATATAGCACTTGAACTTGAACATAACACTTGAGGCATAAGATAGTCAAGAAATTGTACGCGCAAAATTCATTCTTATCGTCTTTAAATTAAGTTTTATTTTGCTATCTTTTGTATTTTGTTATCTTTTAAATGAAGTGGAATTGTGTACGAGTAGGTAGGCGAATAGTTAATTTTGGGTATGAACGTAAAAATATTTTCATTGTCCTATTACTCTGTTGTCTTTAAGAAATCTGGCCATATTTCACTTATAACAGTCTAAACCGTAACAACAATAGTAGTTTATGTAACTGTTACGTAATAGGGGTCCTTAAAACACGAGTGTGGTTTTATGAAACGAACGAAGTGAGTTTCATAATAAGAGATACACACGAGTGTTTTAAGGCCTAATTACGTACAGTTGCATACACTGCTTTATCTACACACATATTATAAACCCGAAATGATGATTGAATGACTGCCATTGCATGGATTGCACCGCCATCGCCATGACCAACTCGATTGTGCCGGCGGTCGGGAGGCGCGTGCCGGCAGGCGGGGCCCACCCGGATTTTCATAATGATATCGAATTTTGCTTATTATTTGACAATAATAACATCGTTACAGATAAGACATTTGTTCTAACTACTAACGAAACAATCTATTTTTATGGTGGTTATAACGTGCGGTTATTGAACGCATCATGGAGGGTTTATGATATGGGTGTAGATAAAAATATTTTTACATCATTCGTGAACGTTATGAAATAGGTACTTATATGGAAAGAAAAATATTTTTTACTGGGGCTTACACTTTTAGAGTAATACATTAAATCAGTAGAGTTATGGCCAGATTTGTGGTGACCTATCTAGGTAAAAAATGTATACTTTTCTTTTTGTTTTTACTTAGGTTACTTAGGTACTGAAATATCAAATAAAGTTGTTTACAAAACTTACATAAAAAAGTAGGTGAGCAAAAAAAGTCAAAAAAAGGGAGTCAAATACCAACAATCCACGGGAATCTCTTTCGGTAGCAGGTACACGTATAATCTCGGGCCCACGAGTCAAGCCGAGTCGAGGCTTCACCTGGTCCGCCGACTTCCGAGCCAGCTCGGCGGGACTGGCTTCCCCGAGGATGCCGGACTCCCTTAAAAAAACCATTACTATATTTATTTGTATCAATCGGTTTCAAATATTTCGTAAGCGCGATGCAGCTCAGTTCAATTAACCCGTATTGCAATCGCTCATAAAAGTCGTTCTAAATCGAACTCTTAAAAGCTAGAGTAACTAGACCTCGATATTTGAAACAATTGTATAATGTAATGTAGCGCATACCGCGGTTGGAGTGGCACTGCGCTCGCTTCCGCTCGTACATACCACGATGGGAACATCCAAATTCTATACAGTTTTTTTTCCATTTTACGCATAAAGTAATATGATATAAATGAAACCATAGGTCTTAGTTAGTTGGTTTAATACTCGTAGACACATTTTGTAGGTAGGCTCAATCATCTCCTTTAAGCAATCTCTACCCGCAGATACGTTTTATTTTACGTAGTTGTAGTAACTTATTTGACCAGAGTAAATTTACCAAATTTAAACTTTAACAACATTATAATAAGAACTATTATAGTAACCTCTTATAGTAACCGCACGGACCGCTCTGTGACCCCCGAGTTTACTATCCAGTATCCGCTGCAACACCAGAATGATACAGTTGTTATGTGTTTTGAGGCCACTGTTCACTGGTTATGAGTTGAATGCTGATTGCTTTGTAAGTATTGAGAATACAAGTCTTGCATCGCGCTTATGATATTTTATAACCGGATTGAACTAAATAAATAGTAAAATGGTGAATGAATAGAACACTAGTAATGAGCTTCACGTCGATATACGGTTCGCCGTTCCCGAAGGGCTACTTAACTGTCGCCTGGAACGCGAAGCTTATTACTTGAGTTCATTTCCTCCTTCAGTTCGTTTTATTTTATGGTCTGATGACGAAGAATATATTTTTCACCTCAGCAGCTCGAACGAGCCTACTTCCCTGCGAAAAAAAGTGACGAAAGTGCGACTTTTATCACTCCCTGGAGTATAAAGTTTTCTCGCAGGGAAGGAGGCTTGTTCGAGCTGCTGAGGTGAAAATAAATGTGGTTAATTTTTAACCTTTAATATGCTCTCACTACTGAGGTGAAAAGTTGTATGTGTCACACGAGGGCAAAGTTAGGTATTTTACATCTCGTGTTTTTGAGTCCTTCGCTACACTCAAGATTCTAACTTAGAATCACTCGCTTCGCTCGTGATTCAATTATAGAATCTTTCGCGTACTTGGGACTCAAAATCAACACTCGCAAGAAAAACCAACTTTCCTCTCTTGTTGGTATTCTTTCAAGTTTTGATTTAAGAGTCGCCAGGACGCTCGCGTGAACTCGCGTCCCCATACAAACGTAGTTCAGCTCTCATTTTAAAACGACGTTGTTTAGAACCACGAAATTTGGCATGGGCAGTCTAGCAGTACAGATCTATGTCGGTAATTCGTTTTTGTTGCTAAAAATTGTAATACAAAGAAAATATAGCAAAAATAAGTTTTGTATGTAAATCTGTATCTGGCTGTATTTTCTTTGTATTACAATTTTTAGCAACGAAAACGAATAACCGACATAGATCTGTACTACTAGAATACCCATGCCAAATTTCGTGGTTCTAAGGCATGTCGTTTTAAAATGAGAGCTAAACTACGTTTGTATGGACACGCGAGCGTCCTGGCGACTCTTAATTCACATTTTTTTATGGAAAGGATTCAGGCATTTTTAAATAGGTACCTACATAAAGGTTATAATTAATATGAAATAATATTTTCAAATTTTTTAGGTTAACTTCGCCGAAAAGAATAGGGACCAACCTCCGAAACCAAAAGTGACCTACTTTATCGACGCCTCTCTGCTCTGCCACAGATCCGATATCTTGACTCAAAGTTCACCTCGGAGAAAGTGAATATTCCGTGAGTGAAAATGTGCAAAGTTTCAGTCTTCAGGGCGATGGCGCTGGCGCCAACCTAGCCAACTTTACTTCCGAGCGGGGAGCGTTCGCAAACCAACTCCTACCTATTATGGGACAATCTTACCTTACATGAATATATTTAAGACGTATTCCAAGCGGATTTTTGTAATGTATTATATACATAAAAACAAAAATATGTGACTTGGTTATTGGACGGATTGGACCAACGACCAGTAGGTATTTAACTATGAACCCTATTACAGTTTCGCCATGTTTTGTTTAGCGTGCCGTGCATTCTATTTAAAATATATATATATTTAAAAAACTCACACTAAACTTTATTTTTAATTTATTTATTAATGTAAACTTACGCTAAACATTTTACAGTAAAACCACAGAATAATATAATAGTATTTCATACAGAAGGTCATCCTCCCTTCAAAATCAGTGTTTGACAGAAGTTTGACAGATGAGTGGTGACACATGACGTCTCCATACAATTTTGCCTTTCGACTGTCCAGGGTTGACAAATGCGCGATTAGTTTGATTGCTGGACCTGCCTCACTCTGCCTCAATCTACTTAATCCATCAGTAATTTTAACACCAAACTAGATAAATGGCAGATTTATTACCTAATTTGCCTTATCTAACTGTTATTTTAGAACAAAACTACTACTTAAATATTTCATCTTGTCTGGTCATGGGGCAAATAAACGAAGGGCATTTTGACAGCCCCGAAAACGTATCCGATACGTTCCGATGCCGTAGTTGTCACTTCGCGAAGATGGATACCCCTGGTAAAACTCGCCAAACTGTGACGTTTGAGGGCGAGAGACTAAAAATAAGGCCTGACCTGATGTGTTCTAGGTACTAGTCAGCAAGGTAGGTACAGTGAGCATTCAATACTTAGCAAGTAGCATTGTAATGTTTTTTAATAGTAACTAAAGTGTGTTGCAATACTTGAAAATAAAATTGGCTTTTAGTAGGATGCACTCTCTCCACTACTTACTAACGGATATTAACCTGACTGATAGTGATAAGTAGTAGGTTTACAAGTTGAGTCACTTAAATGCAACGTCAATTAATAATATGCACATTTGCGAATATACGTATAGGTCAATGATTTTATATATACTAGATAAGAAATCAGCACTCCAAATGTGGCACAGTAAAAGCTGGTGCAACGCAACCAATTTTGCCGAAGAGAGCCGAGCCCGAGCCGAGCGAAGCCCGATCGTTCCGACGAGTATATTTACAAAGGACTAACAAACGTTTCGTTATAATATTACCAGTGTAAGTGAGACTAGGGATTAAGCTTAAATGCTACGGCATGAAGGTCAACGAACTATAGGCACAATCGGCGATAGGAAGTAAAGGTTTCGTAAATTTAAACCGAACTGACAGCATTGAGGCATAAGGCTAGTGGAGTAGTTGTTGTTTTTTTTAAATTACGAAACTCAGAAAATTATTAAAACTTATTTAGTAAATTTTATTATTATATTATATTTTATAATGTTGAATCATTTTTTATGGTTCCGTGGCTAAATTGGCAAAAACGGAACCCTTATAGTTTCGCCATGTCCGTCTGTCCGTCCGTCCGTCCTTCCGTAAGTATGCCACAAACATTTTGAGACGTATCCTTATAACATTTTAACACAAGGTGTATTTTAACACAAGGCGCCACTAGTGAAATTGCTAAAAAAATTATTTGAACATTATCGGTTAAGGAGTTTTTGAGTGATCTCCAAAAAACTACGTACATAGGCAGATACGACCTTGTGATATAACTTGTGATTTTTTTTAATAACTCTCTGTTATGCGTGGTCCGACACGAACTTTAGCCGGTTTTTGTAAAATATACCTCAAATGATACCGTAATATCCTCATATCTAATCCCAAGAAAGCAATTATGTAAATATTTTCGTTTATTATTTTTTCATTATTTCAAAGTGTGATCTGTCAATTTTTGAATTAAAGATTTAAAAAGAAAGCATGAAATACTATGTTTACCGAGCTATTGTGTTTCTTTTGATTCTAAATTTGTCTTGAGCATGTACTTCGCCCCCGCATGGGCCGCATGCCTGCTTCCCTTTCTGCTCGCTCGGCGGCCGAAAACTCAATAACCCTCTCCCGCCACCCATTGTGCCCGTACGGTTTACACCGTCAGGAATACGTTAGGTCAGAACGCAAACAAGTAAACATAACCGACCGTGTGCAGTTTTCATTCCATTCTGGAGTCGAATCAGGCAACCGATCTGGGTACCTGACGTTTGCCTACAACTTTTAACATTCGCCTCACAAACTTAGGTAGAAAATCCGTCCGAGAGCATGTCGGGCCCTCCTCAATGTTGGGTTCCGTATTTGCCGGCCCGTCACAATACACCAAAAACGGTTTAAAACTCAACCTGTTGGAACTATGTCCCTAGTTGTCTACAGAACCCCAAAAAGAATTAAAAAGGTTAGGGGGTCACAATTAAGTATACATAATAAACAAATTAAGTATACATAATAAAGTAATTGATCCAAGAGCGACTCCATTGCTCTTATGTGCCATGTGATTTTTGAACGCCAGATGAATGACAGGTGACATTTTATCATATCTTTCTTCTAATTTGTAATACAACCTTAACGATGTTAAATAATTCGCACTGGCCGGCTACACATTTTTTTGTGCTATATTTTCGGAAAATCTTGTTTGTGTCTGCGCCTCTATTATATTATAACTCAATGGTATAGGTACAAAAAATATTCGTTTTCATGATTAGGCCAAGAAAACGTACCTACCAAAAAAGAACGCACCCGTAAATTATTCGTAAAAAATTGCGTCTAAAATACACTTTACAGGTACCTACCTACCCAAAAAAAAGATTGAACTCGAATTGAGAAAGAAATGGAGTGCGCCTGCTCTGCTCTGCCGTCTGTACTGTACTTACATAAGAGCCACGAATTAATAAACTAGTGGATGTGAAATGACGGCTATTTAGTATGAAAACCAGTGTCGCCAAACTCAGACATTCATAGGTACGTTAAAATACGTCACACAATTACAAAAATGCTTTGATTCGTAGCAACTTTCCATACGGATAGGCTGTTACTGATTGATATTTCTCGAACGAATCTCAACTGTAGGCGACATGAGCCACAATCTAAAATAGAATGTCAAAATTATGAGACATATGACTATTTAATTATCTTACAAAATCTCGCTCAACATTCACTTAATACAACTACTTAACACTGGATGGCACTATTTTAAATAAATTTAATAGTTAAAATCACTTTCTTATTACAGGCGAGAAAAGGGCTAAAGAAACCAGTGTATGTAAGGTCTCACTATGCATAATTTGTTACGGATCTTACGGTCACGTTATACTGGTATATTCGAGATCTGTGCCTGCCTGCGAGTAGCTAAAGGTTGGGAACTTTTTTTGCATACCCATAACATCCAAAAACAAAACGTCCCATGTGACTGTGAACTTCTTATAATGATATGACTATTTGCCATTCGATATAGGAAGGGGAATGTGTGATCCGAGTATTTTATCGATACTTGTGTGTTCGGTTAGGTATTAGGTTAGGTGATAAAATATGCATTTAAATACCTATCCGAACACAAAAATATCGATAAAATAATGGGATCACACTTTATTTATATATATAACTTAAAACAATTATATTACACCATTTACACCTTACTTAAGATTATAATTTTTATAATATAGGTAGGTGCTAGGTAATGCTAATCGTTATGAAAAACAACATGTAGTACGCATTCAAGGCCAGTGTAGACGGGACAACCCGATTAAGTTGTCAAATTAATTTTGTGTGAAAGCATACATATGAAGGCTGATCGATTCCACTTGATTTTATTGTAAAATTGTGACCATCAAATCAGGAAAGGGGCGGCAAAATTCCAATATTTGACGCTAGTTTGCGTGGTTATTTCCACTAACAAATCTAAAATAGCTAATTAAGTTTCGTACGTGTGGATATGGACTAGATGTGATGTATGTAAATTTAATTTCTGATACCGTACAAATGAAAACGACGAATAAACAACTAATATAATATTAACTGAGCAATTTTATACGCTTAGATAGAAGCGAATTATGTAGTCTGATAAACCAATTTCTCATTTTAAAAGACGCGAAATTTAATATTACTGTGGGAGATTTGAAGTAAATGTTGATGTGATCTGTACTTGTGGGATCTTAGGTTTTCGTCACGTTATCAATTATTATTGTAATTATGCTCTAGGGAAATTTCACGCCTTTTATTATTATTTACTGTTTTAATTATGGTTTGCACGCACCTCTAGGGGGTTAAACGGCAACCGCCGTCTTGATAAATACAAATATGCGCTAAATTATATATTGAACTTAAAACTTATCTAAAATAATAACATCAAACTTGAAATGTCGTAAGACTAGCTTTAACTTTATCGATATAAATATCGACATTGCGCGGCACTCGAGTAGCGAAAGTTATTTGACATTTAGGATAGCGAATTTTCTAGATAAACATAAAGATCAGTGACAAAATATTATGAACTCTAAGTTCTAACAAATAAAATATAGTTTTGTTTAACATACATTCGCAAATAATGCAAAACAAACAGTTATTTCGTTTTTTTTGGATTATGTTTTAATAAATACCTAACGGTGATAGGAAATACATCCACCTGAAAGATATTTTAAACCACTATGATTTGTGCAGCTTAATATTGCACAATACGGCATTTTAAATTTAATAATCATTTTTTGTTACACGAGCGTACGTATGACGTGAAAGTCATTCGGGCATGAAGTTTACAAAACAACTGATCATAGTCTGTGCACAAATTGAGTCGGCCGCTACTTACTGTCGGATACACGGGAACGCCTACTTGCCATCTCCATCCTACTCCGTGATAAGAGCCACCTGTTGCGACGCGTGCTGCTGCTGCTGCCAGTGTGCCAGTGTCCGGGAGCCGGCTCTCATCTCCAGCCACCACACCATTCATCACGCAACACACATAACAGCCGCAAAGACACGCTCTGGTTGGACTTTTCAATCACAGAATGCCGCTATAAATAATAATACCTATATTAAAATTCATGGCAAAAACACCTCCTTGCTGGCATTTACTTTTCGTCACTTACGTTTATAAATGTTTATAATTAAGTAGTAGTATTAAAATAGTCAAGTAAATCATTAAAATAGCAGCTCTTAGCAGCATAGTTAATTCTGACCTACGTCTATAAAATATAAATTAGCAAAGAATATTTCTTAAAATGTAAAATATAATCTCCAAGACGAAACAACCCGACCCGAGAAGTCTCATCAAAGCCCCGATACAGCAAAAGCCGCGTCACTTTTAATTTTCTTTTAAAAACGGACCAATGACATCGTCCGAGTGCGAAAGAGAAGCAAGGGGGGTAATTTTTGCCAATACTTAAACGAAGATAGATAGAGCCACCCCGCCCAGAGGGGTTTTAAGAAAATTTTAACTTTTCTTTATTCAAACCTCCTCGGGACGGGAGCCCACCCCGGGGGGCGCCATTTTTCTCCAGTATTCTCTTTGCCTCTCAAAGGAAACAGTGCGCCACTCAAGCATTTATTAAATTCAGCATTCAAAATGAATTGCTATAAAAGTGTTTCTCTTTTGTTTTTAATCGCTCCGCTGTACGGGTTTTTGTTTTAATTACTTATGGCTGTTTATTTATGTTTTAGGTTAGGGTTGTCTTAGAAATAATTCGTTGTAGGTAGGTATTGGTGTAGTATAGGTGAACTTTGCGCTCGCTAGTAAGAATATTAAGAAATTCTTTACGCAAACAAGAATCACATATCTTGTATTGTACATTGTTACTTACAACGGTATGATACTTAAATAATATGGCATAATAATGTACTTAGAGTAAGTACCTGTAATACAGGGTGATCCAGGAGATGTGAGAAGGATAACCCTAGATCCTACATACTTAGTTAACGATAATGAATCGGCCGCCGTCATGTTTAAGTGAATTAACAACGAATTTTTATTTTTTATTACTTAGAAATTTTGTTCTCTATAATCATGGTCACCCTACAAAAACAAAAAAATTGCGCTAATTACACTAATACTGGTATCAAACAATAGCTTGTTATTGACTGAATCCCCAGTGTTAATCCTGCTCAGTGCTCACGTGTACTGAATCAACCTGTACGAGTAGGATGTGTTTTCAATAACTAGTCGTTATTGTGAGAGGTGATTAGGTACGTAAGTCATACTGAACAACGTCTTCTATAACAAACCCATAGATCTCCATGCTCTGCAAAAATATAAATACCTGTACGGAAATAAATGTATCACAAGTAACTTCCAAAAAATCTTTTGGTATATGATATGTCCAGTGGACCAAACTTTTATTGCTGACTATACCTAGTAGATAACATTGTAAAATTACATAAGTACTCATACCAAATTTCAGCTCAATTCGACACATAAACTCAAGTTGACGATCATGTTAGCTTGAAATCGTATTTTTAACATACTGTGAAACATGTTCATCCAAAATTTATTTTACAAATGTAAAACTTGTTCAGCACGTAGCTCGATTGAAAAAAACCTATTGGGATAAGAAAGAAGTAAAGAACTTAAATTTTAAGTCTTATTTTTTATATCAGCGCCATCTCTTCGATGCAAAATACATTACTAAGTCTTCTAAGAAAGTTAATCTGAGCAGAGGAATCAACGGCTGTGGCGTAGTTCAAATGGAGCACCCAGTTTGCGCTAGATGGCGTTACATAGTAATGCTTGTCTAAGCAACATGCATGACCTGAAGAGGGCAGCACAGAACGCTTCTGTTTATAGGTGCTAAGTGCAAATGACGAATTAAATTTGCCAGATGAGTCCACTAGATGGCAGGCCATCCAACGTGCAAGGGTGCGAATACTATTCAATATACTCTATGGTGCGAATCAAATTTTGGACGCAGCACTGTCTATTGGCGTGGAGTACCTAGATTCAGTTTTTGATTTAGACCACAAGATGGCAGACCCTCTAACGCGACGTTCCATAGGTTCCTTATTAGAAAAAATCTTAAGTTAGCCTATGGTTAAGGTTCCTACATGATATGGTTTTGGTCAAAACGGAATTATAATTACGATCGATTACGAAATTATAATTACGCCATTTGAGTCTGTCGCCGATTACGACTTAGCTGGCTTAGCAGTACCTAACTATTAGTACTCACTAGAATTATTTGCTTGTAGCTAAAAAACGGTAAGTCCGTCGAAAAAACCAATCCATTCAATGTCAAGGAGGGTTGAATTCGGCTGCTTTGTTGGGGTAGAGAGGCCAGATTGAAAGTTGGCTATATGATGAGTTTTGAGTAGAGTTGTGCCGTTCTCGAGAATTATCGAGAACGTTTATTTATTTATTTATTTAAACTTTATTGCACATAACAAAAAAAAATTACAAATGGCGGACTTAATGCCTAAAGGCATTCTCTACCAGTCAACCATTGGGCTAAACAGATACATGACAAAAACGTGCAGAAAAAAACAGTAAGAGATTAATCAATTAAATTAAATTCATCGCAAATTTAGCTACATAATAACGTTTCCCGTTTTAATATCTATAGGGCTGCCAGGAATAGTTGACATGCTGAGATGAGGTTCTCAGGATCAACACAGGAGCAAATATTTCCCAAAAATAATGCAGACCTCCTGGGGTTGAACAAACTCGGATCACAGAAATTTAGGACCAAATGAAGGTATTAAAACGATTTCTACTGGGAATTAATTCTTCGAAAAAGTCTAATTTGATTGGTCTAAAAGGCCTTATTTCCCTGCAGTGCGATTTGCGATAACGTGTACCATGGAACATTGGGTAGGTGACGTAGGTATGCCATGCCACATGCCGCGCGTATTAGGAGACGCTGCGATGCGTTGCGACCTCAGCCACGCCGTACTCGCGAACAATAGGCACTTGCACTTGATTTACTGCAGTCTGCACCGGTCATTACTGCAATGTTATCTAAGAATGCTTATGCACCATATTTCTTATTTACAGGACGGTGGTGGCAAACAAACATCAAGTCCTAATAATAATAGGTATACTTACTTACAGCCTCCCTAAATATTTTTTTGTTAAAAATTATGTTTATGCCCCTTTCTCCCCACCAAATCAAACGCACTTTACTGAAGGACCATGGGAGATTGGAAAAGCACCATTTTAATTCGAATGAACTCTCTATTATCCACAACACAACACTTTGTGCTTACTGTAGGTAAACAATATTCTATGATATTTTTTTTTGTCTCATACCAACCAAATACCTACCCTTAATGAAAACAAAAATTCTTCACAATCTTGTTGGTATACATTTACAAGATCATACTGTACTCTTACACGATGTAAACAAAAACAACATAAATTATATTTAAGTATTACTTCTTTCAAGCTAATAAGAAAGTACTAAGTACGTATAGTTCTACCTTCACTGAAATTTCTCGTGTAACTATGTGCTTAGATAACCATATAGGTAACTTTTTATTGTGCGTTATCAATGAATCGATCAACAATAGCATTTTTGTTCGTAACCGAACACGCATCTTTTCGTACTCAGTTGCTAAGTAATAGAACATTCAGAAGTAGTCGCCGCACCGCATTACTTGATTGCGGAATTCGAGCGTTACCCATCAACTGGAATAAATCCCAGTAATTCATAGAACGCCTTCTTAGAGTTCTTAAGACACCAGACAGCATTAATAAGCCGGCATACGAAAATAGTGCAACCACTAAAACATTATGCACTTGTCTACATCACTTTGAAATATGCGAAGATATAATAGAAGACTTAGCTGATAGAAATTAAGAATGGCTCCGAATGAGAAAGACATGGACGCAGCACTCGCGGATGACACCGTGTTGGCGGCGCAAACGCAGGCTGCGGCGCGGGAGTACACCGTGGTGTACCCCGCCGTGGCCACCATGCTGTTCTGGCATTTAGGAGGCTTATACGGAATGTATCTGTGCTGGACGTCTGCGATGTGGGCTACGATTATCTTCAGTAAGTAAAAGCTCAGGTGTGTCAGTAAAATGTACCAGAAATGTGTTGTGTGAAAAAGACAATGAAATATTTGCTACGAGCGATTGATTGAGAAACTCCCAGGAACCCTACTCGTAAGCTTATTTAGTGTATGTTAGTGTTTATTTATGCCCAATAGCCAAAGTGTACGAAAATAAAAATGAAAACACAGTCCTGTGTGCCATCCCCAGATGCTATACTCTACGTGTGCGCGATGCTAGGCATCACGGCGGGCGCGCACCGGTTGTGGTCGCACCGCTCCTACAAGGCGACCCTACCACTGCAGGTGCTGCTCATGCTGTTCCAGAGCTTGGCCTACCAGCACTCGGCCCTCCGCTTCGCCAGAGACCACAGGTACATACCGCACTGCTCCTACAGGGAGACCCTGCCGCTGCAAGTACTGCTAATGCTGTTACAGAGCTTGGCCTACCAGCACTCGGCCCTCCGCTTCGCCAGGGACCACAGGTACATAGAGATAACTTAGCAAGCTGAGGATTAATTTGTCAAGATTAACTATAAAGGCAAAAGACAGACGAATACATTAATTTCGCTACAGAATATTGTGGCTTTTACAGGGCTCACCACAAGTTCAGCGACACTGACGCAGACCCGTACAACCCGGCGCGGGGCTTCTTCTTCGCGCACATCGGCTGGCTGATGGTGCGGAAGCACCCGCAGGCCGTCCGCCGGGGCAGGGCGGTGGACGTGGCCGACCTCTACCAGAACCCCGTGCTACTGTTCCAGAACAAGTATGGGACTTGCTTAAGGCTGCGTTTCCACCAGAGATGAGCGAGGATGCGTTGCGAGTAATGTGTTTGTTAACAACTAAGTCTAGAGTTGTGTTTTGCGAGGATAACCAAATAAACTGATTCTTTTGGTTCTCAAACACACACATTACTCGCAAGACTCGCAACACATCCTCGCTCATCTCTGGTGGAAACGCAGCCTAAGACTTTTAACAGACAATAAGTGCATGGCATCTTCGCATTTGCAAATTATTTACAACTGGACATAAACCTCCACAAAAGTAGTCACAATTGTTTCTTACCACCTCATTCAATGTCACAAGTTTTGCCTTCATCCACCACCATCCTTCATTAACTCAACCATATTATATATACTTATCATAGACATAGACATAGAATTTTTTTATTTAACATCACATGGTATTACAATTTTACAGAAAATGCTACAATACTGAAAAGAGACTTAATAAAACTAAGATTAACAGAAAACGAGATTTACATGTAGGTAAAGAGTATTGATATATGACGTTAAAAAGGATCTTGCCTCAGCATGATGTTGTAGCGAGCGCAGCTTACTACAACGCTGGTTTTCAGGCAGACCCTTGATATATTAACCCTTGCTTGCTGTTTGTCGAAAACAAAAGGCTAGTATGGGGTATTTTTATGTGTAAATAAATAAAATAAAATTCATTTATTTTTTAAATGAGTGTGTGATATAAATGTATATTATATATAATTGTTTATTGAAAAAGTAACATAAGAATGCCTGTAGGTAAGTATAATATTTTAATTTACAGAACATATCTATAGGTAAGGTATAACTTACAGAGGAAACATAATCAAGTTTATGTGTTATTTCGTGTTTAAAATAAAATAATAAAATAAATAAAGTTACAGTTAGGGACAGAAGGCGTATATAAGGCGTACATAAACGAATCTGACCATTATAAGTATGAGGGCTTCACTCTAGTACCAGGAGGTAGCATGCTCTGTCTTGCCATAAGATGTTGTTTAAGCTGTAATTTAAAAGTTCTAATTGTATTCAATTTTTTGATGGGTGGGGGTATGTCATTCCAGCATTTAGTGGCTGTATATTTAAAGCTACCTCGAAACGCAGCTGTATGCTTACGTGGAAGTAACAATTCTTTGCAAACTGATCTGATGCCATGCAAGCTTGACCTACTATTGCGCCATTTAAACTTATTGAATAAATACTCTGGTTCTGAAGTTTTCATAACGCCAAACAACAAAGACGAGAGGTGCAGTTCTCTACGAAGTGACATTTTGAGAATACCTGCTGAGTTTAAATAAGGCGTCACGTGTCTTCGTGGAGGAATTCCAAAGCAGTAACGTGCACATGCATTCTGCACCCTCTGCACCAAACGATCGGTGCTAGCCAGTAATCGTGGACCATACACTACATCCGCATAGTCAAATTTTGAAAGTACTAACGAATTACATAGCATAACACGTAGATCAACGCTGAGAAAATCGCGTATCCGATAAAGTATTTTGAGTCTATAAAAAGCATTTTTCGCAATCTCTGCTATATGACCCTCAAAACGTAATGACTCATCCATTAATACTCCCAAGTTTCGTGCTTCTGGTACACGTTCTACCTCATCTCCCGAGATAATAACGATTGGTTTATAGGTTTCTATCTGCTTCGTTTGTTTCTTGGAGCCGAAAACCATAACTTTAGATTTACTTGGATTTAACGCCAAGCAGTTTGAGTTTGACCAAGCCGTAATATTCTCTAGATCCTGATTTAACTTGTTAACAGCGCGACTAGTATTAGTTGGATCAAATGATATGTATATTTGGATATCATCAGCGTAAAGATGAAAGTTACAGTGCTTAATTATACTACGGACATCTGCAGTATAGAGAATAAAAAGAAGCGGACCCAAGATAGAGCCCTGTGGCACGCCTCTGGAGACAATGCATGGCTTTGACTTTGCACTTAACCCCGTGTTATTTCGAAGCTGGACTACTTGTGTACGGCCACTAAGATAACTGGCAAACCATGCTAATGTCTCTGACTCAAAGCCGTAATATCTCATTTTGGATAATAGTAACCGAGTATTTATGGCATCAAAAGCACGAGAAAAGTCTAGAAGTGCCATTATCGTGCCATGACCCATATTTTGTGCAGACAAAATATTGTCGACTACATCGGTGAGTGCCGTTGTCGTACTACGGGACTTGCGGAAACCAGACTGTACGACTGGGAGCACTCTGTTTTTTTCAAGAAAAGCCGACAGTTGCATATATACTATGCGCTCAAGTATTTTGGACAAACATGGAAGGATGCTAATAGGTCTCAGATCTTTTAAGCTAGTAACATTACTTATTTTTGGAAGTGGCGTCACCAATGCAACCTTCCAGGCGTCAGGAAAAACTGAGGATGAAATAGATTTATTCATTATTGCAGTGATTGCACCTAGAGAATGGGGAAGAGTGAGAAGCAACATGTCTAAAGAAATACCATCATCACCCAAAGCAGCAGATTTTAGAGTCTTAATTACTTTAAGCACAAGGGTTTCTCCCACTGGTTCTAACTTAAACGTCGTGTCATGGAAGCGATCGGCTTCAAATTTAGCGAGATATGATTGTGATGCTACAGCGCTACCAGGAACGTCTAGAAAATGCGAATTTATCAGATCGGGGTCGCGTAAATGTGGTGGTATTTCTGATTGATGTGAATTTTTTGTTACTTTGACCGTACGCTTAAGATTATTCCAAAGAGCACGACCGTTACTGGCATTACGATTAATATTTTGATTAAAATATGCCCGCGTTTCATTAAATATGGCTTTATTTACATAGCTCTTCAGCTCATGATAGTATATCTTATGTTTGCCAAGGCCAGATGATTTATACCTACTTATTATATGCCTCATCGCGCAAACGCATCATCCATGGATAACTCCTGTCCTTAATCATAATAACTTTCTGAGGCGCATACGCGTCAACAAGGGATAAAACAACACAATTAAAGGTATTGACCATGTCGTTAACAGTCATTAACGAGGATATGCATTCCCATTCAATGGATTCAACTGATTGACTAAATAAGACCTGGTCAATATCCTTAAGTGGTCTAAAAACGATCGTTTGCGGGACAGGCTTATTTTTTTTTACATTTAATTCACAAGACAAGAATGCATGGTGACTCAGTGTTGGAATATAATCTGCTTGAGTACTTACAACGGGGCTACTACTACATATGACGTCAATTAAAGAACAGCTATTGTTAGT
This sequence comes from Pammene fasciana, assembly GCA_911728535.1. Taxonomy (NCBI): domain Eukaryota; kingdom Metazoa; phylum Arthropoda; class Insecta; order Lepidoptera; family Tortricidae; genus Pammene; species Pammene fasciana. Next base: position 12,908,754 of record OU452295.1, read on the forward strand.
AAAATGCGTAGGTACGTCAACATACTGTTTTAAGTCAAAATATGTCAATAATAGTTTAAGTTTAGAGGTGTTCCTGTCGTTATTTAATAAATTTATATTAAAATCTCCCATTAACACAATATGATCATAATTAGAAAACGAGCAAATGGTATCTGTCATTGCATCCAAAAAAGTATCAATACCTAACCAAGGCGGTCGGTATGCCGTTCCAATCAACAAGGTTAAACCACGAATTGATAACTTAAGCCACATTTGTTCAATTCTAAGTCGGGCGGGTGAGCGCAGCGTCGAGCCGTAACTCCATTCTTTACGTAGAAGCCGACGCCACCGCCGCGCGCGCGCACAGAGCGCGGCCGCGGGATGTGGCGCAGGCGATAGTTGGGTACGACCGGCGCCCTCCCCTCCTCCCCCTCATGTAGCCAGGATTCATTGATAGCCATGATATCAACGTTACGTTGTTCGACAGCAACTATAAACTCATTGTGACTAGTTCCGAGAGAACCTGCATTAAGGAAACCTAATTTCAAATTATACTGCTTAGCCGCGCCTATAGCAAATGAATAGATTATCAATATTGTCATGTAGGAATACTGAAGTATGAACCTGAAAAAATGCAACGTAGGAAATAGCAAGTACGCTCGGAGTAATCATTTTATTTCGCCATAGATACATTAACTGTCCGGGTTGGATACATATATTATTTCAACATTTTTTATTAAATATTTAATTGAGATATGTATATACTTATAAATAAACTGCATTAATTTCGTTATAAATATAGTGTTATTAGTATATATATAGTATGTGAATATGTATAATATGAGTACTATGACTATGACATATGGTACCAGGGTTTTACAGACTGATTGCTCAGAGTTGTGTAGTTGAAAAACAGCGTAACAATATTGTATTATACGTCCAACATAGTAATCGATGGTTTCAATACTTAAAACCGCAACATTTAAGAAACTGGTAATAAACAGAAATGGTACGCTTACATATTTTAGATTGCAACTAATAATTCGTGCACACGTATAGTTTATGGTAACTGCTAAATAAAACAACCGTATTAAAATGAAAGTTACAGAAAAACTACCTAGTCCGTTATAGATTAACATTAAAAACAAACAGATGAAACACCAAAAATCTTTACGAGATCTTCTTCACAGCGCACTCTATAAGACTGAGTGTTCGGCTGTCGCCTGGCGTATATTCGACCGTCGCGGGTCCAGATGTACCTCCAATTCAGGCGGGTTCCTTCATGGCGCGCTTTATAAAATAGCTGTCGGTTGGTACGCGTAAGCCTCTCGTTAACATAGAATCTACGTGGTGAGCCAGGCAGGTCGAATCCGGAAGTATCCGCGCCACGGGCACGGCGGGCCGCGCGCAGCAGATTGTCCCTGTGAACACGCCGCGTCAGCCGCACCACCAGCGCCCGGGGCCGCCCGGCTGAACCGTCACCGCCCTCGCCGCAGTCGCCGACGCTCGGCGCGCGCCTTACTCCAACACGGTCGGCACTAACCACGTCTCGCGGCTCCAGTTCCACACCCAGTTTCTGTGCCACCATCACCGCCAAATGAACTGGGCTCTCGTTATTGGTTTCTAAAAGACCCGTTATTTCCACTTCGGTAGATAGGAGCTCCTGGTCCCGGTCATTGAGTTCGAGCTTAAGGCGGTCAACGGTGTCCATCAGATCCTTGATGTCACTCGGCACGCCAGTTGGCTGCGCAGGCTGCTCCTCCAGTACCTGAACCCTCTGTTCGAGGTTTGATAAACGGTCGTCCAAACCATTAACTGTGCATGAAAGCTTTTCCAAGTTCATGTTTATGGCACTTAATTCCTTACGTACCCCTGCCATTTCCAGTCGAAATAACTGTAGTTCGCGAGCGAGGCTATTTTCAATTTCTTCCGGAACGTCCCCCTGTGGAGTGTTGGGCTCTGAAGTTGAGGGTGATTGCGGTGCCAGTGGTTCCACAGGTTTTTGTAGCTGTTGTGTACCTTTCTTTCGCACTGTTATGTTATCAACGTGGGTACGAATGGGGGTTAAGGAGTTATCACCTCCTTTCTTCATTGCCGCTTTGCAGTCGGGGCAGGTCCAGTTCGACTTTTCGGCTGTTGACAGGTTGTTTGAAGTAATACACAGCCTATGAAAAACCTTCTGGCACGTCTCCGACTTGCACCGTAACACATCTTTCGTGCTTGTTATCTGGTCCTCGTAACCAGCTGAGCAAAATAATACTTTACTATTTGTAAGGTTTGCCATGATTCGTTAACTTTGTAAACACCTTGTACCAAAAGATCACTTTCCGCGACGATAGCCGATTGATATGCCTGATGTGGTACGGCGAGCGCTATCGCACAGCCGTTCCTGCGTTAGCGTGGTACGGGGGCGCACAGTTAGATCTACCGCGCACTGCACTTATTGTGAACGCTATCCAGGCGAACTTTTCACTTTCAATTATTTGGTTGATAACTATTAACTTGTTAATCACTTATATTAAATATGAATTATGTTTATAGTACGTGAATGTTTTAGTAGGAATAGCACTAATACGAAAAACTTTTAAATTTTTACGGAATAAGATACGGGGAGCAGATGTTAACGACAACATCGCGGTGTTGCCAATGATTATCACCATAAAAGTGGCGCCAAATGAAGATGAAGTTTACTCATTCGTGTCTTGTACTTGTTTTAGGTACAGTTTCTACTTAACCAGCTTACTAGCGTTCGTGCTACCGGCGCTCATACCCTGGCACTGCTGGCAGGAGCAGCTCAGCACCGCGCACCACGTGTCCGCGCTCCGCGTGCTCGCCGTCTGGCACGCCTTCTTCACTACCAACAGCGCGGCGCACCAGTACGGCAACAGGCCTTACGACAAGCGCATCATGCCCACACAGAACCTGCCCGTGACCTTCATCACGCTGGGCGAGGGATTCCATAACTTCCACCACGTGTTCCCCTTCGACTACCGAGCCGCGGAGCAAGGCAATAACTCTATGAACCTGACGACCAAGTTTATAGACCTTTTTGCATGGATCGGGTGGGCGTATGACTTGAAGCATGCCTCGCCTGAGGTGGTCGCAAAGAGAGCGAGTAGGACGGGGGATGGAACTGATCTGTGGGGAAACAGAGAGAGATATTGTTATCAATGATTTGAGCCGTTTTCAATTGAAAAGTACCGAATCTGACTTTGATTACGATAATTACGATAAATATATTTTTTCACAAGACTTTTTATTTTATTTTAGGGTTCCATATGAAAAAAAAACACAGATTTCGTGCTCTACACGACTTGAAAGGGCATTGAAAATGAACCTAGCTATTATATGTAGATTATTAATGAAAAAAACATTGTGTGACTTTATGAAATCACGATGCAAGTGGAACTTTACTAATGTTAGCATGGCGCTTAGAAATTGGTGCCCAATTGGTTTGTGCCAATCCATCATTGAAACAATAAGCGGCCTTGATTCAATTCTCACTTTTAGGCTGCGTCTCCACCAGAGCTGTGCGAGGATGCGTTGCGAGTAATGTGTTTGTCATGAACCAATAGAAACGCTTTATTTACCTATCCTCGCTGAGTACAGTTCTAGTGCAAACAGCTCAGCGGAGCGAGGTAATTGTACATACGAAACAAAGGATGATGTGTGCGAGCAGTGTGTTGCGAGGAATGTGGGCGAGTAATGTGTTGCAAAGTACTAAACTATCAGTACTAGCACTCCGCTTGTCCCGCTTAACCGCACCCTGTTTGCTTATTTGAAAAGAGCCCGCTATACACTCTCACTACGCATGCAGGCAATGCTCAGCTACCTAGCATCTTCGGTGGAAACACTCACAACTTTCCACATCCTCGCTAAGCATTCTCGCACCGCTCAGCTACCTCGCACATCCCTGGTGGAAACACTCAGAACATTCCAAATCCTCGCACCATTCAGCAATCTCGCATATCTCTGGTGGAAACATAGCGTTCCACATCCTAACACCACTCAGTATCCTCGCACATATCTGGTGGAAACGCAGCCTCAGTCCCAATATTTCGTGGCGTAAGAGCCACCGTATACGTAGCTAAATTCGTGTTCGTGAGAAAATACAGCCAGTTACAGATTTACATACAAAACTTATTATTGTTATATTTTCTTTGTATCACAATTTTTAGCAACGAAAACGAATTCTTAAAAACAAGTTATTTATTTAATATCATATCACCGAAACCGAAACGAAATCTATGCAAACAAGTATGGATGGTAGAAGGTAGGCGATTATCACACTGGCGACGGATCCGCATGCGACGCCGGTGCGCGAGCGAGATAGCGCTATACACATGCAGAGCGCCATCTCGCTCGCGCACCGGCGCCGCATGCGGATCCGTCTCCAGTGTGATAATCGCCGTAAGGATGACAATCTCTCTGTTACAAAAGTGTCCACCAAAAGGCGTGGAATTGGTGGCGCCACTTTAGCTTTAGCTAGTCCGGGTTCATACACGAAAGCAATACTAGCGCTACGATGGCGCTACGTGGAGAGATTTAGAACTTTTAGTTGCTGTTTCCCGCCGCTGGACACTTTTTAGACGGTTCTCATATAAGAGATTGTCATCCTTACATTCTACTATCCATACAAACAAGAATGGCGACTGACTGACCGGACTGACGTGACGTTCCGCCCGCAACGCGCCGCTCACTTCACAGCGCGCGGTGTAACAACTGTGCGTTCTGAAATGATACTTAAGTGTAGGAGACTAAGATCGATACCTGATTGCACTTATGTGCAGTATATAATTGTTTATAATAATGAACGATAATTTTACTTTGATCTTCATTCCTATCAGTGTTAGTGTGTTAGTGTTAGTGTGTGTCCTATAACTTTAAAAAAAGTCTACGCTCACATTGTTACTGATATCAATTTCTCTAGGTCCATGGGGTCCAAGAGCACACAAGTTTTTTGCAGATATCGCAAAGCGTCTGGTTGATGTAAGTGGTGACCGAAGAGCTGGCGGTTTCCTCGCACAGCGTATCAGCATTGCGATACAACGAGGAAATGCCGCCAGCATCCTTGGTACAATGCCGCAAGGGCCTAGTTTAGATGTGAGCTAGTTATTAATTTAGTTTAGTATTTGTACTGTAGTACCTCTGTATATTTAGTTATGTAAATAAATGTTTTTTCATTTGCTGGAAAAGTTATTTGATGTATTGTAATATTCTTATTTCCATATAAATATGTTTTTTTTATTAATTAAAAAAAAAAAAAAATTATAAATAAATAAAAATAAACGAAACGGATTATTCACGTAACCAAGTATCACATGCTTTCAGCTGATAAAGGATGCCATCAAATGCTCGCCAAAAAAAAAAACAAAACAAAAGTTCTAAAACCAGAAGGCTAGTTTAAGATTATTTATTATACGTTTTTTAAATAAGCTCGTGTATAAAATAAGCCGTCTCAAAGACCCGGTAGATGGCGTTCATATCTGATAGATAGATCGCGCTGTTAAGATTTTTCTTACATTGGCCTAGCCATTTGATCGATAGATGGGATGGGTTAGAGTTAGGTTCGGTTCAGAGTTAGGTTCGGTTCAGAGTTAGGTTCGGTTCAGAGTTAGGTTCGGTTCAGAGTTAGGTTCGGTTCAGAGTTAGGTTCGGTTCAGAGTTAGGTTCGGTTCAGAGTTAGGTTCGGTTCAGAGTTAGGTTCGGTTCAGAGTTAGGTTCGGTTCAGAGTTAGGTTCGGTTCAGAGTTAGGTTCGGTTCAGAGTTAGGTTCGGTTCAGAGTTAGGTTCGGTTCAGAGTTAGGTTCGGTTCAGAGTTAGGTTCGGTTCAGAGTTAGGTTCGGTTCAGAGTTAGGTTAGGTTAGGTTAGGTTAGGTTAGGTTAGGTTAGGTTTTTTTTTTTTTTTTATTTTTTTATTTTTTTTTTTTTTTGTTTTTTTTTTTCTTTTTTTTTTTTTTTTTCCTATTCTTCCTCCAACATGATCGGAGCCTGTGCTAGTCGGGATTCTCTTACATACCAGTTCTCGCTATTTTGCTTCTCGTACTTGCATGCTTCATACATTTCTTTCTGTCATTCATCATATCTTTCATTGCTTTCTGTGGGTGGGATTCCCACCTATATCTTCTATCTAGTCTACTCTTTTTGTTTTTATATATAGGGATTCAACAGCGGGGAAGTGATTTTACTCGTCCTGTTTATTACAGGTATTTTGTTTCCTTATTTTTCTTGGTTTCTTATATCTACTTACATTTACTATTTTACACACATTTATTTATTATATTTACCATTTTGACATTTTCTTTCTTATATTTGCTACATATTTTACAGGTTGGTTGTTTTTCCTGTTACAATTTCTTATTCACTAATACTTTATAACATTGCTTTTAACATTTTTACTGCTTCCATTCTCCACATTGTTTTACATCTTGGTTGAACTTATGCTTAACTCTAATATATTCATTATATTATGTAAACATAAACTAATAACTATTTGTTTCTTTTTATTGCCTTTTCTGCTATATTAGTGCAGTATTTTAAAAATGTGTTTTTGTGTTCAGATGTTATAAATTCTTTAATTGTGTCAATTGTTAACTTTACATTTGTTAGTTGCTCTAAGTCATATTTTTCTTTCGCGTTTGCTGGACATTCTACCAAAATATGTGGGATCGTTTCGGAAACTGCCGGGTCACAGATGCACGATGGGCTCTCCTTGCACTTAAAGCGGTGCAGGTATCCTGAGAACCCACCGTGCCCTGTCAACACCTGTGTCTTTATTCCGGTGAGTTCAATTTTCCTAGTTGTTTTATATGCTACCGCTGCATCCGGGAAGAAAAGTTTTGTACCTGCCGCTTGTTCACCGCCCGTATATCTTCGGTTCCATTCGTCAATCGTGGCCATTCGAATGGTTCGCTTGACAAATGAAACCGGACACAGTTCGTAGTTTGGTTTTCGTTTTGAGCTCGTGGCAGCCTCCTTAGCTAACTCATCCGCCCTCTCGTTCCCTACTAGGCCCGCATGGGCTTTAATCCAGTGCAAGGTAACTATCTTGCCCTGGAGGGATGATGATCTTATATTATCCCTTGCTGAGACCGCTAGCGGGTGTAGGCATTCGTAGTTTTGGATGGTTTGGAGAGCTGCCATGGAGTCGCTATATATTCCAAATGTTCTCGCACTTTTATTTTTAATTTCTTTTGTCGCCTCATTTAGCGCCAGAAGTTCCGCCTGGTACACCGTGCAGTAGTCCGACAAGGTAAGCTTGCGGGTTTTTGTCTCAGTTTCACTATTCCATATGGATAGTGCTGCTCCAACTCCGCCCGCAATCTTACTGCCATCTGTGAATATGCGGACATCATAACCACTGTGGTCGTCGACTTGCTGCTGGTTAACCAGGCAGATAACTTCCGGGCTGTCGCGAAATGCGGGGTGTGGGGCTTCTGCAGCAGGGGACATTCGCTCGACCTCTCGGTCTAGTAGCTCAGGCCGGTGTACTCCTCTCCTGGCCTTATATAGTGCGGCCGCCTCTCGGACTCGTAAGTCGAGGGGAAGCATCCCGGCCAATACGAGGGCCGCGTGGAGTGAGACAGTGCGGTATGCTTTGCACACTTTTATGGCAATGCCTCGTTGTACTGTACCCAATTGCTTTATAATCCCTAATTTTTCGGCCGCTGGTTCCCAGACACTGGCTGCATAAAGTATTATAGGCTCAACCGTTGCCACATATATGGTTTTAATGACCTCAGGGTGTAGGCCCCAGCTTGCCTTTGCCGCTCCTGCCAACCGTTTGTGGATTCCAATGGCTTTTCTGCATACATTCGCTACGTGGGTATTGAATGTTAACTTGGCGTCGATGGTGACACCAAGCACTTTGATTTCATTGGACAGAGCAACGTCGATCCCTCCCATGTTCAGTCGTGGTTCGTCGTATTTCAGCTTTTTGGTTAATACCATTGCATTTGTTTTGTGCGGAGCGAATTTAAGTTTATTTGATGCACCCCACTCCTGAACATGTGTGAGTACGGCGTTTGCCCTTCTTTCTGTCTCGAGTGCTGTGTCACCATCGAAGACGAGCACCACATCGTCTGCGAACGCCTGGCAGTAGACACTTTGCGACTCGAGGTCTCTAAGCAATGGGTCCAGCAGCAAGTTCCAGAGGATTGGTCCACCTATGGAGCCCTGTACACATCCCTTCTCGGTTATCGTACTGAACTCCTCCCCCGCGTATCTAACTTGGACCTCTCTATCTCTCAGATAGCTATCTATAATCCTTCTTATATCTAGCGGGCAATCCTCTTCGGCCAGCCTGACCCGGATTGCAGGCCACCACGCGGAATCGAAGGCGCCCTCTATATCGAGTGAGATCATTGTGACTATCTTTTTGGCCTTGATTTTATGCTTGATGTGTTGCACTAATGCGTAGAGGGCGTCCTCGGTACTCCTCTGCGGCATGAACCCATATTGGTTTGGGCTGGTTCTGGGCACTAGATGGTGTTTCAGGCGCGCCACTATCATTTTTTCGAGGATTTTGCCTAGTACGGGTAACAGGCCGATTGGCCTATAGGATTTAGGCTTCATATAGTCCTCTTTTCCTGGCTTCCTTAGTGCTATGACCGTTGCTTTTTTCCATTCTTTGGGGAAGTGATGGCACTCTAAGCATTTGTTCATAAGCACGAGGAAAAGCTCAGGTTGACACGCTACAGCCCGTTGGCATATATCGGCGGTGAACCCGTCCGCTCCCGGAGCTTTTTTAGGATTGAATGACCTGGTTGCCCACTGGAGTTCTTGCATCGTGAACCCTGGCTCGCAAGTGTTATTTTGTTCGTCAGTGTTCACTTCTTCTGCTTTGGTCCTAATATGTTTGTGGGTTTCGTTGTCATTTTCGGCGATATCCTTCGGATAGAAGGTCTCGGCCAAAAACTTTGCTGATTCGCTTGCGTTCAGTGTCATTCCGTCTCTCTCCAGTGGCAGATCTTCCTCCCTCTTAGTGACCCTACCTATAACCCTATAAATCCCTTCCCAGAGTCCCTCTTTGTCCTGCTTTTTACAAAATTCTTTCCAGCTGTTTACCTGTGCTTTTGTTGCTTCTGACTCGTATGTTTCTTTGTGTTTCAGGTACTCTTCAACGACCATTTGTCTTCGTATCAGGGCGGCGCATCGAATCCTGCGTTTCCTGGTGGCGACTTCCTTTTTTAGCGCTTCTAATTCTTGGGACCACCACGGCAAGGTAAGCTTTTCGTTATTTTTTCGTTTTGGAATGGTTGTATTACAAGTTTCTTCTATTATGGTGTTAAGTTTGTTTATTGTTGTGTCTAAGTCTTCTGTCCTTGTTATTTGGTCTATCTGCTGTTTTGTTATTTGTTTGTCCAGTAGCAATTGTTCGAATTTACAACTAAATTCTTCCCAATTTGCTTTTTTGGTGTTGTATTTTCTAGTAGTACGTTGTATTTTTATTCCTTGGGATTTCTGGGTTCTTATACTGAAGCTTATGCCATTATGGTCTGAGTTTATTAGGCTTTCTTCCACTTTCCAATCTTCCACCAGGTCCAGCATTTCTATCGAGCAGGCAGTCACATCGACATAACTGGTGATGTGCCTGCCGCCCCTAATGGTATCGAATGTTGGTATTTCCCCTCTGTTAAGTATTTCCAGGTTTAATTGGCCTAATGTTCCGAGCAGATCTTCACCCCTATGGTCGACAACTGGGCTACCCCACCATGTGCTTTTTGCGTTGGCATCACCTCCAACGACCCATTTCTTTATCTCTAGTTCCGCATCAATTTTGACCAAGTATTCGAGGTAAGGTTCTATAGGCTGGTCCGGTTCGAAATAGATGGACGCCAAGGTAATCTCCCAGGCTCCAGTGCTGACGCTTACTACTACGATATTGTTTGTTGTAAGCTTAGGGTGTTGGATAATTTTTAGATCGTTATCAAAGACTGCTATCGCAGCCTTGACTGTTCCATTGTCTGCGCCGGTGCCCTGAAAGATTCTGACCCCTTTGTGGCTCCTCGTGAGGTTTTCTCTGCCAACATAAGGCTCCTGCAGGAGGGCTATAGCGACTTTACGGTTCGCCGCCTCCAACAGGAGCTCGTATGTTGCCAGTTTTTTCCTCTGGAGGTTGGCTTGCAGGATTTTATACTTGGTAAGTTCCACTTGGGTGCCTTTAGCAGTAGGCTACGCTAGATCTCGCTATTTCGTCCCATCTTTTCCTTGTAGGGCAAGTGAGGCTGAACGCGTTGTGTCCCGTATCCTCGAGTCCAGCTTTTACACAGTTACGGCATTTCGGCGGTTCGTCTGCCAGTCTGGCGTCACACTCGGATCGTAGGTGTGGATCTCCGCAGTGGCTGCATAAGTCCGCTGGTTCGGTGCAGTATCGCTTTCCATGGCCAAGGCCCAGGCAGCGCGTGCACTGAACCAGCGGCGATTGGTCTTCGACCCTTATGCGTTGCAGGTCAATGTGTACCGTTCCGGTTTCTGTTGCTCTTTGCCAGACTATAGGGGATACGGAGATCACTACGTGGCTGGTATGGGGATTTCTGTTTCTTTTCCTATATTTGATTTGGATTCGGCTTCCCTCCTCGTCGAGGCCGTGGAAAACCCTCCAATTCTGGTTTTTAAGTGCTTTTTCTATGTCCTCATTGGTGTTAATGTTAAGTACATTTTTAAGGACCAGAAGTGGGTCTTTGTTTTTCACGTCCTCGACGATAAGGTTGCCTCCTTGTTTTTGAAGCCTCTCCTTGACCTTTTCCCTTTCTTCTCTTGTTTTAAGGCCCATTATTATTTTCCTATCTTTCGCCTTTCTCACTTTCTCCACTTTCACCCATCCTTCCTTTGCATCTACAGCCTTCCTTATTTTTTCCAAGACTTGATCTCCAGTCTCGGTTTCATCACACGAGGTGACAACGACTGAGTGAAGCGTGCTTCTTCTGTCCGCGGGCTTTGGGATCCGGGTCTCTTCCCTGGGTCCCGCCGCTACGCTTGCGTATGTCATCGTTGTTGATGATACCTTCTCGAGGGTCTCTTTATGTGACTCTAGCGTGGTTTGGAGTTTTTCCAACTTCCGGCTGTTTTCTAGGATAAGCTTGGTCTGCTCCTCGATCTTTGTTAGGTTAGGTTAGGTTAGGTTAGGTTAGGTTAGGTTAGGTTAGGTTAGGTTAGGTTAGGTTAGGTTAGGTTAGGTTAGGTTGGGTTGGGTTGGGTTGGGTTAGGTTAGGTTAGGTTCACGGACCTGCTCAGGAGTCTGAGTGGGCGGGGAGGTGAACCCCGACGTGGCGCGTCCCCAGGTGGTGGATAGGGGAATGCCCCGTCTCGTCGTCGAGCCGGGGTAGGACGTTTGTCCCGCGAACCAAACACCGGGGGGGAATTTGGGAGGGCCTCTGCCCAAGAACGGTTCTCCACGCGTTCCTCTGAACAGCAGATGGCGCAGTGGATGAGCAGAGAGGAGGTCCATATACCGGGGGGGAATTTGGGGGGCTTTATGCCCGCGAATGGCTCTCCACGCGTCCCTCTGAATAGCAGATGGCGCAGTGGATGAGCAGAGGAGAGGTGCCATGGTAGTGTCGTGTGGCATCGACCGGGTCACTGTTGTGCGCGCGGACGTCCGGGAACTCTTCCCCCGTCAGCGCTGGGGGGGGGGGACGGGGGGGCCCTGACGCGTCATGGATATGCGAGGTTGCAGGAGTTGGGGGGCCTTCTGCTCTTCTGACATTGACTAGCTGTTTGGGGGGATTGTGCGTTGGGCTTCTGCGAAGCCCAAGTGCAGATCCATTTTCTCCGGGCGGGTCGGCAGTGTTAGCGGATCGGGAGGCCCTCACATCGGATGCCATGCGTATCGGTTACGCGTCTGGGGGGTTTCCGGCCTCCAATGGCGGCTACGGCGGGGGATATCCCGGATCTCCGCCCGCGGGGCGGCGCCTCGGTTGATGCCGGACGACTGTGGCACACGACGGGCGACCCCGCGTGTCCCTCTGATTAGCAGAGGGCTCTATGTGAGTCGCAAGGTCCCTCTCGGGACCCATTAGAAAGAGGGACAGCGAATTTCGGAGCGAAATCCACGTGGAAGAAAACCACAATAAAAATCACCCCAATCCCAAGGTGTGTCTGACGTGCCGATGGGATGCGTGGCTGGGGGGAGCCCAGTCACAAGCGTCAGGGAGGGGCATACCTCCTTAAAAAATAGCAAAAAAAAAAAAAAAAAAAAATATGAGTGGCAAAAACAATATTGAACTACCCCAGGAGGTTCCAATCCTCTGTGGCACCACAGAACGGGCAAGTGCCCGCACTGTGGTGGCATGCTGCCCGCCGTATTCGGGGAGGGCAAACCACTCGCGATCCCAAAACGACGACACTGGCAATAACCTAATGGACACCGATTTGCAGAGGGATTTGGTTTTGAGACTGCAAGGAGGGGGCGATGAGGGGAATAGTGGTCTGGCAGAGACAGAAGCCGCCACGAGGCCCCCTAAAGACGGATTCCGGGCAATGCGAGACGCCCAGGGGCGCTCTGTGCGCCATGTTGAAGACGTGCCTCCGCCACCGGGGCCGGCGGTGGACCCTGCACATTCTCCACCTGAGCCAGCCAGGGGGCTCAGTGAGAGACGTCAAGCCGTAGTGCGGCTGGAACGCATCGCAGTAGGGACTCTCGGCAGGGAGGAGTTCTTCTCCCCCAGGAGAATAGACGCAGGTGACCTCCCTGGACACGAAGCGTTCTTCTCCCCGATGGCAACTGATGGGGAAGCCGCAGAATCCGACGCTTCGCTGGCTGCCCAAAGGTCCGAAGCACGGAAGAGGCAGCGAAGCAGCGGTAGCGATACGGGAGCATCGCCGAGCGGCGATCTCGATTCCGACCTCGGGGCGGAGCGAGGAAAGTCCGCCTCGGGACCTTCCAAGCGGGGAAGAGGCCGCCGACCGGCCACGACGCGCCACGCAGGGCTGACCAAGGAGATGGCGGAGCTCCTGGAGCTGGAGCAGCAGGACCTCGAGTTGCAGGCCGAAGAGGACCTGAAGGCCGCGCTCAAAAAAGTCACCCTAAGACGGCTCGCCCACCGTCCGGAATCGTTTGGGACGACAAGCGGGTCAGACGAAGAGGAAAACCGCACAGCCCTGTCCCTGAACCAGCAGGTGCGTGAGAGTCTGGACATCATTAAGACCGTGGAGGCAAAGTCCAAAAACCTCAAGGGCACGTACCGGCGTTCCCTGAAGGAGGCTGTGGCCGCGATCCGGGAGGCAGTCGGCGAGATGAGGGGCCGGACTATCTCCGATGAGACGAGGAGGCTCGCAGCCGAGAATACTCGCCTAAAGGCCGAAATGGCCGAGCTCCGTAAGGAGGTGGGCGAACTGCGGGCTAGCCTCGGGCAGCGCCTCGAAGGGCCGCGTCAAGAGGCGGCAACATCACCTGCTCGGGAGCAAGGCGACTTAGAGCGCAACATCGTGGCCAAGGTGAGTGCCATGATGGGTACAAGGTTGAGCGCCTTAGAGGAGAGACTGCAGCAACCTACCCAGGTGCCGACTGGTCCCACACCCTCCAAAGCAGGAAGCTCTCCCACCGGTCGGGCCCCAGCTCCTACCAACCCACCGGGTGCTAAGCGGACCGCAAAGAAGAAGAAAAAGAAGAAGGGGCCCAAAAGGCCTCCTACAAGTGTTCCTGGCCCGGCCTCCCAGGCTCAGGCTCAGCAGACACCAGTTCCTGCCTCCGAAGAGGGGTGGACGACTGTGGTCAAGCGGGGAAAGGGGAACAAAAAGAAGGCTTCCGTTGGAGCAGCGACGACTGCGAAACCACCACAACAGCCGGCGGCACCGCGGAAGGCACAAGAAGGGAAGGGGCGCAATAAGCCCAAGGCAATACTGCGCGCCCCGCGGTCGGCAGCCGTGGTCCTCACCCTGCAGACGGAAGCAGAAGAGAGGGGCGTCACCTATAAATCGCTGATTACGGAGGCTAAAAACAAAATTTCCCTGGGCGGGCTCGGGATCAACGGGCTGAGGTTCCGTTGGGCAAGGACAGGGGCGGCAATCCTGGAGATCCCGGGCCCAGTCACCACCAGCGGCGACAAAGCAGACTCCCTTGCAGCCAAACTGAGGGAGACGCTCAACGAGGCCGACGTCCGCATTGCCAGGCCAGTAAAATGCGCAGACATGCGCATCTCCGGCCTGGATGACTCGGTCTCGGAGGAAGAGCTCGCCGCCTCCGTGGCGAAAGGTGGAGGGTGTGCCCTTGAGGCGGTAAATGTCGGCCGAATCTCCCGCACGCCAACAGGCCTGGGCACGGCGTGGGTTCGCTGCCCCGTAACAGCCGCCAAGAAAGTGGCTGCGGGGCGACTCCTCGTCGGCTGGGCTTCGGCAACAGTGAAGCTGCTAGAGTCCCGACCCCTGAGATGCTACCGCTGCCTGATGCCTGGGCATGTTAGGAAGGAGTGCACCTCGGACATCGACCGCAGCGACCAATGCTACCGCTGCGGTCAATCCGGTCACCTGGCCAGGGACTGTACCGCAGCGCCCAACTGCACTCTGTGCGCTGCAGCGGGCAAACCTGCCGACCACAGTGCCGGCAGCAGTACCTGCACGACGGGGGCCAAAGCCCCGAAACGCGCGTCCCGAAAGGAGCCCAGCAAAACAGGCACCCCTGGAGCGGCAAAGCCTCTGGCTGTCGAGGAGGGCCCGATTACAAAGACCCAAAATGAATAAGTCAGTTAATCGGGTCCTCCAGGCGAATATAAACCACTGCGCCGGGGCGCAAGATCTCCTCCTGCAGTCCATGGCGCAGTGGTCGATAGATATCGCTGTGGTCTCCGAGCCGTATTATGTCCCTCCCAGCCCCAACTGGGCTGCAGACCTGGACGGCGTGATGGCCATCATAACAAAGGCAGGGGCAGAGGGCATGCCGCCCCCTTCCACCTTGGCGAGGGGCCAAGGGTATGTGGCTGTCCCTTGGGGCGACATCACCGTAATCGGGGTTTACTTCGCCCCTAGTAAAAGGGTCTCCGAGTTCGAAGCCCTCCTCGGCCAGCTGGCGACTCTCGTTGGACAGCTCCAACCGCGCCAGGTAGTGGTCGCGGGCGACTTCAATGCCAAATCCACAGCTTGGGGCTGTCCAGCGACAGACGTCCGCGGAGACCTCTTAGAGGAGTGGACGACGATGACCGGCATGTCGGTTCTGAACCGGGGGTCGGCCAGCACTTGCGTACGCTGGCAGGGAGAGTCGATTGTAGATGTCACGTTCGCAACCCCGGCCCTCGCGACCCGTGTCCGTGACTGGAGAGTGCTAGAGACGGTGGAGACACTATCAGACCATCTGTACATTCGGTTCGATGTCTCCTCGTCCTCTGGAGGCACGACGGACACGGGTCATTGTCCGAATGGCCGTGCCGCGACCCGTTCCCCTCGGTGGGCCCTGAACAGCCTGGATCGCGAAGCGGTGGAGATGGCGTCCCTTGTCCAGGCCTGGGCAACATCTTCCGGGCCTGTGGAGGTCGAGGAAGAGGCGACCTGGTTTCGAGAAGCCATGTCGCAAGTCTGCGATGCAGGCATGTCTCGAGCCAAGCCGCGCCCTCCAAAACGTCAAGAGTACTGGTGGTCTCGAGAAATAGAAGAACTGCGAACGCGCTCCAACAGAGCGAGACGCCAGTACACTCGGTTCCGCAGACAAAGGCGGACCCGAGACGTGGATGAGGAGACGCGGCTGTACGGCGCCTATAGAGAGGCGGTCAAGGCGCTGCAGCTCTCCATCTGCGAAGCGAAGGCGAGAGCCAGGGCGGAGCTCCTCGAGACTCTAAACCGGGATCCATGGGGGAGGCCGTACAAGGAGGTCAGGGGCAAACTACGCCCCTGGGCCCCCCCCTTGACGGAGAGTCTCGAGCCCCGACTGTTGGAGGTGGTTGTTTCCAACCTGTTCCCTAACAGACCGGAACACCAGCCCCCAGCAATGGCACCCCCCCATCAGCCCGTAGGGTATGAGGTTGTGGAAGTCGGGGTGCCTCCGGTAACGGAGGCAGAGCTGGATGGAGCCATACGAAGGCTGAAAGCCAAAAACACGGCACCGGGTCCGGATGGGATCCCTGGACGCGTCCTGGCGCTGGCGCTCCGGGCCCTGGGGGAGAGATTCCGCGGGCTGCTGGACGCCTGTTTACAGTCCGGCCGCTTTCCGACCATCTGGAAAACCGGCCGGCTCGTCCTCCTCAAAAAAGACGGGCGTCCCGCGGTATCGCCCTCAGCCTACCGCCCGATTGTGTTACTCGACGAGGCTGACAAGCTCTTCGAGCGCATCATCTGCTGCCGCCTCGTCGGGCACCTCCGTGGAGTAGGACCCGACTTGTCCGAATACCAGTTTGGATTCCGAGAGGGCAAGTCGACCGTAGATGCGGTCGCGCGCATCAGAGCCCTCTCGGATGAAGCGGTTGACCACGGTGGGGTTCTCCTGGCGGTGTCCTTGGACATCGCCAATGCCTTTAACACCCTGCCGTGGTCGTGCATTAGGGAGGCGCTGAAACACCACAAAGTGCCTCCCTATTTGTGCAATATAGTCGGATCCTACCTCTCGGAGCGGGGTGTTGAGTATCCGGTCCGGGGCGGCGGGCTGACGAGGTGGGAGACATCGTGCGGTGTTCCACAGGGCTCGGTCTTAGGGCCGCTCCTGTGGAACATCGGGTACGATTGGGTGCTGCGGGGGGAGCTTCTCCCGGGGTCAAGTGTGACCTGCTACGCAGATGACACGCTGGTCACGTCCCGGGGGAACTCGTACCGGGAGGCGGCACGCCTCGCCACCGTGACGGTGGCGCAAGTGGTGAGGCGCATAGCGATGCTGGGGCTAGAGGTGGCGCTGCACAAGTCCGAGGCGATCTGCTTCCACGCTGCCCGGAAGGCGCCACCTGCAGGATCCAGCATCGTCGTTGGTGGCACTCGAATCAGGGTCGAGTCCAACATGAAGTATCTTGGACTCGTCCTTGATTCCCGCTGGAGCTTCCGCGAACACTTTGCCCGCCTGACCCCCCGACTGATGGCTGCGTCGGCCGCACTGAAGAGGCTGATGCCCAATATCGGGGGGCCGGAGGTCACGAGCCGCCGCCTTTATATGGGGGTGGTGCGATCGATGGCGTTGTACGGGGCGCCGATCTGGGCGAGGAATATGGCAGCCCGAAATGTCGCCCTGTTGAGGAAGGCCCAGAGGGCGATGGCCATCGGTGTCGTACGCGCGTATCGTACCACCTCCTACGATGCGGCGTGCCTGCTGGCGGGAACGCCTCCCTGGGATCTGGAGGCGGAGGCCCAAGCGTCGCTGTATGAGTGGCGCAGGGAGCTTCGGCTCCAGGAGTTACATCCTGCGCCTAGGGAGGTAGAGGCGCAGAAGCTCCTGCTTCGACAGTCCATCGTCCTCCAGTGGGAGGAGGAACTGGCTGGACGCGAGGAGGGGCACAGGACTGTCGAGGCGGTCCGGCCGGTCCTACGGGACTGGCTGGAGATAGAGCGGGGCACGCTCACCTTCCGTCTGGCGCAGGTGCTCACGGGGCATGGTTGCTTTGGGAGCTACCTGCACCGGTTCGCCAGACGGGAGGTGACCGCCGAGTGTCACCAGTGTAGCTGCAGCGAGGACACAGCGCAGCATACCCTGGAGGAGTGCCCAGCTTGGGCGGGGCAGCGCCGTGACCTCGTTGCAGCGGTGGGGGACGACCTCTCCTTGCCAGCCGTAGTCAAGGCTATGGTTGGCGACGAGAGGTCGTGGAAAGCGGTCCTCTCCTTCTGCGAGGACGTAATCTCGCAGAAGGAGGCGGCGGAGAGAGAGCGGGAGGCAGACCCGACCTCGCACCCGATCCGCCGCAAGCGCGCAGGGGCCCGGAGGAGGGCATATGCCAATAGCCTCCCCCCCACCTAGCGAGGTCGGGGCAGCGGCGCGGGGGCGTCGCTGTCCACCGAGAGACCTCGCTGAGAGGGCGCGCGTGGTATGCCCACGCGCCTTCTGAGGAGACAGGGGTAGACGCGTATCGCTCCCCCCCCCCAGAGAAGGGCCCGCTGCAAGTGGTAGTGGCGGGCGGCGCCGGCGCGGTCACGGTTGCGTACTCAAGAGATCCCGTGGCTGCGCCCCATAGGCGGCGCGCAGGCATACCGTTGGTTTTTTAGTGGGTAACGGCGTCTTTTGCTGAGTCCCACATAACCCATACGTCTCCCCCGGGCCGGTGGGTATGCATAAAGCATTTTTCCAACGTAAAAAAAAAAAAAAAAAAAAAAAAAAGGTTAGGTTAGGTTAGGTTAGGTTGGGGCGCTAGGTCGGGTAACCTCCACGAGGGTCTGGGCCATCCCAATGTCTGTTGATCCTCGCGGATTCGCAGATAAGGGAATGGCTTATGGCTGGTGCGCCCTGGGGGCAACGGTAAGGGATCTCCTACGTGGGATTGCTTACCGGTGCTGCCAATAACCCGACACCCGGGGATATCCCGGGAGGGGGGGGGGATTGTGCTCTCGCAGTTTCTCGGTGATCTCCTAGGCTATACCGGACAGGGCTACCCATACCGGGCAGGCGAAGAGTGAGGGTCACTGTTGAGAGCAGGGAGGGAATTTGTGAGGGAGGGGGATGGGTTCACCTGCTTTCGGTATAGAAACCGGGTGCACAGGCTCTAGCCACCGTCCCCAAACTCGTTATCCCAAATGATTAGGTGTTGTTGTCATGTCTAGCAGCCTTTGATGGGACCGAGGGCCTTGCCTTGGTCGGCCGGGTCAAGAGGAGACAACCTCAATAAAAAACCACAACCCCCCGCATGGCGGTCCACCGTGCTGGGGTGCTCTTTTTAGAGCGGCTGGGGTGTACATCAGCCACTAGTGACCAATCCTGTGATACCGCCCGACCTCACAGCGTATATAGGGCCACAGCTTGGGTATTGGGGATCTCTGCCCCTGTGGAGTTTTATGTTCTCCCCTACTCGTGGGAATCAAATGGAAAATCTAAATAAAAACAATTCAAACAAAACAAACCTAAAAGATATGGTGGGCGCTACAAGTGCCGGAAATGAAAGGGACGAAGACGTTTCTGAACTCAACACGACACCGGCACAGCCACGGCTGAAGGAATGCCGAGTGTCACTTAAACGTCTGGACGGAACGATGGACCCAAATGTGAATAACAGGGATCGGAGTCCTTCCGAAAGAGGAGAGGGATCAAAGATGAAAACAAATACGACCAGAACTGGACTGTCTGGGAGAATGCGCCGACTGTCTGATGCGACAGACTCCGACGACCTTGCTGAAGACAATGACAGGGCTAATGAGAAGTCGGTGGAAAGGCAGGTTGCCCAAAAACGATACCATACTGGATCGGACGAGGATACGTGGCGGGGGAACTCGCCAAAAATCAATACAGCACGTAGAGGTGGGAAATACGGAAAGGGCAAGTCCTGCGGAGCGCGCCTGAGTATTACAAAAACCAAGTCCCTTGGGGCAAACGTGGGAATCGCCAAGGCCAAAACATTGTTGAAAAGAAGGCTTGAAATGGGTACTCTTGAAAAAGAAGCGGATAGGGATACCGGGCATGCGTCCCAATCTCGCGGGCCAATCTCCTGCTGGATGAAGGACCAAACACCCGACCAGGTCATATCTGTTGAGGAGGAAGAAATGGAATACGACCCGGTGCCGGAAGGCCGTGAGTCTCCAGCTGCTGACGGTGACGAGGCAAATGTGGCCCGCGAGGCAGCCAAGAGGGTGCTGGCAGAGATCAGCAAATCAAAGAATGTCAAAGGAACAACCCGCGGCCGCATCAACAAGGCGTGCCACGAGATAGTAACAGCCATGGATAAAATGGACTCAAGAGAGGAAAATGATGAGGTCTTCGCCCTTCGGGCGAATAACAAAAGACTGAAGGCAGAGCTAGATTATGCGACGACTGAGCTGAAAGCCCTTAGAAGGGCCTTCTCCGATCGGAATAAGAAGGAGACTCCAGCAGGTAATATAAAGGCAAACCAGGCTAACCAAATCCTAGGGGCGGTAACGGATGCCTTGTCTGAGTTTAGGGAGGAGCTTTCGGCGAGTCTCTTCAAATCGATTGGGGATATGGTTAATGCCCGCCTAGATGACATAAAGAGCCGCCTCCCGCCGGAGCCAGTCGTCCGCCCGCCACTGGCGGCGGACCAAAGAAAGGCACCCGCGGCTACTGCTGCGACGGTTTCTTCTACAGCCGCCGTGGTTGTTCTGCCGGATGATCCATGGACCCCGCTGCCTGCCCCAGTCCCTGGTCCTGCCCCGAAACAGAAACAAACGGTAGATAGACCTGTAGAATCGACGGGATCAACGCTGATGCCCCCTGCGAGGGCTGCACCAGGTCCAAAAAAGCCGCGAAAGAAACAAGCGGCTACCGAGCAGGTACCCCAGGTAGCACCTCCCCTTCCTGCGGAAAAGTTGACAAAACCCACCCCCGCTCCGGGGAGCTCGGGAGCGAAGAGGTTCTCTCAGACGGCACCGCCGCCACCACCGACGACTGCTGAAGAGTGGAGCGAAGTACTAGGCCGTAAGGCAAAGGGAAAAGCTAAAAAGGCAACAGCTACAGCAGCCCAACCGGCTGTCAAACCAAAGCCAAAGCCGAAGCCGCGTAAACTGGTGGCACCATCGACGGCGGCTGTTGTAGTGGCTCTCAAACCTGAATCAGAGGCCACATATGCGGGAATCTTAACCAAGGCGACGACTTCGTTTGGTCTAGCCGAGGTGGGCATAGAACATGTTAACGTTAGGAGGACAGCTGACGGGGCGCGAATCATCGAGGTATCTGGTACCGACAATGGCAGGGCCGCCGATATCCTACGCGAGAAATTGGAGGGCCTCATCGGCAACGACGCGAATGTGTATCGGCCAACAAAAATGGCCAGAATGAGGATATCAGGACTCATGGAAACTGCAACCAAGGAGGCAGTGGCCGAGGCAATATCAGCGAAGGGCGGTTGCAGACTTGATGAAGTGAAGGTTGGTGCAATCAGCACCGGATATAATGGGGTAGGATCGACCCTCATTAAATGCCCGTTGACAGCCGCCAACAAGATAGTAGAGGGAGGACGATTGCTTGTGCAGTGGTCTAGTGCACAAGTACACATACTGGATCCAGAACCGTTCCGCTGTTATAAGTGCATGGGGACGGGACACACTCGCAGTACTTGCCCATCACAAGTAGAGAGAGGGAACATGTGCTTCCGGTGTAGCAAGCCGGGACATAAAGCGTCCGGCTGCACCGAGACACCATTCTGCGCAGTATGTCATCAAGCCAAGAAACCCGCCGGACACTATATGGGTGGCCAAGCATGCCGCCCTCCACCGACTAAGGGTAGACAAGACCCCATCCGGACCCAGAGGTCCGATCAGAGTTTTGCCCAAGAGGCTGACGAGGGACAAAACAGAATGGATTTGTAATGGTAGCACGCCCTTACGAACTCCTACAGACAAACTTGAACAACTGCGCCCGTGCCCAAGACCTGCTCATGCAGGTAATAGCAGAGTGGGGCATAGGGGCGGCTGTGGCAGCGGAACCATATTACGTTCCTCCCCAGCCCAACTGGGTAGGAGCAACTGATAGGACAGTGGCTCTAGTAGTACCGGCCATTGGGAATCAACCTCCCTTGATTGCCGTTCATAAAAGTCCCGGAATTGCAGCAGCCAAATGGGGAAATATCATATTAATCGGCACTTATTTTTCCCCCAATAGGCCACTTTGGGAATTCGAGGGTTATTTAAATGATCTAGGGGGGCTAATAAGAAGGTCAGCACCAACTCCGGTACTCGTAATGGGGGACCTCAATGCTAAAAGTGCAGCCTGGGGTTCTCCTATTACTGATGTGAGGGGCGAAACCCTTAGGGACTGGGCGGTAGCGATGGGCCTTGTGGTTTTAAACCAGGGTAATGCCTACACATGTGTGCGGCATCAAGGAGGATCGATTGTTGACGTCACTCTTGCAACCCCAGTTGTCGCAAACCGAATTGAGGACTGGCGTGTCCTGGAGGAGGTGGAGACCCTCTCCGATCACGTCTACATCAGAATGAGGATTTCTCCATCTTCAGTGGCCCCACTACAGGCTCGGTCGCATACAACGGAAAGGCGGCGTCCCAACGGCCGCTTCCCTAGGTGGTCCTTGGCAAGCCTAGATAGGGAGATGATTGAGGAGGCCGCATTGATAGAGGCTTGGTGTGCTCCCCCGCCTGTAGACCTCGGAGTTGAAGAAAGGGCTGCCCGCTTCCGTAACTCGCTTACCACTGTGTGTGATGCTGGCATGTCGCGGACGAAGAAACTGACTGGCAAAACACAGGTCTACTGGTGGTCAGAGGAAATTGCGGCCCTCCGAGTAATCGCCAATGCAGCACGCCGTAAATTCACAAGATGTAGGCGTCGACAACATACGGCGGCAGAGGAGGAGATACTTCGGGAGGCCCTTATAGCTGCAAAAGGGGCATTAAGAGAGGCCATAGCCAAACGAAAGGATGAGGCCCGAGAGGAATTCCTGAAAACCTTAGACAGTGATCCGTGGGGGCGACCCTATAAAATTGTCAGGAATAAAATGAAACATGCTCCCCCCACGGATTCATTGGAGCCGGAGTTTCTAAGGAGGGTGGTAGAGGGTCTCTTCCCTGTAGCACCAGACTTTACGCCTCCAATCATGGCGCCCCCAGTGGAAGATCCGGAGAGCTTTCCGGATGTCCCTTTAATCTCGGACGGGGAAATCATGGGAGCGGTCTTCCGAATGAGAGCCAGTAAAAAGGCTCCAGGACCGGATGGCGTGCCGGGGAAAGTTCTCTCCCTAGCATTAAAACACCTCGGAGTCCGACTTCGAGGGTTGTTTAACGACTGCCTCAAAGAGGGAATCTTTCCTCGTTGCTGGAAGGAGGGTAGGTTGTGCCTACTGCGAAAAGAGGGTCGCCCAGCTGAATCACCTTCAGGATACCGCCCCATCGTCCTTCTAGATGAAACCGGAAAGATGCTGGAGCGCATCATAGCAAGACGGGTCACTAGGCATTTGGAGGGCACAGGACCAAATATTAGTGACCGGCAATTTGGGTTCCGTGAGGGGCGATCTACAATAGATGCAGTAGGCACGTTGAAAACATTCAGCGACCTGGCAGCAGAGATAAGGGAGGGAGTTATAGCAGTGTCTCTAGACATCGCCAATGCCTTCGGCTCCCTCCCTTATGGCGTAATAAAAGAGGCACTCAGGTATCACGGTGTACCTCTTTATCTGAGGAAAATCATAGAACACTACCTCTCTGATAGGGCAGTGCTATATGAATCTGGAGACTTGCGCCTAGAAAGACGAATGGAGTGTGGTGTTCCGCAGGGGTCGGTTCTAGGGCCCCTGCTCTGGAACATCGGTTTTGACTGGGCTATAAGAGGAGAGCAACTTCCCCGCATGGTCACAATTTGTTACGCCGATGATACAATGGTGGCCGTGAGGGGAAGAGATTACCAGGAAACCCTAAGGAGAGCCGCAGTGGCAACCGAGCTCACGGTGGGACGCATTAATCTGCTAGGGCTTAAGGTGTCGCTTAACAAGACCGACGCCGTGGTTTTCGGAGGAAGAGGCTGGAGACCGCAGCCTAATGACACGATCCCTGTAGGGGGTGAAGTAGTCCCCCTAAAAGCCCACATAAAGTATTTGGGCCTCATCTTGGATCGCAAGTGGGAATTCGAGGAACACTTTACCAACTTGGTTCCTCGACTAGTTGGTGCTGCTTCGGCGCTGAGCCGACTTCTGCCCAATATTGGAGGCCCCCAAGCCCCATGTCGACGCCTATATGCGAACGTTATTCGCAGCATGGCGCTGTACGGGGCACCTATATGGGCCGGGAGGCTTAACAACAAAACGAGGGCCCTCCTCCGAAGGCCTCAGAGGGTCATCGCGCGGCGTATTATTAGAGGATACTCGACTGTAGGGCACGCAGCTGCATGCGCCCTCGCTGGTACCATGCCATGGGACCTAGACGCCCAACTACTGGCAGAGAGGTACACTCAAAGGACGGTACTACGAATCGCCGATGAGCGTCTGGCTCCTCAAGAGTTAGAGGCCCGGCTTATGATGGCAAAAAAAAGGCAGAGAGATCGGTGGAAAAGCCAGCTGGAGAATGAGCCCTATGGAACGTACACTATAGGGGCGCTCCTCCCATCCTTCGATAGCTGGCTAGATCGTAAAAGTGGACCCCTGACCTACAGGCTAGTACAGGTAATGACTGGACACGGCTGCTTCGGTCATTACCTGTACACAATAAAGAGGGAACCTTCGCCGGTTTGTCACCACTGCGGGTACGAAGATGACACTGCTTGCCACACACTGATGGAATGCCCAACCTGGGCACCAGAAAGATGGGAGCTAGAAATGGCCCTCAACGCGGATGATCTCTCGCTGCATAATATAGTAGCAAAAATTCTAGCCAGCGAGAGATCATGGGCGGCGTTCGATAACTTTTGCGAAAAGGTTATAAGGAGGAAGGAGGAAGCAGAGCGGGCGCGCGAAGAGAGAGCTGATGCGCATCCGCTACGACGCAGGCGGAGGGGAATCAGGCAACGACAATTCGTCAATGGCTTGATTCCTCAGTAGAGCCGCGGCCTGGGGACCCGCAGATGAGGCTCTACATGACTGGGGAAGGGTTGTAGCGTTACACAATCCTTCTTTCTTTAACGCGAGGGTGCCCCCGGTAAACAGCCGGGGCGGCCGGGGGAACATTGTGGTAGAATATTAGTGACCCCATGATGTTCCCCTACAACGGCAGAGAGGGTAACGCCGCAGGGGACGTTAGTGGGTATTCTCCTCCCCTCACTCTGTGTCGCAGAGGGAGTTAAGGGAGGAGCGAGTCCCACATACCACCCCATCCCCAACGGGCTCTTGCAGCCCGGGGGTGAGATACGTAAATGTATTTACCCCTGCGTCAAAAAAAAAAAAAAAAAAAAAAAAAAAAAAGGTTAGGTTAGGTTAGGTTAGGTTAGGTTAGGTTAGGTTAGGTTAGGTTTTTTTTTTTTTTTTTTTTTGCGGCGAGGGAGGAAATACTCATGTATACGGCCGGGCCCGTACCCGACCGCATGCCCGACTCGACTGGGAATTGCTCCCAGTCGCCTACGGACTAAAACCTCCCCCGCTTCGTGTGGAGTGTGTGTGGTGTGAATTGATGTGCAAGTGGAGTGTGATTGTGGTGTGTGTGTTTTACGTTGATGGATAACGGGCCCTCGCTATTGGTACGGGCGACCCGTTATCCGGTCAAAAATAAGGGGGTATCGTCGGCCGCCCGGCCGCCCGCCCAAAGACATATGTCATTTAGTGCGGGCGGCCGCCCGGCCGACGCCCCCCTGTAAGTGGATTGAATTTCATTTGTTATATTATGGCGAATAAACTAGTGTGTGGAAATTTTTTTTTAGGGGTATTAATTAGATAGGTTAGGTAGGTTAGATAGGATTAGATGGGATAGAATAAAATGGATAGATATATATATGTAGATATTTAAAAATATATGAAAAAATAAAGTTACTGTTACTGGCCATAGTCAATGCGGTTTCTGATTCTATGGTGAATGGACACCATTCTTGGGCAGTACATAGATGTGGCGCTATGCGCACTGCTGATTTGATCTTTTGGGTCCTTAATGTTTTTGTTATGTTCATTACAGTTGTGGCATTTTAATTTTGTTTGATCTTGGTGGTGTGGACAATTCTTAAATTCGTGGTTGGGGGAGGCGCAATGAGAACATGTTATATTTATTGCCTTGCAGTATTTCCTAGTATGCCCAAATTGCAGGCATTTAAAGCACTGCAACACTGGGACATACTCCTCAACGTGCACACGCATATGGTCTATGTTGACTTTGGTTTGTTTTATTAGAGCTTTAAAAGTGTCCGGAGTGGTCATGAAAACAGCGTTATATAAGCGGTTATTTTTATTGCTGCGTTTAAAATGGAATTTGATGTCATGGTCGCTCTTTATTGTTTCTTTCAGGGTTGGGTTTTGATGAATGATTATGTCGGTGAGCTCATTTGCCGGTATGTCAGCTGACACCCCCTTTAGCATGACCATAGGCCGGAGCGTTTTAGAGGCCTCCGCAATTACTTCTGCGTTGATGTCGTTTGTCTTGCTGAGAGCGATGTCACGCTGCTCCGCTTTATCGAATTCCACTCGGACCTTTCCTTTTGATAGGAACTTAGTGGAGACGGGAGCGAAATCCGTGTCTTTAAAAGTCACTGATTTTCTCCAGTCATTGAGTGTATCAGCAGCGCCGCAGTCTGTCTTCTTAGATGTAATTACAATAGCGGGTTTGTGGGAGTGGTCTGTCGGTATGTATTCGGGTTTAGGTTTAGGTTTTCCAGCTATTTCTGAGTATGCGGGTTTTATTAATTTAGTGGAGTTTGATTGTAAGAGTTTAAATTCTTCACGGATTGTTTTAGATATTACATCTTTTATGTCCTGAATTTGGATACTATTAGGATCTGTGTTGTTATTGTCTTTGGTTTGAACGTCCAAACGGTTTGGGACGGTCTCTGTTATATTAATGTTGCTATTGTCAGGGACTTGAGCTGTTGGTGTTTGTTTTTGTGTAGTTAATGTGGAGTCTGATCCGATACTAGTAAGCCTCCGCTTTGGAGGTGGGCTTTTTGCTGCCTCAATCGCCTGTCGGATCTCTCTCAGTTTTGTTGGCTGAATGTCATATTTCATTATGTTTTTAAATTTGTCCAGTGCTACTGTGATTTCGTGCGATGCTCTCGTAATGGCATCTTTGTTTGCCCTGTTCACACTCTTCTCCGCGTTGACCGCCTCGCCGGAGAACCTCGCCAAGCGGCCAACGACAGAGAAGAAAGTGTCTACGTCTGTGACATCTTTCCCGCATGCTCCGATCTCGATCTGGTCTTCAGGTTTTAACTTCTTTGTTTTAGATTTGCTGACTATTTGGCCGGTTTGCACCTGTGTCGGGTTTGTTGCCTGTGATTCTGTTATCAGTTTTTGTGTGGTTGCTGTATGTAAGGTTTCGTCAGGGTTGTCTGTCTGTGTGCTATTGTCTTGTTTTGGGGTGTTTTCGTTATTTAGTATTGTCTTGCACATTTCTATTATTTCCTTTGTGTATACACCGGCAATGGACCGGATGTTCATACCTGCCGTTTTTATATCTCGTTTATTTTGTTCAGTGATATTTTTGTGTTGTCTGGTGGTGGCCATATTTTCCTCGATCATTTCGACGGCCGCATCGAGTTCCCCCATATAATCTAGTAGCTTGTCCTTCATTCTTATCAGCCAGTCCGGAGGTTCTTTCGGATGCGGCATCACTTCGTCCTCAACTCTCTCCGTTTCTTGAGGCCCTTTCGAAATTTCATACGGGATGTTTTCGGGCGAGAGGCAGTCGAGGTTGAAGTCGTCATCGTGCTCGGAGTCACTCATTCTGTGTTTTTACTAAATTGCCAATATTTCGTAAACTATGCGTTTGTAAGCAGAATGCTATATACATAAAAGATGTAGAAAAATTTAATCAATTGTTAGGGGTGACAAAAATGAAAATCTATTGGTTAGTTTAAAAGATATCTATAATTTACTATTTTTGTTAGTTTTGCTCAGAAGCCTTTTCAGGCGCACTGGTTTTTTTGAAAGAAATATGAAAATTTTTGTATGGCGGATGTATGAAAATGGGTAACTTAATAATATAATAATTTAAAGGGTCAAAAACTACGATTTTTAAGAAGAAGAAAATTTGAAAATATTGAAAGGAAGAGTACTTTATTTACTGTTGAATAGTGAAATTTTAAAGAAAAGTGAAAAAGTTTAATAACTCTGAAAGTTTTTGAGTGTGAGGTTTAATTCTATGATCGAAAAATCGGGGCAACGGAGCTCTAAAATACTGCTAAGTTTGAGATTTTTAATGCTAACTTTTTAGAACAAAATTTTAAAAAGATTGAATTTTTTACTGAAAAATACGAGGGAGGTGAACTTTACTAATAAAATAAAAACTAAGCGTCTGACAGGAATAATGATAATAACATAAAAGATAGGTAAAAAATTAAGCAATAGAATAGGATAATAAAACTAAAAATTGACCGTACGGTTTAAAAGAAAACTAAAATTTACTAAATTGCTATTGCGGTCTGTCAGGCGCCAAAAAATTTGTTCAGAAATTGAAAATTTATGTATGGGGCAACTATGTAAATAATTAATTTGAGGGTTGAGAAATTTAGAAATAAGAAAACTACGATTTTTGAAGGAGAAAAAACAAGAAAATTTTGAAAAATGAGGAAGTTATGAAAATTTTAAAAGTTGAGAATTTGAAAAAGAAGAAAAAGTTAAATATCTCCGTGACCAGAGGGGTCACGGAAATGAAAGTGGGGTCAAAAAATCGGGCTAAATGAGTTTTAAATTTGATGTGAATTTGGGATTTTTAGGTAGTAGTTTAGTTTCTCAAATTGAGCTTGGTTAGGTTAGGTTAGGTTAGGTTAGGTTAGGTTAGGTTAGGTTAGGTTAGGTTAGGTTAGGTTAGGTTAGGTTAGGTTAGGTTAGGTTAGGTTAGGTTAGGTTAGGTTAGGTTAGGTTAGGTTAGGTTAGGTTAGGTTAGGTTAGGTTAGGTTAGGTTAGGTTAGGTTAGGTTAGGTTAGGTTAGGTTAGGTTAGGTTAGGTTAGGTTAGGTTAGGTTAGGTTAGGTTAGGTTTTTTTTTTTTTTTTTTTTTTTTTTTTTTTTTTTTGCGGCGAGGGAGGAAATCCTCATAGGATACGGCCGGGCCCGTACCCGACCGCATGCCCGACTCGATTGGCGATGGCACTCCACCCTGAGATGGAGTGCCATCGCCAGTCGCCTACGGACTAAAACCTCCCCCGCTTCGTGTGGAGTGTGGTTTTGGTTTTGTTGGGGGTGTGTGTGGAGTTTATTTGGGGTGTTTTTGTGTTTAATTGTTGGATAGCTGGCCCTCGCTATCGGTATACGGGCGACCAGCTATCCACAAAGAGCGAGTGGTTTGGAGGGAATTCATAAGAATGCCCTCCAGTGTGTTGGTGTAGTTTTTTGGGGTTGGTTGGGATTGATTGGGGTGAGTTTTTGGGGGTAACTGCCTGGCAGTTTGCTCCAGCGAGCCGTCGGTCCACCGCTACGTTGCATAGGCGCTCCGGCGCGGTGGCCCGGCGGTGCAATGTGTAAATGGAGCTGTGGCGTTAGTTAGTAGATTAGTTAATCTACTAAAGGATAAAGAGTTTGGGGGAATGTTGTTGTTGGGAGTGGTTGAGTGGATGTGAGTGTATGGGGGTATTTGGGAGTGTATGGAGGATAATATTTGCGAGTGTATGGTTGGTATTTGGAAGCGTATGGGGGTTGGTATTTGGGAGCATATGGGGGTAGGTAATTTGGGAGTTAATGGGGGTTTA
Source organism: Pammene fasciana (assembly GCA_911728535.1). NCBI lineage: Eukaryota > Metazoa > Arthropoda > Insecta > Lepidoptera > Tortricidae > Pammene > Pammene fasciana. The sequence goes on from OU452295.1 coordinate 12,938,050, forward strand.
TATTTGGGAGTGTATGGGATGAGTTTTTGGGGGTGCCTGCCGGCGACGGCCGACAGTTTGCGCCAGCATTCCGTCGGGCCACCGCGGCAGCGCAATAGCGCACCAACGCGGTGGCTCGACGGCGCATTATGTTAATGGCGATGTGGTGATAGTTAGTAGGTTACTACTAAAGAGAGGATGGGGGTTTTTGGTTTTTGGTGGGACACGGCACTTAAGCCCACGCAGGAGCAAGCTCAACTGCAACCACTTCTGTGACTGGTAGTTAGCAGAGGGAGAATAGCAAACGCGCAACTGAGCGGCTATCCTCCCCCTCCCAGGGTGCACCACGAGGAGGTCTACCAGCCCTGCACCCCGGTTAGGTTAGGTTAGGTTAGGTTAGGTTAGGTTAGGTTAGGTTAGGTTAGGTTAGGTTAGGTTAGGTTAGGTTAGGTTAGGTTAGGTTAGGTTAGGTTAGGTTAGGTTAGGTTAGGTTAGGTTAGGTTAGGTTAGGTTAGGTTAGGTTAGGTTAGGTTAGGTTAGGTTAGGTTAGGTTAGGTTAGGTTAGGTTAGGTTAGGTTAGGTTTTTTTTTTTTTTTTTTTTGGAATGGAAGACTGTTAATCTTATCCACTAGTCCCCGCTAGGGATACAGGCGAAAAGTGGACGTTTTTACTGTCCGACTGTACCCGCTTGTGGGGCGGGTACAAGGTGTTATAGGAAGGTGAAGGAGAAAAATGGAGAGGAAGTGAGGATAGGTATAGAGGAAGTGGAAATAAGAGTTAGAGTTACGGATTGGATTGGATGGGAAGGGTTGGGGAATGGAAAGGAGGGATGTCTTTATTATTAGTTACAATTATTACATATGATACTATTATCATTCTAGGTATACAATTATTTTTTAAGCTGTTGCGAATTGTTACAGTTTTATTGCGTAGAGTCGCCGCCGCTCCGCCGCGCCGCCGCGCCGCCGCGCCACCGCGCGCCGCTGCGCCAGCCCAAGGGAGGAGAGAGAGCATTTGCTTGGTCCCCTCTATTTCCCTGGACCGGCGCAGCGACGCAGCGGCGCAACGGCGCAACAAAGCGACATATCACTATATTATATAATACAGTCAGTTAAAATTGAAATTGAAATTACATTTATCTGTTACAGTTATTTACATTCTGTTGTGAGTTTTAATCTATTGCAGAATTTGTTATAGTTATGTTGTTGCATTGTTGCTACGCCGCTGCGCTGGCCGGCCCAAGGGAGGGGAAGGAGCATCTGCTTGCTCCCCTCTATTTCCCTGAGCCGGCGCACGAAAATATCAGCGCAACGGCATAGTGACATATTAGAGTGGTATATTACAATGTCATGTAATACTATTTATTAAACTTAAGTTACCTTAAATCTATGGCTTAATACTATTTATGTACTTTCGGAGTTTTAGCACATTTATGCTGAGTCAGCGGTGCAAGGGCTCATTTGCTCCCTTTCACAGTCGCTCAGCGACAAGGTTCCTGGCGCATTGGCGCAATGGCTCGTTATCTATGTTACAATTATTGTAATCTTTATGCATTATTATGGTACATTGGCTTAGAATATTTACATGTTTTTATGTTTTAATCTGTTGTTAATTTGTTATATTTTATTACATTTTAGGTAGAGGCGTTTCACGACAAAGTTCCCGGCGCATGGGCGCAGGGACGCATCATGTCATATACTATTATTTCTTTTGTTGCAGTTGATTTCTTATGATACATTAGCGTACAATATTTGTATTTGTATATATTTAGTCTGTTACTAATTTGTTACGGTTTTGATAGTAGTAATATCATGATGAGGTCCCTGGCGCGCGGGGGCAAGGATACATTATCTTATGTTATACATGTCAATAAGTGCTATTATTTTGTTATTATTGCGTCTTATGGTGCATGTTTCTTTATATTGCCTCATGTTGCATTTGTTGCGATATTTATGTAATTAGAGTTAATAGTACTATTATTTGTTACAGTTGCGAACTTATGATACATTGGTATACAATGTTTACATTCTATTGTGATTTTGATCTATTAATCAGTTACTTATAACAGTTTAGGTAGAAGGCGTAAGGCATAAGGCATTTTACGACAAAGTCCCCGGCGCACGGGCGCAGGGACGAGTTATCTTATATTAAACATATTAAGGAATACAATTATTTCTTTCAGTTGCAGTTGCTTTCTTATGATACATTTGCGTAAAATATTTACTTTATGTTATATATTTTGATCTGTTACTGATTCGTTGTAGTTTGGGTAGTAGACATGTATATATCCTGACAAGTCCTTGGCGCACAGGCGCAAGAACGCGTTATCTTATGTTACACATATATTAAGGAATGTTATTATTTTCATTATTGCTACTTCCCTATCATACATTTGACATACAATATTCACTTACAGTTGCGTGTTTCTGTAGACACTGCCTGAAGGTTGGATGATGTAGGAGTACAGGGCTCAGTATAGCAAGATGGTTAGGTGGTGGCGCAGCAGCACAGCAGCAGCACAGCGGCTAATCGGTACAATAGATTTTGGTGCAGGTGCGCCACCATCACAAAGTGCAAAATGCGGTGGCATGAGTCTGTTTATTTATAGTTATATAAACAAGGTAAAGATAATTATGTGAAAATAAAGAAAGTTATAATTTGTCATGTCATGCCATGTGATGTGATGTGCACCACCCAATCGATCTCACGCTAACGCTGGCGCGGGTGCGCCAATAGCGTATGTGGAAATGGCACGCAGGTGCAAGGACTCGTTATCTTATGTTACAGTTATTGTAATACCTATGCATTACTATGATACATTGGCTGAGAATATTTTCATGTTATTATATTTGATTAGTTACTAGTAACAATTTAGGTAGAAGGTATTGCGCGACAAAGTCCCTGGCACTCAGGCGCGGGGACGAGTCGTCTTATGTTGCACATATTAAGGAGTACAGTTATTTCTTTCTGTAGTAATCGCTATCTAATGATACATTAGCATTCAGTTCTTACATTTTGTTATATATTTAGTCAGTTGCTAATTGTTACAGATTAGGTAGTAGACATATAATGACAAAGTCCCTGGCGCACAGGCGCCAGGACACATTGTCTTGTGTTATACGTGTTAAAGAGTGATGTTATTTTATTATTGTTGCTTCCTTATGATACATTTACTTTATTGTTTCCTCATCTTATAGTTATTGTAATTATTATACAATTGAAATTTGTTGTACTATTGTTTATTACATTGTTAGTTTATAGTACATTGGCATACATTATTCGTATTCTGTTGTGAATTTAATCTATTTACAAGATTGTTATTGTTATGTTATGTTGCATTGCATTGTCATTGCGCCACTGCGCCGGCCAGCCCAGGGGGGAGGGGAAGGGGGAGGGGGAGGGGGAGCATTTGCTAGTTCCCCTCTATTTCCTCTCTATTTCCCCGAGCCGGCGCCCGAAAATTACAGCGCAGTGGCATAGTGACATATTAGAGTGGTATATTACAATGTAATGTAGTACAATTTGTTAAGCTAGGTTGCATTAAATCTATATTTTAGGCTTGATATTATTTGTGTATTTTGGAGTCTTAGCGCATTTATTCTAAGCCAGCAGCGCAGAGGCTCATTTGCTCAAGTCAGCGGCGTAAGGGCTCATTTGCTCCCTTTCCCAAGCACTTCGCGGCAAAGTTCCTGGCGCACAGGCGCAAAGACTTAAGTTACAGTTATTGTAGTATTTATACATTATTATGATACATTGGTTTAGAGTATTTTCATATTACTTAAGTCTAGGCCTTGATATTATTTATGTATTTATGTACTTGTGGAGTCTTAGCGCATTTGTACTAAGTCAGCGGTGAAAGAGTTCATTTGCTCCCCTTCACGAGCATTATTGCGATAGGGTTGCAGGCTTACCGACGCAATGGCTCGTTATCTATGTTATAGTTATTGTATTGATTTTGCATTGCTATGTTACCTTAAGTTTAAGCCTTTATACAATTTATGTATTTATGTGCTTATGGAGTCTTAGCGCTTTTTGTACCAGATCAGCGGCGAAAGGGTTCGTTTACTCCCTTTCACAGGTATTTTGCAATAAAGTTCATGGCGCACTGGTGTAATAGCTCGTTATCTATGTTACACATACTACAATGTGCCCGGCGCATGGGCGCAGGGACCCATCATGTCATACTAAACATATTGGGGGATACCATTGTTTCTTTATTACAATATGTAGAGTGATGCAGTGTTATGGTACTGTCTCACAGTGGTAAGGTGATTCAGTGGCGCATCATACCAGCAGCACAACAGGCTAACACGCCCCATCGCTGGCGCAGGCGGCGCATGTGCACCACATGGCAGCGCGGTAGTGCGGGAGCCTACAGATTCCGCCTGAAAGTTGAATGATGTGGGGGGACAGGACTCGGCATAGCAAGATTATTTATTTAATGGTTGTTAGGTTATATACGATAGGGAGAGAGTTAGGGCATATTATTTTAGGAGATGCTGTGGCATATTTTCTAGTGAGCAGAGCAGTGGGGTGATGGGTTGCGCAGTGTTGCGCGAGATATATATGTAGGTATGTAGTTAGCTTATGGCGCATGAGGCGCAGATAGGTTATTAGTAATGAGCATGGGCTTATCTTAGGTTGGGTTATGCATTGGCTTAGTATGTTTGTATTGCATGTTACCTTAATATTTAATTATCATAATGTATTCAACTTATGTGCTAAGTGCGATATGGTGCAACTTGGTACAGCATGACGCAGCACGACGTAGCATAGCAGTAGCACGGCAGTAGCGGCAGCAGCGCGAAATCCCGCAGCTCCTCAGCATGGCACTATGGGGTGCCGCGCGGCAGGACTCGGTCCCAGCGTGGTACAGGGCAGCGCGACGAGATGCAGAGCGAAGTATTATCTGACGTAGCGCTTCGTAGCTCAGTGAGCACCGGCGCAGCGGCGCGCAGTACGATGGCGCAATGGCGCAGAGTTGAAGTTTTACCTTATTCTATTAAGTGTTATTGAATTTTTTGAGTGTGTTAATTATGCGGTTGACATGATTGAGAAATGACTCAATGGTTGTTTCTTTACTAGTTATGTCTTGTAGGTTATAGGGTTGGATGTTCATAATGCTGCATAGAGTTTCATGATTTCCTCGGGTTCTTGTGTATCTAGGGCATTGTTCTAGTAAATGTTGCATTGTCTGAGGTGTATCATTATCACAAGGGCATTCATCTGTTGGAGTTATATGATGTCTTTTGAGATATGTCTTGTTGTATCCATGTCCGGTTAATAATTGAGTTACTTGAAATGTGAAACTGATGTGTTTTCTTAGTGCTGCTATGCTTTCTATTGTTGGCAGCCATTGTTTCAGGTGTGATCCTGTTGTGCAGTTCTGATATTCAGAATCTTGTTGTTTGATCATGTCTTTACGAAGGTTCATCTTATGGTAGGATAGCGGAAACTTGTTGTAGTCGGGTGTCCGGTGCATACCGGCGGCAAGTTTGGCTATCATGTCTGCTTCTTCATTTCCTTGGAGTCCTGCGTGTGCCTTAATCCAGCAGAATTGGGTCTCCTGTCCTTGTTGTGCCATTTGTATGAGGATTTTGTGTGTTTTATTGATGATGGAGTTGGTGCTGTTTCTGTTTTGTAATTCTTGTAGCGCAGCTTTGGAGTCGGAGAAGATTGTTATTTTATTAAAGTTGAGTGAGTGGCACATTTTGCATGCTTCATAAATGGCAAGGCTTTCTGCTTGAAATACAGTGCAACTAGCGTGAAGCTTTATCTTTTTTGTGATGCTGCGCCCTTCAGGTGTATGTATGACTATGGCAGCACCTACCGTGTTGTCATGTTTACTGCCATCCGTATAAATGCGGTACATTTCAGAGGTATAGTACGATTCTAGGTCATTGGCATTGTTTACATCTTTGAACTCTATTTGAGGGCGTGCAGTGGGGTGAGGTAGGTCAGTGATTGGTACCCTTTTATCGTATATTATATCTTCAGGGAGGTATTGACTAGTTAATGTGCGTTTGACTCTCTCTGTAGATGCAACTTCTTGTACTTTGTAGGGTAGAGGGGTGAGTCCTGCGAGTGCAATAACCGGAATAGTTGGTAGTGTGCAGAAGCCATGTACAATTTTGATGGCGAATCCTCTTTGTAAACTGAGAAGGGATTTACAGACTTTTTTGTATTTAGTAGCTGATCCCCATATTTCTGCTGCGTAGGTTATAATGGGTTCGATTACTTGGCGATAAATTGTATGTATGTTATCAGAGTGTACGCCCCAGGTTGGCTTTATGAAGGTACAGAGTCTTTTGTATATGTTTTGCGCCTTCTTGATGGTATATTCTGAATGCTGGATAAATTTTAAATGTTGGTCAATAATTACACCCAGAAGTTTGAAGTGTGTGCAGAAGGGTATATTAATGTTATCCATTTTGATTTTCGCAGCTTTGGCTTTTGGTGTATATGCTATCATTTTTGTTTTGTGCGGTCCAAATGCTAGCTTGTTGTGGGCTCCCCATAGTGATACTGTGTTAAGTATGCTATTAGCATTATTTTCCAGTTCTGTGATGTTGTTACCAGAACATATGAGCAGGATATCATCGGCATATGCCTGGATGTAATTTCCATCTGGGAGTACTTTATCCAGAAGGGAGTCCACAATCGTATTCCAGAATATTGGTCCAAGGACCGATCCTTGAACACATCCTCTAGTTTGTTCCTTGGTGATGGCGATATCTGAGTAATTAAGGATTATTTTTCGGTTGGTTAAATAGCTGCATATAGTTCTGAAAATATTATCTGGACAGTTTACTTCATGGAGTCTATTGATTAGTGCAGGCCACCAGGCATAGTCGAAGGCACCAGCGATGTCAAGTGATATCGCTATTACGAGGCGATTATTATTTTTGCATTGTTTTAGTTTGTTTATTGCATTATTGAGAGCATCAGTTGTAGATCGTTGTTCTCTAAAGCCGTATTGTCTATCACTGCATGCATTTTTAATTTGCATATAATAGGTTAATCTAGCAGAGATGAGTTTTTCTAGAACCTTGCCGAACACATTGATTAATCCAATTGGGCGATACGCAGAGATTTCTTTATAGTTAGTTTTATTAGGTTTTGGAATGGTTTTTATGTGCGCTATTTTCCAGTAAGCAGGGAAGTGTTGTAATGCTAAACATCTGTTATATATTTTTGTGAAATTTTCTGAGTAATTTTCTATGACGTGTTTGCATATGTCAGAGGTAAGATTGTCAATTCCCGGGGCTTTTTTCGGGTTCATATTTTTGATTATGTCGAGAATTTCCCTTGTAGTAAATGGTGGCTCATCGTTGATTTCTCTTGGGTTAGCATTATTATTATTATTAACATGTTTGAGGTTGTTTGCTATTCTTCTGATATTTTGGTGGTGCGCAGAGTCTGTGGTATTATCATCTATGGGAAAGAACTTTTCAGCGAGTTTTTCCGTTGTGTCTAGGATAGATGTAGTGTAGGTGGCGTCATCAGTTTTAAGTGTGGCAGGCGGCTGGGGTTGAGGTACATTTTTAAGAAGACGGTTAGTAACAGACCATACATCGTCTCTGCCTTGTCGGTTGCAAAATTGTTTGAAGTGGTCGGCTGAAGTTTTTCTTATCATGTTAGCATATTTAATTTTGGCGTCAAAGAGTTCTTTTAATATGTTGGATATATTTTGGTTGTTTCTTTTCAGGTCTCGTGTTCGGTGGCGTAGTAGTATTACTTCTCTTTTTAAGTTTGTTAGTTCTTCTGTCCACCAGATGATCCTTGGGGGAGGTTTTTTAGTGGCAAGTGTGTCGTTACATGTTTTAAGGATTGTATCAGTAGTATCGGTTATATATTTGTCTAGCCCATTGGTATCAAGGTTGTCAATCTCTATGTCAAGTAAGTTGCTTGCTTCAAAGTTATCTTTCAGTTGGTCGGTAAAGTTTTCCCAATCTGTGTTACGGTCAATCTGATATTTAAATGTGGATGTAGTCTTTTTCTTGTTGCATTTTATTATTCCAGTTTTTATTTTAAATTCAATTCCGTGGTGGTCAGATGATGGAATTATGCCTTCGTTGACGCGCCAGTTGTGTATGTTATTTGCTGTTCTTGGAGTGGCGATGGTTAGATCAATTATAGATTGTCTTATCTGTCCATGCGTGATTGTCTCAAACGTCGGCTCTTGTCCTGTATTGCAGCTAATAAGATCATAGTTAATGGTTAGATTGTGTATTTCTTTCCCTCTATCGTTATTATGTTGCGATCCCCAGCTTGTGTGCCATCCGTTGAAATCTCCGCATATGACGAGTTCTTTATGTCGGTGTGTTAATAAGAATTGTTCGAAGTGAGCTAGTGTGTGCGCTGGGTCTTCTCTAGGTTCTATATATATTGATACAATTATGAGTTTTTTGTTATTTCCTGTGTTGAGTTCGATAGCAATGAAGTTGGCTGTGTCAAAGTGGGTTAGTCCTATATAGCCACTCAATTTTTTGCTGATAGCAATGCATGCTTTGATTCTATTTTCATTATTGTTATTATTATTGTTATGTTGGTATATATCATATCCATCTATATTACAGATTTGAGTTTTGTTTTTGCCGATGTATGGCTCTGATATGCATATTATATCGTTGGTTTTATTGTTGTCGCGTACATGTTGTAGTAGCTCATGTGTGGCATTGTATCCTCTACCAAGGTTACATTGGGTTACATTGATGTATTGCTGTTGTTGTTGTAGCGGTCTGTTATTGTTGTCGTTTGGGAGGCCCTTAGCAATACCGTATAGGGATTCGTGCTATCCGATCCCATTTAACCCATTCAGGGCACTGTTGGTTGAATGCAGTGTGGTTGTGTTCATGGTTGAGTTCACGACAATTAGTGCACATGGGGGTTGTGTAGTTTCGTGGACAATTGCGAGTATCGTGCTCCCTGGCGCAGAGTCCACATTTGTGGCTGTTGGAAGTGCAGTTAGCCGCATGGTGACCAAAGCCGCAGCATCTGAAGCATTGTGTAATCGGTGACTGATCTACAGCAAGCACTGATTGGTAGCCTATTTTTACTTTCCTTTGTGCGAGCATGCTTTGGTATATGTGCGGGCTAACTTCTATGATTATGTTTCTGGTTAGATCATTGCGCCCTTTGGTACTGCGCACGTATTTTATATGCGGTGTCTCATTTCCGGTGTGTTCTATTAATTTGCTGTTTTGTTTGGCAATAGCTTCTGTTATTTTCTCATTATCGTTATATCCTATAACACCAAGGAGCTTTATCATTGGGTGGCGCAGCTCAGGAGTTTGTACTGTTATGTTGTTAGTTCGTTCTTTTATGGCCGAGCTGAGAGTGTTCCTATCTTGTTCAGATTCGCATTTAATGATCACTTTGTTAAACCTGGTGTGTCTTATGCTCTGGATGCCAACTCCTAATTCCACTATATCCACTTTCTCTTGAACTTCATTTAGGACGTCTGTACTTTCCTTCCTAGGGTCTACCGATTCCAGGATTACAGCATAGCTGTTATTATGGAATTCTCGTATGTTGCTCATATTTCTTGGGGGCCGTATATTGTCTTCCCTAGGAGCGAAGCTCAATGTCGTTGTTTCCATTATATTTGCTGGGTTATTATCCCTGTCTGCTGTTCGTGCTTCTGCGCGAGCTCGCTTTCTCTTTTCTTTCTTGCTCAGAACTTCTTCAAAGTTGTCATCATCATTGTTAGGGTTACAGTTCTCATTGTTATCTTCCGCATTTGTGTTCTGATCTGTGTGGCGTATTGTATTTATAAGGTGGGTTTTAATTGTTTCTTTTATCTCGTTTTGTGTAACAATGAGTTTTTCTACTTCATTTTTTATTCCTTGTAGGATGTCTTCTTTGAATATTTCTGCTGGGATTTTTTGTGGCTGTACCTCTTTTGTGTTTCTTGGTGTTTCTTGTGTTAGGGGTGTGCTATACATTTGGATACTGTCCATTTGGTCTATTGCTTTAATGATGTCTTCTACATTTTTAATAATTGCTGTTCTGTTCTCCTTCTTGACGCTCTTATGTTGATTAATTTCCTGGTTGATGTTCTTTGCACATTGGCGTATTTTATCTTTGAGTGTCTTTGCATTGGTGGTAATTGTTATGTTTTCATTGTAGAGACTTGGTGGTGGGTTTTCCATCTGGGTTGGCATCTGCGCCTGCTCCGGCGCCGTTTCATGCATCTGCACTGGCGCCGTCTCATGCGCCAGTTCTTGCGCCTGTGTAGGCGATGGATGTGTGTTCTTAGTCACAGCGTCGAATGCTTCTTCAGCTATAGTAGGACATTCCTGTCCCTTTTCTTGTCCATCATAGATTAAGGATTTGTGCTTTTCCTTGTCATATGTATCAAGAGTAGTTGCCTTACCTTGTTTAGTCGTCACAGGCGGTTTTTTCTTCTGGATGTCTTTGTTGCTTTTGTTGCTATTCCCGTACATTGTTGGATGACGGGGTGGTGGCGAAAGCGTCGGTGTACTTGCGCTACGTGTGGTGCGAGTTTTGCAAATCCGTTCTGGATTTGTCTTATGGGTCAGTGTTTGCGCCTGCATCGGCATCGTCTCCTGCGCCTGTTCTGGCACCTGTTCTTGCGTTTGTGTTGACAGTGGTTGTTGCATTTTATTTATTGTAGCAGGTGCTGCCTCAGCAATTGCAGGGCATTCCTGTCCTTTTTCCTGTCTCTCCCTGGTTAAGGGGTTGTGTTTGTCCTTATCATTTGTGGCAAGATTAATTTTCCTACCTTGTTTTGCTGCTGTTGCGGACAATTCTGTCTCCTGGATGTGTTCGCTGTTGTTGCCACCGCCTTTTCCGCTCGCCCCTGGTTGGCAGGGCGGCGATGGGGGCGTCAGTGTGTTTGCGCTATGCATGGCGCAGGTTTGCAGAGTACTGTATTCCCTCCACTACAGGGTACAGTACAGTACAGTTCACTGCAGGGTACAGTACAGTACAGTTCACTATTCACAGTTATTGGTATGTGTTATCACTATATCACTGTAGTTTGTCTATTTTTGTTCAGTATTTATGTAAGAGTCTTAGCGCATTTGTTATTAAAGTCAGTAACGTAGGGGCTCACTGTCTCATTATTACAGCCATTCCGCGTATAAGTCACTGGCGCGAGGGCGCATTTGTTCACTTTCGCGTTAAAGTCCCTGGCGCACTAGCGCAGGAACATGCACTTCGCGTTAAAGTTGGTGGCGCTCGGGCGCACAGTGCAGAAGGCGCAACTTTTCCGGGAGTGATGGCGCAAAGCATCCGCTCTGCTCGGCTGCCGGCGCAAGACTGGTTAGGTTAGGTTAGGTTAGGTTAGGTTAGGTTAGGTTAGGTTAGGTTAGGTTAGGTTAGGTTAGGTTAGGTTAGGTTAGGTTAGGTTAGGTTAGGTTAGGTTAGGTTAGGTTAGGTTAGGTTAGGTTAGGTTTTTTTTTTTTTTTTTTTTTTTTTATTGGAACAATTTTTTAGTTCCAACGGCCCTCGCTTCGGATACGGGCGACCGTTGGACTTTTCATAGAAGGTTCCCGCTATTGATACGGGCTACCTTAATTTTACTGTTGTATTAATTTGTTTGCTACTTTATATTTACTACTTTTCTTATTTGCTACTTTATATTGTATTACTGTGTATGTTTAAACTAAGTATTGTTAAATTTCTTTAATGTATCTATTATGTGAGTTATATGTTTCATGAATGTTTCTAAGGTGCTCTCTTTTTCAATTATTTGTTCAAGATCATACGGGTCGAAATTATGTATGCTGCACAAGATTTCGTGATCAAGCCTTCTTGTTGAGTATCTTGGGCAATTTTCTATTAGGTGCTTCATGGTCTGTGCGGTTGTGTTGTCGCATGGACAAACATTATTATCTGTAATTTTGAATCTATTTAGGTAAACTTTATTGTATCCATGTCCTGTCAAAATCTGTGTTAAGTGGAATGTAATAGGTGTGTGTTTGCGTAATTTACTTATGTGTTGCAATGTGGGTAGCCATGATTTTATATGTTGTCCGGAAGTACTATTTTGATAAATTTCGTCATGTGTTTTATTAGTGTCCTTGCGGATATTCTTGATGTGATAGGATAGTGGGAATTTGAGGAAATCGGGTTGCTTGTGTAGTGTTGCTGCAAGTTTAGCTGCAGCGTCAGCTGTCTCATTACCGAGTAGTCCACTATGCGCCTTGATCCATGAGAATTGGATTTGGCAGCCACGGTCAATTATTTGTACTATTAGTTTTTGTGCATTGCTGATTATTGAGTTAGTACTGCTTCTACACATTCATTCAAGGTTAGGTTAGGTTAGGTTAGGTTAGGTTAGGTTAGGTTAGGTTAGGTTAGGTTAGGTTAGGTTAGGTTAGGTTAGGTTAGGTTAGGTTAGGTTAGGTTAGGTTAGGTTAGGTTAGGTTAGGTTTTTTTTTTTTTTTTTTTTGGTTTTAAGGACTTGTGTACTAGCCAGAGGCCCTCGCTAATGGATACGGGCGACCTTTGGTCTTGGTGTCCTAGTGCCCGCTAATGATACGGGTCACAAGATGTTATGTGGAAGGTGAAGATGAGATGAGGAAAGGAAGTGGTAGAAAGAGTAGATATTAGGATGGGGGAAGGAGAAAAGGAGTTAGTTAGAGTTATTGTTATTGCTGTTGTCAATGGGGAAGATGGATGATGGATGGATGGATGGATGGAAGGTAGAGGATGAAATGGATGGATGTTCTTTCTTTTAAGTATATATATTCTGTGTGTTTACTCAGCTGTATTTTATTTATTCCTGTTTATTGTGTCTCTTAAGTATTGTTGAACTTCTTAAGTGTGTTTACTATGTATTCAATGAAATTTTGGAATGAATCTTTCGTGGTTTCTTTTTGAATTATTTGTTCAATATTATAGGGTTCAATGTTGTTGATTGCGCATTGGGTTTCATGGGTTAATCGTCTATTTAAATATCTTGGACAGTGTTCAATTAGGTGTCTCATTGTTTGTGGTGTCACATCATCACATGGGCATTCGTTTGTATCGGTGATGTGAAACCGTTTTAAATATGATTTACAGTACCCATGACCAGTTATTATTTGGGTCATCTGGAAAGTAAGCCTAAAGTGTTTTCGGAATGTGGCGATACTATCTAATGTGGGCAGCCACTGCTTCTGATGTGCCCCTGTACTACTGTTTTGGTATGTATTGTCGACAGTTTTAACTGTATCCATGCGTAAGCTCCGTTTGTGAAATGACAGGGGGAATTTTATGTAGTCGGGCTGTTTATGTTGTGAGGCGGCCTGCTTGGCTAACATGTCAGCCTCCTCGTTTCCGAGCAGACCGGCATGCGCCTTTATCCACGAGAACTGTATGCTCTTGCCTGCGTCCCTAATTTGAGCAATGCTTTTGTGTGCCCTGTTTATAATTGCATTAGTACTGCTTCTATACGCTAACTCATGAAGAGCTGCCTTTGAATCTGAGAAGACAGTTGCTTCTTCCAGTCCGAGTGTCCAGCAGATTTTACACGCCTCTTCTATGGCTAGGCACTCGGCCTGGAAAACCGTACAACTGCCATGCAGTTTAAATTTCCTTTTGGTGTATTGCCCGTCAGGGTGGTGGATGACCACGGCTGCCCCTACCACTCCATCATGTTTGCTTCCGTCAGTGAAGACCCTATGCATTTCGGTGGAGTAGTAGGGCTCCAGGTCATCCACATTGTTCACTTCCTTTATTTCTATGTGTGGTCTCTTAGCCGGATGAAGTAATTCGGTGACTGACGCCCTTACGTCATACTGGACATCTTCAGGTAGGTAATTTGTTACCAGTGTTCTCTTAACCCTCTCTATAGATGCCACCTCTCGTACCTTGTCCGGTAAGGGCGTCAGTCCAGCCAGTGCAATGGATGAGATTGTGGGCAAGGTGCGAAATCCGTGTAACATTTTGATCGCGAAACCACGCTGAAGACTTAGCAAGGTGTTATGAACTTTTTTGTAAATTGTCGCTTGTGCCCAGATCTCCGCCGCATAGGTCACAATCGGCTCAATGACCTGCCGATATATTATATTTATGTTGTCAGCATGGACTCCCCATGTGGGTTTGATAAATATACACAGCCTTTTAAAGATCTTTTGCGCTTTTTGAATGATGTATTCGGTGTGTTTTATAAATTTCAAGTTTTGGTCGATAATTATGCCTAATAGTTTAAACTGCTCACTGAATACTATTGGTGTATTGTTCATTATTATTTTAGTTGCTTTAGCTTTGGGTGTCGGCGTTATCATTTTAGTTTTGTGTGCCCCGAACTTTAGCTTATTATTTACCCCCCACTGATGCACTTGCTCAAGTATTTGATTAGCTTTTTCCTCTAGCTGTTGTATATTGTTCCCCGAACAGATCAGTAGGATGTCGTCCGCGTATGCTTGCAGGTGACATCCCTCTGGTAGGGGAGCCTCCAGCAGTGTGTATATTCCAAAATACCGGCCCCAGGACAGAACCTTGAACGCATCCCCGGGACTGTTCTTTTGAGTATGTAGCGTCCGCATAATTCAGTGTAATTTTTCGGTTTGTTAAATAGTTGCGAATTATGTTCCAAATATTTCTGGGGCATTGTATGGCTTTTAATCTTCTCAGAAGGGCGGGCCACCAAGCATGGTCAAATGCCCCCTCAATGTCCAAAGAGATGGCAACAACTAATTTATGCTCCGACTTGTACAATTTAATTTGATCTATTGCCTTACTCAATGCATCGGTCGTGGAGCATTGTTCTTTGAAGCCAAACTGTTGTTGGCTGCAAACATTATGTGTGCGCATAAAATATGTGAGTCTTTTCGAAACGAGTTTCTCCAGTACTTTGCCCAACACGTTAATCAGCCCAATGGGTCTATATGCAGAGATATCCTTGTAGGTTAGGTTAGGTTAGGTTAGGTTAGGTTAGGTTAGGTTAGGTTAGGTTAGGTTAGGTTAGGTTAGGTTAGGTTAGGTTAGGTTAGGTTAGGTTAGGTTAGGTTAGGTTAGGTTAGGTTAGGTTAGGTTGGGGTGTGGGACAGGAAACCTCCTCGAGTGCCAGGCCCTTTGTCATTCCTCTTGATCCGGTGGATCCGGGGGAATAGGCAAGGGGTCCTGGACGGTGCACCCTGGGGGCAACGGTAGGTAATATCGGTTGGTATTGCCTACCGTTGCTGCCAATATCCTGTCAGTCCCTCCACGAGCTCTCTGGAAACAGAGTAGATTAGTGGGGTGGGCGCTGGGGGGGGGGAGGCTGAGGACGGCCTTATGTACTGCAGTTCCCGAACCAGGTACGGTGGCGGAAGATGGCGGGACGGACCTCCTCCTCCGGGCGGGAGGGGTACCATGGCCTGGACTCGCGGAAAAGAGCAGTACTTAAGGCTGGGGCCATGGGTTGGTACTATGGGGTGCCAACTCATCGCAAAAACTCAGCCACAGGACGGAGGGTGGTTGAAGTATCCTGGATGTTGCAGATAACTATCATTGTCTTGGTTTGCACTCTTAGGTACCCGCCTCGCCTAGACCAGACTTTGCTAGTTATGGGCAGCATTTGGGATGGGCTTAGGTTAGCTTACTAGCCTTTGCTCCCACTTTTGGTGTTGCCGATGAAGGGACGCGGATAGGCAGACGGCCGGTGACCCGCTCTTGGAGGCTAGCCCAACCACCCGGAGACCCATCAGCGTGACTCTGCCTAGGCAGATTCCACGTCTGATTGGGGGCGGAGTGTAGTGGTGGTATGGCTGGAAGGGACGTTCTCCCGGAAGGCATCCCCACTACACGGGTGCCGGGGTAGGGGCGTTTGTCCTCCTGGTGCCATGCGGGTGGGACCGAAACACCGGTCCCGGCTTCCTCGAGGTTAAGGGAAGCCAGTGGCGGAGAGCACGCTGGTCATGCTACAGCGTGCTCGTTTTGCGGAGAGGGTTCGCCCTAGGGCGACAGTGCTGGTGGTGTCGCGGTGACAGGCTCGCGATCCCGTTGCATCACCATTAAGGCACGGAGAAGGCAGCATCCCAGAGTTTTAGTGGGTAGGCCGGTGCAGACCGGAGAGTCCCACATAACCAATGCGTAATATCTGGCTCCACCTCGGGGGCCTCATGTTACGTATCGGTATGCGTAAAGCATTTCTCTGGGCCAACAAAAAAAAAAAAGGTTAGGTTAGGTTAGGTTAGGTTAGGTTAGGTTAGGTTAGGTTAGGTTAGGTTAGGTTAGGTTAGGTTAGGTTAGGTTAGGTTAGGTTAGGTTAGGTTAGGTTAGGTTAGGTTTTTTTTTTTTTTTTTTGACGGTGGAGGAGGAAATACTCATGTATACGACCAGGCCCGTACCTGGCCGCATGCCCGACTCGACTGGGAATTTCTCCCAGTCGCCTACGGACTAAAACCTCCCCCACGTGTGTAGAGTGTAATGGTGTGGATGGGTGTGCAAGTTGAGTGTAGTTGGGGTGTGTTGTGTTTTCGATTGTGGGACAACTGGCCCTCGCTAGGGATACGGGCGACCAGCTGTCCACAAAGAAGCGGGAAATTTCGGAGGGCAGTCGTGCCGCCCGGCCGCCCGCCTCAAGACAAACGTCATTGAGTGCAGGCGGCCGCCCGGCCGATGCCCTCCAGTGTGTTGGTGTAGTTATGTGTGTGTGTATATGGGATTTTGTTTGAGGGAATGGGTTGTTATAATGAAATAAGTGAATAAGGTAAGTATATACATACAAGATAATATATAGGAAGAGAAAGGAGAATTAGGAATTTATGGATAGGGAAAGAAAGGGAAGGAGATTAGGTGAAAGAGCCATCCACGGTCTACATTTGTGTCCCGTAATTGACTCTTCCTCTTATCTTATCTGTCATGAGGGACAGCCGTGTGCATTTAGAAGATGTAGCGCTATGCTTATTGTCTAATTCTATATTATATTTTTCAGCATGTTTTGTACAGTTATGGCACTTGATTTGGGTCAAGTCATTTTTGGCTGGGCACTGTTTAAATTCATGCCCAGCTGTGGCACAATGGGAGCAGACTATAGTTTTCTCGGTGCAGCGTTTTCGAGTATGTCCCACCTGCAGGCACGAGAAGCACTGCAGGAGTGGGATGTACTCCTCCGCATGCACCTTTTGGTGATCAACGTTAACTCGAGCAATATTTATTATGGTTTTAAATACCTCAGGTGACGTAATGAAAACAGCATTGTATCTTTTTGGGTTCCTATTGTTACGTAGGAAGTGTAGGGCGAAATCTCTTTTGTTATTAATTACAGTTTTGAGTTCTGGGTTCTG
>OU452295.1:12960253-12962753 GCA_911728535.1 Pammene fasciana
TCTGTCTTGTAATTATATCGGCCAGCTGGTCTGATTTGACATCTTTTGGCAATCCCTTAAGAATTACCATTGGATTGAATGTTTTGCTGGTTTCGGCGCTGATCTCACTGTTGGGACTGTTAGTCATGGAGAGCGCCCTGTCTCGCTGCTCCAAAGTGTCAAACTCGATACGTACCTTATTGTTGGATACGTATCTTGTGTTTGAAGGAGCGAAGGTGGAATCCCTGAAAGAGACAGTCTTCTTCCATCTCTCCAGGGTCTCGACAGGGCTGTTGACGACTCCGTTTGGCTTGATGATCAGCGCCGGTTTGTTTTTCGGGATGTTAAATATTGGAGTGATTGGAGTGGTTGGGGTGATTGGAGTGATTGGAATTGGTGTACTGTATGTGGTTGTAACCGTTGGTGATGTGGATGATGACGCGCCTGCCGCCGTAGCGTAGCATCTTGCGTCACCATCATTCACGTTCGATTGTGCAGTGCTGTATTTTGCTGTGAACTGTGCCAAATCTTTTCTTAGTTCTTGAATTTCAGCTTTGATATGATCTATCTTGTTATGTGTATCTTCAGCCACCGCTCCCAAGTTGGACTGAGGCTGGGACTTCTCCCTGCACTCGTCCGTTTGAACGGAGATGGTCTCGGTGGCTGAAGCTGGAGTTGGGCGAGGATTGAATGCAGCAGCAAGAAGGTCCCTGCTCAGGTGCTCCCATTCTTGGCTGTACTTGTTGGCGCATTCTAATATTGCCTTTGCATTGTCAATTATTATGTGTTTATTCATCCTTGTCACACTTTTGTTTTTTGTTATATTGTCGTGTATGCGCTCAACATACTCTCTGATTAGTAATCTGAATCGACCGCTTGAGCTCCCAGCACTGGGACTGGGGCTGGCCATTGACTCGCAGCTCCTAAGTAGTCGCTCCATGTCGCTGGAGGAGGGCGAGTCGTTAGCAAACCGGTGTGCCCGGTGTGGGCACATAATTGACCCGGGAGGCCCCCCGTCGGCTCTGTTGGAGCCAGCTGTTGCTCCTGATTATCATTTCCCATTATGGCAGTTTAGCAGGAAGTAAAATTATGTAAAATGTGTGTGAAGTCCGTAAAATTTAAACTAAGCGTTTTTAAGCAAAATGTTATAGTACATGAAATATGAGCAAATTTTTTATCAATATTTTAAGATATTTAAATTTAAAATCTACCGTGTAGTTTATGTGGAAATGAACTTTTGCTGAATTATATTAAATTGCTCGGTTGACCTATCAGGCGCTTTGATTTTTTAATAGGGAAAATGAGATTTTTTGTATGACGAGTGCGAGAAATATATTGATTGAAGTATTGAGATATTTAAAGGATACAAAAATACGATTTTTAGTGCAAAAAGAAATTAAAAATATTGAAAATTGAAGATTTTGTGAACAGTTGAAGTGAACAAATTTTGAAAAAAGAGAAAAAGTTAAATAATTTAAAAAGTATGCAAGTACGGGTTTTAATTAAGGTGTGCAAAAATCGGGGCAACTAAGCTACTTATTACTACAAGATATCAGATTTTTAAAACGAACTTGGCCTAACAAAACTTTAAAAAGATTGAAATTTTTCCTGAGAATTACGACGGAAGTGAACTTTGAGAATAAAATTAAAATAAAGCGTCTGAGAGAAATAATGTATAGTACATAAAAGATGTGGAAAAATTTTAGTAATTGATTAAGATGACAAAAATAAAAATTGACCGTATGGTTATTGAAAAAACTTAAAATTTCGAAATTGCTATTGCAGTCTATCAGGCGCCGAATTTTTATTGAGAGAATTTGTTATTTTTGTATGGGGGAAGGGTGAAAATGTTGAAATTTAATACAATTTAGGAAAGATTATAGAAAAATATGATTTTTAGTAAAAAGAAAGTAAAGAAATTATTAAAAATGAATTATTTGCAGAATTTTTAAAGTAGTGAAATTTGAAAAAACAGGAAAAGTGAAATATCTCCGTGACCAAAGGGGTCACGGAAAATGGAGGTAGGATCAAAAAAATAGAGCTACTTGAGTTTTAATTTTGGTTTGAATTTGGGATTTTTAGGTGTTGGTTTAGTTTCTCAAATTGAGCTTGGTTGGTTCGGTTAGGTTAGGTTAGGTTAGGTTAGGTTAGGTTAGGTTAGGTTAGGTTAGGTTAGGTTAGGTTAGGTTAGGTTAGGTTAGGTTAGGTTAGGGTTAGGTTAGGTTAGGTTAGGTTAGGTTAGGTTAGGTTAGGTTAGGTTAGGTTAGGTTAGGTTAGGTTAGGTTAGGTTAGGTTAGGTTAGGTTAGGTTAGGTTAGGTTAGGTTAGGTTAGGTTAGGTTAGGTTAGGTTAGGTTAGGTTAGGTTAGGTTAGGTTAGGTTAGGTTAGGTTAGGTTAGGTTAGGTAGGTTAGGTTAGGTTAGGTTAGGTTAGGTTAGGTTAGGTTAGGTTAGGTTAGGTTAGGTTAGGTTAGGTTAGGTTAGGTTAGGTTAGGTTAGGTTAGGTTAGGTTAGGTTAGGTTAG
>OU452296.1:4972026-5006730 GCA_911728535.1 Pammene fasciana
GTCACGAGAGGGGAATAAAAATTTTTTAGCGCGCGGTCTTCTTTTATGGGCTCGCCAGAAAGGGACGGACATGGTGTACGTGAGAGCGAGAGGGCTATAAAAGTTATATACGTGCCCCCGCTCCTTCTTACTTCACCCCTCTTGATAGTCGAACGAAATGACAACAAGCAAAAATCATATAATTTCTAATTATATTACATACAATTTTCTATATTTCTCATGTAATATATATTTTGTTAACTCATCGAACATGATTCTGAGAAAACTAACCGTATCTCTAACGTAAAGAGTTCTTTTTCCAACCTAAACTTCCATAAAACATATAAACTATGTACTTTGATGTAAAATATTACTGATATTCGATTCGATTCGATTCATGTAATTATTAATAATCACTAACCAAATCTAACTTTTTCAAACCTAACTCTTTCCGACCTAACTTCACGGAACCTAACTTTTTCAAACCTAACTCTTTCCGACCTAACTTTTTCAAACCTAACTCTTCCCAACCTAACCTAACCCCGAGCCGGTAATTAACAAGTCCACATAAGGTACACCTAATAAATAACACACGTTCTCACCTATCTATCGACATTAGTTAGCTAAATAGCGTCTTAACGTTTAAACACTTACAATTACTTAATTGTAAGTGCCCGCGAACTAACTGGCGATATAGCCTCATTAGCTGTAATTTTAGCGAGTAACACCCGATTGTTATTTACTAAACAATATGCTGACTGATTGATCGACACCGCGTGCACGGCTAGAAACGTTTAACATATATTCAGAACGTATTTGTGGCCCTGAAAAGGGCCTTTTTGTACAATATATCGAACCCCAGAGCGGGCGCCGTGTCGTAGCAGCTCAACCGACTCGAACACACTTTTCAGTGCGTTCGCAAGAGGAGAGCGCAACGAGTGACGGACGCTTACTTGGAGCTGGTGTACTTGGTGACGGCCTTGGTGCCTTCACTGACGGCGTGCTTGGCGAGCTCGCCGGGCAGGAGCAGCCTCACGGAGGTCTGCACCTCCCTGCTGGTGATGGTGGACCTCTTGTTGTAGTGGGCGAGACGGGAGGCCTCGGCGGCGATGCGCTCGAAAATGTCGTTCACGAACGAGTTCATGATTGACATGGCCTTGCTGGAGATACCGGTGTCGGGGGTGGACCTGCTTGAGCACCTTGTAGATGTAGATAGCGTAGCTCTCCTTGCGCTTATGCTTCTTCTTTTTCTTCGAGTCGGACTTGGAGATGTTCTTCTGAGCCTTGCCGCTCTTCTTGGCAGCCTTGCCGCTAGTTTTCGGTGGCATAGTGAGACGTGTAGATGTTTACAGTACGAGAGTCGAACTGGAAATGTGAATTTTTTAAGAGCCGGCCGATTTTTGTTAATGCTGCGACCGGCAAATAGGGGATAAAATATCGAGAGCCGCGCAGGCGGCCTCTCGACCAATAGCGTTTCTTGCGCGTCGTTAATATCATGGGTCGGTCGATGTGGTGGGGGGGGAGTGCAAGAGCGTGTTGATATTATTATTATATTACTTTTAACGTGTACACACGGCAAAAATAATAAATATAATTATGTGTTTTGTTGTTGATCTTTTGAAAATATACTAATAAAATAAAATATAATAAAAATAAACTACAGCGAGGCATACAATTTAATGTATAATTAATATAATTGTATTGTAATGATAAGTGTCAGTATATTATGCATCGAGAGACGCGCATAACTATTCATTCGCTTAGTTGCGCACTTGAGACCGTTATTTATATAGAAATAACATGCATACCTACCTATGTACTTACATATAAACCTATTTCATTATTTCTTCTCTCTCTCCCTCTATACATATTATATATTAGATATCTTTCTTTCTCCCCAATCTCTATATGTGTGTACCTACCTACTCGTACCTAGCGTCATCAGATATATCCGAGCGACTAATAGATTGATCTACAGATAGATTGTTGATTGACCGATGCCACATGTGTCGTACGCATGAAACTACTAAACGTCAGTTAGTACAGAATCGTATTGTGGCCCTGAAAAGGGCCTTTTGTAACGGTAGCGCGGACGGGAACGTTGCAAAAAATACCGCACGGTGCGACATTGCATATATAGCAACATACATCACACACGATACGATACAAATGCATCCATTCACTGATCGCCGGGCCAATACCGCCATAGATGCAGAGGCAGGTAAGTAGACATCTTAAGCCTTCTTCTCTGTCTTCTTGGGCAGGAGCACGGCCTGGATGTTAGGCAGCACACCACCCTGGGCGATGGTCACGCCGGAGAGGAGCTTGTTCAACTCCTCGTCGTTGCGGATCGCCAGCTGGAGATGTCTCGGGATGATCCTGGTCTTCTTGTTGTCGCGAGCGGCGTTGCCGGCCAACTCGAGAACCTCAGCTGCCAGGTACTCCATCACGGCGGCGAGGTAGACCGGAGCGCCGGCACCGACGCGCTCGGCATAGTTGCCCTTGCGTAGGAGCCTGTGGATACGGCCCACGGGGAACTGAAGTCCTGCACGGTTAGAACGGGACTTTGCCTTTCCCTTAACCTTGCCACCTTTGCCGCGTCCGGACATGATTGATATGAAAGTTTAGTTTAAACGCACAACGAGATAGAGATATGCACGAAGCGCAAACGCTATTAAAAAATAAATCGGCGGTCCCTAGACTTATAAGCGATCGTGGGGTATGCGTGTAGTGGGGATATACACCCGAATGCGGTCGGCCAATCGTGTCCAATCGAGAGCGAGAGCGAGAGCGAGAGAGATATATTTGTTTGTTTATTTATGATATATACGTATGCATGTATGTATGTATGAATGTATGTATGATGTCCAGTAATAAATAAATATATCAAATTGTATTAGAGAAAAAAAAAACAACAATTATTGATCTTGTCCTCAATATATATTCCGATATACTTACTTATTTAGTAATCGTAAAGATAGTGCATGCGTAGGTAGGTACGTTGCGTGTACTTAGGAACCGCCATATTTTAATAATTTTTTTTATTTATTATTAAAATTCTGAAACGATCTAATTTAATCAAATATCCTCGTGTATAGTGTATGGTGTTGAAATATAAATATATATTTGACTGATTGACCGATTCGTGTGGTGGTCGAAATTGATACTAGGTATACTACAATAATGTGTAAGTAGGTGGTACTAAAAAGAGTCTCTAGGTATGTGATGTTATAATTTAATATTTATTATAGTTTATATAGATTCTCGACCGACTGACTGACTGACTGACTGACTGACTGACTGACTGACTGACCGTGCGTACATCAATGAAACAGGGGCGTTTTTGCCATTGAATACGTTTGTTAGCCCTGAAAAGGGCTTTTTGATGTGCTGTAAACGCAGCACAGGCGTATGACGGACGGGTGTGTGCGAGAAGAGGCGGCGACACGACCGAAATCGAAAATCATCCTCCTCCACCACATCACTACCACGACCACAACCGCCACGAGCGACGTAATGACGACGACACAATAATAGCGCACTGTCTTTACTTCTTCGAGGCGGCCTTCTTGGCGGCGGGTTTCGCCTTGGGGGCGGCCGCGGCCTTCTTGGGTTTAGGCGCTTTAGGCTTCTTGGTCGGCGGCTTTGCGGTCTTCTTCGCCTTGGGCGCGGCCTTCTTGGCGGGAGTGGAAGGCTTCTTGGCGGCGGGCTTCTTCTTGGCGGCGGCCGCCTTCTTGTCCTTAGCGGCGGCTTTAGGCTTGGCCGGCGATGCGGCTGCCTTCTTCGCCTTGGCGGGCTTAGCGGCGGCGGGTTTCTTTGCGGCGGCTGAAGATTTCGCGCTAGACTTCTTGGCCGCGGCGGGCTTTTTGCCGGCGCCAGCAGACTTCGACTCCAGTTTGAACGAACCGGACGCGCCCTTGCCCTTGGTCTGAATCAGAGCACCGGATTCGACGGCGCTTTTCAGATATTTTCTGATGAAAGGAGCCAGCTTTTCGGCGTCAACTTTGTACTGGGCGGCGATGTACTTCTTGATAGCCTGAAGGGATGAACCGCTCCTCTCCTTCAGCTCCTTAATGGCGCTGTTGACCATCTCGGATGTCTTCGGGTGAGTGGGCTTCGCCTTAGGTTTCTTGGCGCCGGCGGAGGCGGATGCCTTGGGCTTCTTGGCGGGCGTCGCCGGGGCGGGTGCGTCGGCAGCAACTGCGGTATCGGCCATGTTTGAAATTAAAAGTGAATAATTTCAATGAGAATACGTAAAACAACAACAGCGAGCGAGCGAGCGAGCGAAAGAGGGACGTGCGAGCTCTACACGGCGCTGGATAGTACTATTTCATTCTACCGAGGGCGCCACCTATTATATAGTCTCCGGCTTAACCGTAACGCAGACCCTTATGTCGCGGGACGTTTTCTCGTAATAACACTTCCAACTTTTCACTTACTCGTTTATGATTAAACAATTTTTTTATTGAATTATTTTATAAGAATCGTGTTTAAAACGATACATGTACATACTTTATGAATCGATATATGTGTTTTCATTGGAATTTTATTATTTAGAAATCCGGTGTAAGAAGGAGAGAACATTACTTATGGTATTATGTGGTGCGGACACCTCGGGTCAGTTTAAAAAGTGATTTTTCACGTTAAAAACACACATATAACTAAATTATGTGTTTTCCAGTTAAAAGCGAAGATACCATAGATGTGTGGGATACAATAAGACCAGTAGAAAATTATAGTAATAAAGTTATTTCGAGGCGTTGTCTCCACTGTCGTAAAACAGCCGGACCTCTACTTTGACTGCCTACGTTGGTTGGTTTGATGTCTGATGGTACCGATGTAAAACTTTATAGGTACAGTTATTTATCATGTAAAAATATTTCTGAACATACAGACTTAATATGCAATAAATAAAAAAGTAAATACACGCGTCTGATAATATAAAAATTCGTTTAGATAAACTCACCTCTAGGAACATCACCGATACACGACATATCGACTGCGCAAAGAGTGAGTCTAGTCTATCTGCGAGACATCTTATAGAAAATAAATATAATAATTTAAGATATCTATAATAATCTGACTAAATGTTGAAATTAAAATAAAAACATATCAAGATTTATAAAATTTAACATTACTAGTGCCAAGGGTCTGGTCAGTGTTGTGTTGTGTGTGAGTGTGAGATGATGTTATTTACGAGTACCTACCTAATGCATGTTTGCGTGTGCCGTGTGTGCCTGATGTTTGTGAGTGTTTAATAATTATTCTTCTTATAAACACTTAGGAAATAGAGAGAAGAGCATGGATGTATACAGCTAGCTATATAATATATGGACGCTATGCTATGCTATGCACGGGGATGGATTAATTTCATAGTATACGACACATACTTTTACGCTCGATCGGTCGAATCGAATCGAATCGAATCGAATATATAGGCTAATAGGCACCTACAGAGCAGACACCAACATATATGTACACACAACTCTATATGTATGTAATTTATTAATTTTGATTACCCAAGAAGCTCAGTTGGGTTAGGTTAGGTTAGGTTAGGTTAGGTTAGATTAGCACATTATTACATACACTCAGTTAGTTAGTTTAGTTTATAGGTATGTAGTCTTTTCGGGCATTTGTGTGCGTCGGTTGCAATCAATGAATCGAAGATAAATAAATACTTTAACTACTTAAATAAAAAGAGTGTAAATGTGAATGAATGAATAAACGACACAATGAATAGAGATTGAAATATATTTATTATGTTTCAGGGGCAGCGGAGTCTGCAGAGAGTCAAGAGTCTACTACTACCTCACCTAACTAACACTGACCCTGCATGGAAGCTACATGGAAATTGGAGAAATAGCGTGGTGGGTGAGTTTTAATTGTTTCTTAATTACCTATTAACCTAAACAGATCGATTGATTGATTGTCCGTATGTGTCGCTACTGAAACCGTACAATACTAGTCGTAGTATTGTATTATATGGAACGATATGCGGCCCTGAAAAGGGCCTTTTTGTTTATTCGCGATCGCGTCTCGCGCCGTCAGCCCGGTCTCAGTTCTATGGAATACCTAGTACTGAGAGGCGGGCACGACGAGCGCGAGGATCGCGCGAGGAGGGTGGTCGCGATTAACCGCCGAAACCGTACAGGGTGCGGCCCTGGCGCTTCAGAGCGTAGACCACGTCCATGGCGGTGACGGTCTTCCTCTTGGCGTGCTCTGTGTAGGTGACCGCGTCGCGGATCACGTTCTCTAGGAACACCTTCAGCACGCCGCGGGTCTCCTCGTAGATCAGACCGGAGATACGCTTGACGCCTCCTCTGCGGGCCAGACGGCGGATGGCGGGCTTCGTGATACCCTGGATGTTATCACGGAGCACCTTCCTGTGGCGCTTGGCTCCTCCTTTCCCCAGACCTTTGCCTCCCTTACCGCGACCGGTCATTGTGACGGTATAGAGTTTGGAAACTTCTCGAACGAACTAAGCACGGAACACGACACACGACTTGCGGCGCGCGTCGACACGAGTGGAATAAAATCGTAGACTGTACGGGCCGCTTATTTATACGTTTTACCCTATTGCGGGGAGACGGGGGACGGGGTAATGAGATATCGGCATACAGAATTCGGACAAATTCACTGAAATAATTGAATATATTAAATAATATAATAATATACGCTTTGATTGCTTCAGAAATGTTATTTATAATAACCCTGGGTACCTACACACAGGGGATATGTCGCATTCGTTTATTGTAAATAACAGCGGCCGGCTTCGAAGACAAACTACTTATCACACTATCCAACCGTACGTAATTATAACGTTCAAATATTTAAAATACACAGTATTTAACATCATGTAATTTATTTATTGTTATATAGTTAGGCTTGTTACCATATGATGATGATATAATTATATAGGTAAGTATCTATCTACCTAATACGCTAGTTCAATCATTTTTATGTAATCCTTAATCATCTTCTGAATATAGAATTATTAGAATGCTGTCCTTCCCTACGAGGTGTTTTATTTATTTATTTATTTATTTTTTTATTTTTTTCATGTACATGATTTTATAAATCAGTCGTTGTAGGGAGAGAAAACCTACAGATATAGATAGGTACTTGTCCTTTGTGTATTTTTTCGTTAAATTCTGAATTCGTTTTTAAGTCAATACTATAACTGATATGTAAATTCTATTATTGATTGATGCACGTCAGTGTCGTTTATAGAAACGTTTATAATGTTTTCGACTCATGTGTGGCCCTGAAAAGGGCCTTTTGTCCTGACAGAAGCGTCACGTTCGCATGTCTAGAAGCAGAACGCCAGGTACAAACAAACAAAACAAATGAATGAATGCACCAAATGCGCTCGGCACAGACGGCGGTCGGTGATGTCGCTTCGTGTCAGTCTTTCAGCGTGGATTTAGTTGGAAAAAATCCCACACTGTTGTGTTTAAGCACGTTCGCCACGGATCCTGCGAGCGAGCTGGATGTCCTTGGGCATGATGGTGACGCGCTTGGCGTGGATCGCGCACAGGTTGGTGTCCTCGAAGAGTCCCACCAAGTAAGCCTCGCTGGCCTCCTGGAGAGCCATGACGGCAGAGCTCTGGAAGCGCAGGTCGGTCTTGAAGTCCTGCGCGATCTCACGGACGAGACGCTGGAAGGGCAGCTTGCGGATCAGCAGCTCGGTGCTCTTCTGGTAGCGACGGATCTCGCGGAGGGCGACGGTGCCGGGCCTGTAGCGATGGGGCTTCTTCACGCCGCCGGTGGCGGGCGCGCTCTTGCGAGCCGCCTTGGTGGCGAGCTGCTTGCGGGGCGCCTTGCCACCGGTGGATTTACGAGCGGTCTGCTTGGTACGGGCCATTGCAAAAAAGTTATTTAGTTACAACACGCGCGTGTGTACGTTACGTTCACGAGTCACGAGAGGGAATAAAAATTTTTTAGCGCGCGGTCTTCTTTTATGGGCTCGCCAGAAAGGGACGGACATGGTGTACGTGAGAGCGAGAGGGCTATAAAAGTTATATACGTGCCCCCGCTCCTTCTTACTTCACCCCTCTTGATAGTCGAACGAAATGACAACAAGCAAAAATCATATAATTTCTAATTATATTACATACAATTTTCTATATTTCTCATGTAATATATATTTTGTTAACTCATCGAACATGATTCTGAGAAAACTAACCGTATCTCTAACGTAAAGAGTTCTTTTTCCAACCTAAACTTCCATAAAACATATAAACTATGTACTTTGATGTAAAATATTACTGATATTCGATTCGATTCGATTCATGTAATTATTAATAATCACTAACCAAATCTAACTTTTTCAAACCTAACTCTTTCCGACCTAACTTCACGGAACCTAACTTTTTCAAACCTAACTCTTTCCGACCTAACTTTTTCAAACCTAACTCTTCCCAACCTAACCTAACCCCGAGCCGGTAATTAACAAGTCCACATAAGGTACACCTAATAAATAACACACGTTCTCACCTATCTATCGACATTAGTTAGCTAAATAGCGTCTTAACGTTTAAACACTTACAATTACTTAATTGTAAGTGCCGCGAACTAACTGGCGATATAGCCTCATTAGCTGTAATTTTAGCGAGTAACACCCGATTGTTATTTACTAAACAATATGCTGACTGATTGATCGACACCGCGTGCACGGCTAGAAACGTTTAACATATATTCAGAACGTATTTGTGGCCCTGAAAAGGGCCTTTTTGTACAATATATCGAACCCCAGAGCGGGCGCCGTGTCGTAGCAGCTCAACCGACTCGAACACACTTTTCAGTGCGTTCGCAGAGGGAGAGCGCAACGAGTGACGGACGCTTACTTGGAGCTGGTGTACTTGGTGACGGCCTTGGTGCCTTCACTGACGGCGTGCTTGGCGAGCTCGCCGGGCAGGAGCAGCCTCACGGAGGTCTGCACCTCCCTGCTGGTGATGGTGGACCTCTTGTTGTAGTGGGCGAGACGGGAGGCCTCGGCGGCGATGCGCTCGAAAATGTCGTTCACGAACGAGTTCATGATTGACATGGCCTTGCTGGAGATACCGGTGTCGGGGTGGACCTGCTTGAGCACCTTGTAGATGTAGATAGCGTAGCTCTCCTTGCGCTTATGCTTCTTCTTTTTCTTCGAGTCGGACTTGGAGATGTTCTTCTGAGCCTTGCCGCTCTTCTTGGCAGCCTTGCCGCTAGTTTTCGGTGGCATAGTGAGACGTGTAGATGTTTACAGTACGAGAGTCGAACTGGAAATGTGAATTTTTTAAGAGCCGGCCGATTTTTGTTAATGCTGCGACCGGCAAATAGGGGATAAAATATCGAGAGCCGCGCAGGCGGCCTCTCGACCAATAGCGTTCTTGCGCGTCGTTAATATCATGGGTCGGTCGATGTGGTGGGGGGGGAGTGCAAGAGCGTGTTGATATTATTATTATATTACTTTTAACGTGTACACACGGCAAAAATAATAAATATAATTATGTGTTTTGTTGTTGATCTTTTGAAAATATACTAATAAAATAAAATATAATAAAAATAAACTACAGCGAGGCATACAATTTAATGTATAATTAATATAATTGTATTGTAATGATAAGTGTCAGTATATTATGCATCGAGAGACGCGCATAACTATTCATTCGCTTAGTTGCGCACTTGAGACCGTTATTTATATAGAAATAACATGCATACCTACCTATGTACTTACATATAAACCTATTTCATTATTTCTTCTCTCTCTCCCTCTATACATATTATATATTAGATATCTTTCTTTCTCCCCAATCTCTATATGTGTGTACCTACCTACTCGTACCTAGCGTCATCAGATATATCCGAGCGACTAATAGATTGATCTACAGATAGATTGTTGATTGACCGATGCCACATGTGTCGTACGCATGAAACTACTAAACGTCAGTTAGTACAGAATCGTATTGTGGCCCTGAAAAGGGCCTTTTGTAACGGTAGCGCGGACGGGAACGTTGCAAAAAATACCGCACGGTGCGACATTGCATATATAGCAACATACATCACACACGATACGATACAAATGCATCCATTCACTGATCGCCGGGCCAATACCGCCATAGATGCAGAGGCAGGTAAGTAGACATCTTAAGCCTTCTTCTCTGTCTTCTTGGGCAGGAGCACGGCCTGGATGTTAGGCAGCACACCACCCTGGGCGATGGTCACGCCGGAGAGGAGCTTGTTCAACTCCTCGTCGTTGCGGATCGCCAGCTGGAGATGTCTCGGGATGATCCTGGTCTTCTTGTTGTCGCGAGCGGCGTTGCCGGCCAACTCGAGAACCTCAGCTGCCAGGTACTCCATCACGGCGGCGAGGTAGACCGGAGCGCCGGCACCGACGCGCTCGGCATAGTTGCCCTTGCGTAGGAGCCTGTGGATACGGCCCACGGGGAACTGAAGTCCTGCACGGTTAGAACGGGACTTTGCCTTTCCCTTAACCTTGCCACCTTTGCCGCGTCCGGACATGATTGATATGAAAGTTTAGTTTAAACGCACAACGAGATAGAGATATGCACGAAGCGCAAACGCTATTAAAAAATAAATCGGCGGTCCCTAGACTTATAAGCGATCGTGGGGTATGCGTGTAGTGGGGATATACACCCGAATGCGGTCGGCCAATCGTGTCCAATCGAGAGCGAGAGCGAGAGCGAGAGAGATATATTTGTTTGTTTATTTATGATATATACGTATGCATGTATGTATGTATGAATGTATGTATGATGTCCAGTAATAAATAAATATATCAAATTGTATTAGAGAAAAAAAAAACAACAATTATTGATCTTGTCCTCAATATATATTCCGATATACTTACTTATTTAGTAATCGTAAAGATAGTGCATGCGTAGGTAGGTACGTTGCGTGTACTTAGGAACCGCCATATTTTAATAATTTTTTTTATTTATTATTAAAATTCTGAAACGATCTAATTTAATCAAATATCCTCGTGTATAGTGTATGGTGTTGAAATATAAATATATATTTGACTGATTGACCGATTCGTGTGGTGGTCGAAATTGATACTAGGTATACTACAATAATGTGTAAGTAGGTGGTACTAAAAAGAGTCTCTAGGTATGTGATGTTATAATTTAATATTTATTATAGTTTATATAGATTCTCGACCGACTGACTGACTGACTGACTGACTGACTGACTGACTGACTGACTGACCGTGCGTACATCAATGAAACAGGGGCGTTTTTGCCATTGAATACGTTTGTTAGCCCTGAAAAGGGCTTTTTGATGTGCTGTAAACGCAGCACAGGCGTATGACGGACGGGTGTGTGCGAGAAGAGGCGGCGACACGACCGAAATCGAAATCATCCTCCTCCACCACATCACTACCACGACCACAACCGCCACGAGCGACGTAATGACGACGACACAATAATAGCGCACTGTCTTTACTTCTTCGAGGCGGCCTTCTTGGCGGCGGGTTTCGCCTTGGGGGCGGCCGCGGCCTTCTTGGGTTTAGGCGCTTTAGGCTTCTTGGTCGGCGGCTTTGCGGTCTTCTTCGCCTTGGGCGCGGCCTTCTTGGCGGGAGTGGAAGGCTTCTTGGCGGCGGGCTTCTTCTTGGCGGCGGCCGCCTTCTTGTCCTTAGCGGCGGCTTTAGGCTTGGCCGGCGATGCGGCTGCCTTCTTCGCCTTGGCGGGCTTAGCGGCGGCGGGTTTCTTTGCGGCGGCTGAAGATTTCGCGCTAGACTTCTTGGCCGCGGCGGGCTTTTTGCCGGCGCCAGCAGACTTCGACTCCAGTTTGAACGAACCGGACGCGCCCTTGCCCTTGGTCTGAATCAGAGCACCGGATTCGACGGCGCTTTTCAGATATTTTCTGATGAAAGGAGCCAGCTTTTCGGCGTCAACTTTGTACTGGGCGGCGATGTACTTCTTGATAGCCTGAAGGGATGAACCGCTCCTCTCCTTCAGCTCCTTAATGGCGCTGTTGACCATCTCGGATGTCTTCGGGTGAGTGGGCTTCGCCTTAGGTTTCTTGGCGCCGGCGGAGGCGGATGCCTTGGGCTTCTTGGCGGGCGTCGCCGGGGCGGGTGCGTCGGCAGCAACTGCGGTATCGGCCATGTTTGAAATTAAAAGTGAATAATTTCAATGAGAATACGTAAAACAACAACAGCGAGCGAGCGAGCGAGCGAAAGAGGGACGTGCGAGCTCTACACGGCGCTGGATAGTACTATTTCATTCTACCGAGGGCGCCACCTATTATATAGTCTCCGGCTTAACCGTAACGCAGACCCTTATGTCGCGGGACGTTTTCTCGTAATAACACTTCCAACTTTTCACTTACTCGTTTATGATTAAACAATTTTTTTATTGAATTATTTTATAAGAATCGTGTTTAAAACGATACATGTACATACTTTATGAATCGATATATGTGTTTTCATTGGAATTTTATTATTTAGAAATCCGGTGTAAGAAGGAGAGAACATTACTTATGGTATTATGTGGTGCGGACACCTCGGGTCAGTTTAAAAAGTGATTTTTCACGTTAAAAACACACATATAACTAAATTATGTGTTTTCCAGTTAAAAGCGAAGATACCATAGATGTGTGGGATACAATAAGACCAGTAGAAAATTATAGTAATAAAGTTATTTCGAGGCGTTGTCTCCACTGTCGTAAAACAGCCGGACCTCTACTTTGACTGCCTACGTTGGTTGGTTTGATGTCTGATGGTACCGATGTAAAACTTTATAGGTACAGTTATTTATCATGTAAAAATATTTCTGAACATACAGACTTAATATGCAATAAATAAAAAAGTAAATACACGCGTCTGATAATATAAAAATTCGTTTAGATAAACTCACCTCTAGGAACATCACCGATACACGACATATCGACTGCGCAAAGAGTGAGTCTAGTCTATCTGCGAGACATCTTATAGAAAATAAATATAATAATTTAAGATATCTATAATAATCTGACTAAATGTTGAAATTAAAATAAAAACATATCAAGATTTATAAAATTTAACATTACTAGTGCCAAGGGTCTGGTCAGTGTTGTGTTGTGTGTGAGTGTGAGATGATGTTATTTACGAGTACCTACCTAATGCATGTTTGCGTGTGCCGTGTGTGCCTGATGTTTGTGAGTGTTTAATAATTATTCTTCTTATAAACACTTAGGAAATAGAGAGAAGAGCATGGATGTATACAGCTAGCTATATAATATATGGACGCTATGCTATGCTATGCACGGGGATGGATTAATTTCATAGTATACGACACATACTTTTACGCTCGATCGGTCGAATCGAATCGAATCGAATCGAATATATAGGCTAATAGGCACCTACAGAGCAGACACCAACATATATGTACACACAACTCTATATGTATGTAATTTATTAATTTTGATTACCCAAGAAGCTCAGTTGGGTTAGGTTAGGTTAGGTTAGGTTAGGTTAGATTAGCACATTATTACATACACTCAGTTAGTTAGTTTAGTTTATAGGTATGTAGTCTTTTCGGGCATTTGTGTGCGTCGGTTGCAATCAATGAATCGAAGATAAATAAATACTTTAACTACTTAAATAAAAAGAGTGTAAATGTGAATGAATGAATAAACGACACAATGAATAGAGATTGAAATATATTTATTATGTTTCAGGGGCAGCGGAGTCTGCAGAGAGTCAAGAGTCTACTACTACCTCACCTAACTAACACTGACCCTGCATGGAAGCTACATGGAAATTGGAGAAATAGCGTGGTGGGTGAGTTTTAATTGTTTCTTAATTACCTATTAACCTAAACAGATCGATTGATTGATTGTCCGTATGTGTCGCTACTGAAACCGTACAATACTAGTCGTAGTATTGTATTATATGGAACGATATGCGGCCCTGAAAAGGGCCTTTTTGTTTATTCGCGATCGCGTCTCGCGCCGTCAGCCCGGTCTCAGTTCTATGGAATACCTAGTACTGAGAGGCGGGCACGACGAGCGCGAGGATCGCGCGAGGAGGGTGGTCGCGATTAACCGCCGAAACCGTACAGGGTGCGGCCCTGGCGCTTCAGAGCGTAGACCACGTCCATGGCGGTGACGGTCTTCCTCTTGGCGTGCTCTGTGTAGGTGACCGCGTCGCGGATCACGTTCTCTAGGAACACCTTCAGCACGCCGCGGGTCTCCTCGTAGATCAGACCGGAGATACGCTTGACGCCTCCTCTGCGGGCCAGACGGCGGATGGCGGGCTTCGTGATACCCTGGATGTTATCACGGAGCACCTTCCTGTGGCGCTTGGCTCCTCCTTTCCCCAGACCTTTGCCTCCCTTACCGCGACCGGTCATTGTGACGGTATAGAGTTTGGAAACTTCTCGAACGAACTAAGCACGGAACACGACACACGACTTGCGGCGCGCGTCGACACGAGTGGAATAAAATCGTAGACTGTACGGGCCGCTTATTTATACGTTTTACCCTATTGCGGGGAGACGGGGGACGGGGTAATGAGATATCGGCATACAGAATTCGGACAAATTCACTGAAATAATTGAATATATTAAATAATATAATAATATACGCTTTGATTGCTTCAGAAATGTTATTTATAATAACCCTGGGTACCTACACACAGGGGATATGTCGCATTCGTTTATTGTAAATAACAGCGGCCGGCTTCGAAGACAAACTACTTATCACACTATCCAACCGTACGTAATTATAACGTTCAAATATTTAAAATACACAGTATTTAACATCATGTAATTTATTTATTGTTATATAGTTAGGCTTGTTACCATATGATGATGATATAATTATATAGGTAAGTATCTATCTACCTAATACGCTAGTTCAATCATTTTTATGTAATCCTTAATCATCTTCTGAATATAGAATTATTAGAATGCTGTCCTTCCCTACGAGGTGTTTTATTTATTTATTTATTTATTTTTTTATTTTTTTCATGTACATGATTTTATAAATCAGTCGTTGTAGGGAGAGAAAACCTACAGATATAGATAGGTACTTGTCCTTTGTGTATTTTTTCGTTAAATTCTGAATTCGTTTTTAAGTCAATACTATAACTGATATGTAAATTCTATTATTGATTGATGCACGTCAGTGTCGTTTATAGAAACGTTTATAATGTTTTCGACTCATGTGTGGCCCTGAAAAGGGCCTTTTGTCCTGACAGAAGCGTCACGTTCGCATGTCTAGAAGCAGAACGCCAGGTACAAACAAACAAAACAAATGAATGAATGCACCAAATGCGCTCGGCACAGACGGCGGTCGGTGATGTCGCTTCGTGTCAGTCTTTCAGCGTGGATTTAGTTGGAAAAAATCCCACACTGTTGTGTTTAAGCACGTTCGCCACGGATCCTGCGAGCGAGCTGGATGTCCTTGGGCATGATGGTGACGCGCTTGGCGTGGATCGCGCACAGGTTGGTGTCCTCGAAGAGTCCCACCAAGTAAGCCTCGCTGGCCTCCTGGAGAGCCATGACGGCAGAGCTCTGGAAGCGCAGGTCGGTCTTGAAGTCCTGCGCGATCTCACGGACGAGACGCTGGAAGGGCAGCTTGCGGATCAGCAGCTCGGTGCTCTTCTGGTAGCGACGGATCTCGCGGAGGGCGACGGTGCCGGGCCTGTAGCGATGGGGCTTCTTCACGCCGCCGGTGGCGGGCGCGCTCTTGCGAGCCGCCTTGGTGGCGAGCTGCTTGCGGGGCGCCTTGCCACCGGTGGATTTACGAGCGGTCTGCTTGGTACGGGCCATTGCAAAAAAGTTATTTAGTTACAACACGCGCGTGTGTACGTTACGTTCACGAGTCACGAGAGGGAATAAAAATTTTTTAGCGCGCGGTCTTCTTTTATGGGCTCGCCAGAAAGGGACGGACATGGTGTACGTGAGAGCGAGAGGGCTATAAAAGTTATATACGTGCCCCCGCTCCTTCTTACTTCACCCCTCTTGATAGTCGAACGAAATGACAACAAGCAAAAATCATATAATTTCTAATTATATTACATACAATTTTCTATATTTCTCATGTAATATATATTTTGTTAACTCATCGAACATGATTCTGAGAAAACTAACCGTATCTCTAACGTAAAGAGTTCTTTTTCCAACCTAAACTTCCATAAAACATATAAACTATGTACTTTGATGTAAAATATTACTGATATTCGATTCGATTCGATTCATGTAATTATTAATAATCACTAACCAAATCTAACTTTTTCAAACCTAACTCTTTCCGACCTAACTTCACGGAACCTAACTTTTTCAAACCTAACTCTTTCCGACCTAACTTTTTCAAACCTAACTCTTCCCAACCTAACCTAACCCCGAGCCGGTAATTAACAAGTCCACATAAGGTACACCTAATAAATAACACACGTTCTCACCTATCTATCGACATTAGTTAGCTAAATAGCGTCTTAACGTTTAAACACTTACAATTACTTAATTGTAAGTGCCGCGAACTAACTGGCGATATAGCCTCATTAGCTGTAATTTTAGCGAGTAACACCCGATTGTTATTTACTAAACAATATGCTGACTGATTGATCGACACCGCGTGCACGGCTAGAAACGTTTAACATATATTCAGAACGTATTTGTGGCCCTGAAAAGGGCCTTTTTGTACAATATATCGAACCCCAGAGCGGGCGCCGTGTCGTAGCAGCTCAACCGACTCGAACACACTTTTCAGTGCGTTCGCAGAGGGAGAGCGCAACGAGTGACGGACGCTTACTTGGAGCTGGTGTACTTGGTGACGGCCTTGGTGCCTTCACTGACGGCGTGCTTGGCGAGCTCGCCGGGCAGGAGCAGCCTCACGGAGGTCTGCACCTCCCTGCTGGTGATGGTGGACCTCTTGTTGTAGTGGGCGAGACGGGAGGCCTCGGCGGCGATGCGCTCGAAAATGTCGTTCACGAACGAGTTCATGATTGACATGGCCTTGCTGGAGATACCGGTGTCGGGGTGGACCTGCTTGAGCACCTTGTAGATGTAGATAGCGTAGCTCTCCTTGCGCTTATGCTTCTTCTTTTTCTTCGAGTCGGACTTGGAGATGTTCTTCTGAGCCTTGCCGCTCTTCTTGGCAGCCTTGCCGCTAGTTTTCGGTGGCATAGTGAGACGTGTAGATGTTTACAGTACGAGAGTCGAACTGGAAATGTGAATTTTTTAAGAGCCGGCCGATTTTTGTTAATGCTGCGACCGGCAAATAGGGGATAAAATATCGAGAGCCGCGCAGGCGGCCTCTCGACCAATAGCGTTCTTGCGCGTCGTTAATATCATGGGTCGGTCGATGTGGTGGGGGGGGAGTGCAAGAGCGTGTTGATATTATTATTATATTACTTTTAACGTGTACACACGGCAAAAATAATAAATATAATTATGTGTTTTGTTGTTGATCTTTTGAAAATATACTAATAAAATAAAATATAATAAAAATAAACTACAGCGAGGCATACAATTTAATGTATAATTAATATAATTGTATTGTAATGATAAGTGTCAGTATATTATGCATCGAGAGACGCGCATAACTATTCATTCGCTTAGTTGCGCACTTGAGACCGTTATTTATATAGAAATAACATGCATACCTACCTATGTACTTACATATAAACCTATTTCATTATTTCTTCTCTCTCTCCCTCTATACATATTATATATTAGATATCTTTCTTTCTCCCCAATCTCTATATGTGTGTACCTACCTACTCGTACCTAGCGTCATCAGATATATCCGAGCGACTAATAGATTGATCTACAGATAGATTGTTGATTGACCGATGCCACATGTGTCGTACGCATGAAACTACTAAACGTCAGTTAGTACAGAATCGTATTGTGGCCCTGAAAAGGGCCTTTTGTAACGGTAGCGCGGACGGGAACGTTGCAAAAAATACCGCACGGTGCGACATTGCATATATAGCAACATACATCACACACGATACGATACAAATGCATCCATTCACTGATCGCCGGGCCAATACCGCCATAGATGCAGAGGCAGGTAAGTAGACATCTTAAGCCTTCTTCTCTGTCTTCTTGGGCAGGAGCACGGCCTGGATGTTAGGCAGCACACACCACCCTGGGCGATGGTCACGCCGGAGAGGAGCTTGTTCAACTCCTCGTCGTTGCGGATCGCCAGCTGGAGATGTCTCGGGATGATCCTGGTCTTCTTGTTGTCGCGAGCGGCGTTGCCGGCCAACTCGAGAACCTCAGCTGCCAGGTACTCCATCACGGCGGCGAGGTAGACCGGAGCGCCGGCACCGACGCGCTCGGCATAGTTGCCCTTGCGTAGGAGCCTGTGGATACGGCCCACGGGGAACTGAAGTCCTGCACGGTTAGAACGGGACTTTGCCTTTCCCTTAACCTTGCCACCTTTGCCGCGTCCGGACATGATTGATATGAAAGTTTAGTTTAAACGCACAACGAGATAGAGATATGCACGAAGCGCAAACGCTATTAAAAAATAAATCGGCGGTCCCTAGACTTATAAGCGATCGTGGGGTATGCGTGTAGTGGGGATATACACCCGAATGCGGTCGGCCAATCGTGTCCAATCGAGAGCGAGAGCGAGAGCGAGAGAGATATATTTGTTTGTTTATTTATGATATATACGTATGCATGTATGTATGTATGAATGTATGTATGATGTCCAGTAATAAATAAATATATCAAATTGTATTAGAGAAAAAAAAAACAACAATTATTGATCTTGTCCTCAATATATATTCCGATATACTTACTTATTTAGTAATCGTAAAGATAGTGCATGCGTAGGTAGGTACGTTGCGTGTACTTAGGAACCGCCATATTTTAATAATTTTTTTTATTTATTATTAAAATTCTGAAACGATCTAATTTAATCAAATATCCTCGTGTATAGTGTATGGTGTTGAAATATAAATATATATTTGACTGATTGACCGATTCGTGTGGTGGTCGAAATTGATACTAGGTATACTACAATAATGTGTAAGTAGGTGGTACTAAAAAGAGTCTCTAGGTATGTGATGTTATAATTTAATATTTATTATAGTTTATATAGATTCTCGACCGACTGACTGACTGACTGACTGACTGACTGACTGACTGACTGACTGACCGTGCGTACATCAATGAAACAGGGGCGTTTTTGCCATTGAATACGTTTGTTAGCCCTGAAAAGGGCTTTTTGATGTGCTGTAAACGCAGCACAGGCGTATGACGGACGGGTGTGTGCGAGAAGAGGCGGCGACACGACCGAAATCGAAATCATCCTCCTCCACCACATCACTACCACGACCACAACCGCCACGAGCGACGTAATGACGACGACACAATAATAGCGCACTGTCTTTACTTCTTCGAGGCGGCCTTCTTGGCGGCGGGTTTCGCCTTGGGGGCGGCCGCGGCCTTCTTGGGTTTAGGCGCTTTAGGCTTCTTGGTCGGCGGCTTTGCGGTCTTCTTCGCCTTGGGCGCGGCCTTCTTGGCGGGAGTGGAAGGCTTCTTGGCGGCGGGCTTCTTCTTGGCGGCGGCCGCCTTCTTGTCCTTAGCGGCGGCTTTAGGCTTGGCCGGCGATGCGGCTGCCTTCTTCGCCTTGGCGGGCTTAGCGGCGGCGGGTTTCTTTGCGGCGGCTGAAGATTTCGCGCTAGACTTCTTGGCCGCGGCGGGCTTTTTGCCGGCGCCAGCAGACTTCGACTCCAGTTTGAACGAACCGGACGCGCCCTTGCCCTTGGTCTGAATCAGAGCACCGGATTCGACGGCGCTTTTCAGATATTTTCTGATGAAAGGAGCCAGCTTTTCGGCGTCAACTTTGTACTGGGCGGCGATGTACTTCTTGATAGCCTGAAGGGATGAACCGCTCCTCTCCTTCAGCTCCTTAATGGCGCTGTTGACCATCTCGGATGTCTTCGGGTGAGTGGGCTTCGCCTTAGGTTTCTTGGCGCCGGCGGAGGCGGATGCCTTGGGCTTCTTGGCGGGCGTCGCCGGGGCGGGTGCGTCGGCAGCAACTGCGGTATCGGCCATGTTTGAAATTAAAAGTGAATAATTTCAATGAGAATACGTAAAACAACAACAGCGAGCGAGCGAGCGAGCGAAAGAGGGACGTGCGAGCTCTACACGGCGCTGGATAGTACTATTTCATTCTACCGAGGGCGCCACCTATTATATAGTCTCCGGCTTAACCGTAACGCAGACCCTTATGTCGCGGGACGTTTTCTCGTAATAACACTTCCAACTTTTCACTTACTCGTTTATGATTAAACAATTTTTTTATTGAATTATTTTATAAGAATCGTGTTTAAAACGATACATGTACATACTTTATGAATCGATATATGTGTTTTCATTGGAATTTTATTATTTAGAAATCCGGTGTAAGAAGGAGAGAACATTACTTATGGTATTATGTGGTGCGGACACCTCGGGTCAGTTTAAAAAGTGATTTTTCACGTTAAAAACACACATATAACTAAATTATGTGTTTTCCAGTTAAAAGCGAAGATACCATAGATGTGTGGGATACAATAAGACCAGTAGAAAATTATAGTAATAAAGTTATTTCGAGGCGTTGTCTCCACTGTCGTAAAACAGCCGGACCTCTACTTTGACTGCCTACGTTGGTTGGTTTGATGTCTGATGGTACCGATGTAAAACTTTATAGGTACAGTTATTTATCATGTAAAAATATTTCTGAACATACAGACTTAATATGCAATAAATAAAAAAGTAAATACACGCGTCTGATAATATAAAAATTCGTTTAGATAAACTCACCTCTAGGAACATCACCGATACACGACATATCGACTGCGCAAAGAGTGAGTCTAGTCTATCTGCGAGACATCTTATAGAAAATAAATATAATAATTTAAGATATCTATAATAATCTGACTAAATGTTGAAATTAAAATAAAAACATATCAAGATTTATAAAATTTAACATTACTAGTGCCAAGGGTCTGGTCAGTGTTGTGTTGTGTGTGAGTGTGAGATGATGTTATTTACGAGTACCTACCTAATGCATGTTTGCGTGTGCCGTGTGTGCCTGATGTTTGTGAGTGTTTAATAATTATTCTTCTTATAAACACTTAGGAAATAGAGAGAAGAGCATGGATGTATACAGCTAGCTATATAATATATGGACGCTATGCTATGCTATGCACGGGGATGGATTAATTTCATAGTATACGACACATACTTTTACGCTCGATCGGTCGAATCGAATCGAATCGAATCGAATATATAGGCTAATAGGCACCTACAGAGCAGACACCAACATATATGTACACACAACTCTATATGTATGTAATTTATTAATTTTGATTACCCAAGAAGCTCAGTTGGGTTAGGTTAGGTTAGGTTAGGTTAGGTTAGATTAGCACATTATTACATACACTCAGTTAGTTAGTTTAGTTTATAGGTATGTAGTCTTTTCGGGCATTTGTGTGCGTCGGTTGCAATCAATGAATCGAAGATAAATAAATACTTTAACTACTTAAATAAAAAGAGTGTAAATGTGAATGAATGAATAAACGACACAATGAATAGAGATTGAAATATATTTATTATGTTTCAGGGGCAGCGGAGTCTGCAGAGAGTCAAGAGTCTACTACTACCTCACCTAACTAACACTGACCCTGCATGGAAGCTACATGGAAATTGGAGAAATAGCGTGGTGGGTGAGTTTTAATTGTTTCTTAATTACCTATTAACCTAAACAGATCGATTGATTGATTGTCCGTATGTGTCGCTACTGAAACCGTACAATACTAGTCGTAGTATTGTATTATATGGAACGATATGCGGCCCTGAAAAGGGCCTTTTTGTTTATTCGCGATCGCGTCTCGCGCCGTCAGCCCGGTCTCAGTTCTATGGAATACCTAGTACTGAGAGGCGGGCACGACGAGCGCGAGGATCGCGCGAGGAGGGTGGTCGCGATTAACCGCCGAAACCGTACAGGGTGCGGCCCTGGCGCTTCAGAGCGTAGACCACGTCCATGGCGGTGACGGTCTTCCTCTTGGCGTGCTCTGTGTAGGTGACCGCGTCGCGGATCACGTTCTCTAGGAACACCTTCAGCACGCCGCGGGTCTCCTCGTAGATCAGACCGGAGATACGCTTGACGCCTCCTCTGCGGGCCAGACGGCGGATGGCGGGCTTCGTGATACCCTGGATGTTATCACGGAGCACCTTCCTGTGGCGCTTGGCTCCTCCTTTCCCCAGACCTTTGCCTCCCTTACCGCGACCGGTCATTGTGACGGTATAGAGTTTGGAAACTTCTCGAACGAACTAAGCACGGAACACGACACACGACTTGCGGCGCGCGTCGACACGAGTGGAATAAAATCGTAGACTGTACGGGCCGCTTATTTATACGTTTTACCCTATTGCGGGGAGACGGGGGACGGGGTAATGAGATATCGGCATACAGAATTCGGACAAATTCACTGAAATAATTGAATATATTAAATAATATAATAATATACGCTTTGATTGCTTCAGAAATGTTATTTATAATAACCCTGGGTACCTACACACAGGGGATATGTCGCATTCGTTTATTGTAAATAACAGCGGCCGGCTTCGAAGACAAACTACTTATCACACTATCCAACCGTACGTAATTATAACGTTCAAATATTTAAAATACACAGTATTTAACATCATGTAATTTATTTATTGTTATATAGTTAGGCTTGTTACCATATGATGATGATATAATTATATAGGTAAGTATCTATCTACCTAATACGCTAGTTCAATCATTTTTATGTAATCCTTAATCATCTTCTGAATATAGAATTATTAGAATGCTGTCCTTCCCTACGAGGTGTTTTATTTATTTATTTATTTATTTTTTTATTTTTTTCATGTACATGATTTTATAAATCAGTCGTTGTAGGGAGAGAAAACCTACAGATATAGATAGGTACTTGTCCTTTGTGTATTTTTTCGTTAAATTCTGAATTCGTTTTTAAGTCAATACTATAACTGATATGTAAATTCTATTATTGATTGATGCACGTCAGTGTCGTTTATAGAAACGTTTATAATGTTTTCGACTCATGTGTGGCCCTGAAAAGGGCCTTTTGTCCTGACAGAAGCGTCACGTTCGCATGTCTAGAAGCAGAACGCCAGGTACAAACAAACAAAACAAATGAATGAATGCACCAAATGCGCTCGGCACAGACGGCGGTCGGTGATGTCGCTTCGTGTCAGTCTTTCAGCGTGGATTTAGTTGGAAAAAATCCCACACTGTTGTGTTTAAGCACGTTCGCCACGGATCCTGCGAGCGAGCTGGATGTCCTTGGGCATGATGGTGACGCGCTTGGCGTGGATCGCGCACAGGTTGGTGTCCTCGAAGAGTCCCACCAAGTAAGCCTCGCTGGCCTCCTGGAGAGCCATGACGGCAGAGCTCTGGAAGCGCAGGTCGGTCTTGAAGTCCTGCGCGATCTCACGGACGAGACGCTGGAAGGGCAGCTTGCGGATCAGCAGCTCGGTGCTCTTCTGGTAGCGACGGATCTCGCGGAGGGCGACGGTGCCGGGCCTGTAGCGATGGGGCTTCTTCACGCCGCCGGTGGCGGGCGCGCTCTTGCGAGCCGCCTTGGTGGCGAGCTGCTTGCGGGGCGCCTTGCCACCGGTGGATTTACGAGCGGTCTGCTTGGTACGGGCCATTGCAAAAAAGTTATTTAGTTACAACACGCGCGTGTGTACGTTACGTTCACGAGTCACGAGAGGGAATAAAAATTTTTTAGCGCGCGGTCTTCTTTTATGGGCTCGCCAGAAAGGGACGGACATGGTGTACGTGAGAGCGAGAGGGCTATAAAAGTTATATACGTGCCCCCGCTCCTTCTTACTTCACCCCTCTTGATAGTCGAACGAAATGACAACAAGCAAAAATCATATAATTTCTAATTATATTACATACAATTTTCTATATTTCTCATGTAATATATATTTTGTTAACTCATCGAACATGATTCTGAGAAAACTAACCGTATCTCTAACGTAAAGAGTTCTTTTTCCAACCTAAACTTCCATAAAACATATAAACTATGTACTTTGATGTAAAATATTACTGATATTCGATTCGATTCGATTCATGTAATTATTAATAATCACTAACCAAATCTAACTTTTTCAAACCTAACTCTTTCCGACCTAACTTCACGGAACCTAACTTTTTCAAACCTAACTCTTTCCGACCTAACTTTTTCAAACCTAACTCTTCCCAACCTAACCTAACCCCGAGCCGGTAATTAACAAGTCCACATAAGGTACACCTAATAAATAACACACGTTCTCACCTATCTATCGACATTAGTTAGCTAAATAGCGTCTTAACGTTTAAACACTTACAATTACTTAATTGTAAGTGCCGCGAACTAACTGGCGATATAGCCTCATTAGCTGTAATTTTAGCGAGTAACACCCGATTGTTATTTACTAAACAATATGCTGACTGATTGATCGACACCGCGTGCACGGCTAGAAACGTTTAACATATATTCAGAACGTATTTGTGGCCCTGAAAAGGGCCTTTTTGTACAATATATCGAACCCCAGAGCGGGCGCCGTGTCGTAGCAGCTCAACCGACTCGAACACACTTTTCAGTGCGTTCGCAGAGGGAGAGCGCAACGAGTGACGGACGCTTACTTGGAGCTGGTGTACTTGGTGACGGCCTTGGTGCCTTCACTGACGGCGTGCTTGG
This sequence comes from Pammene fasciana, assembly GCA_911728535.1. Taxonomy (NCBI): domain Eukaryota; kingdom Metazoa; phylum Arthropoda; class Insecta; order Lepidoptera; family Tortricidae; genus Pammene; species Pammene fasciana. The sequence continues at coordinate 4,996,697 of OU452296.1, forward strand.
CGAGCTCGCCGGGCAGGAGCAGCCTCACGGAGGTCTGCACCTCCCTGCTGGTGATGGTGGACCTCTTGTTGTAGTGGGCGAGACGGGAGGCCTCGGCGGCGATGCGCTCGAAAATGTCGTTCACGAACGAGTTCATGATTGACATGGCCTTGCTGGAGATACCGGTGTCGGGGTGGACCTGCTTGAGCACCTTGTAGATGTAGATAGCGTAGCTCTCCTTGCGCTTATGCTTCTTCTTTTTCTTCGAGTCGGACTTGGAGATGTTCTTCTGAGCCTTGCCGCTCTTCTTGGCAGCCTTGCCGCTAGTTTTCGGTGGCATAGTGAGACGTGTAGATGTTTACAGTACGAGAGTCGAACTGGAAATGTGAATTTTTTAAGAGCCGGCCGATTTTTGTTAATGCTGCGACCGGCAAATAGGGGATAAAATATCGAGAGCCGCGCAGGCGGCCTCTCGACCAATAGCGTTCTTGCGCGTCGTTAATATCATGGGTCGGTCGATGTGGTGGGGGGGGAGTGCAAGAGCGTGTTGATATTATTATTATATTACTTTTAACGTGTACACACGGCAAAAATAATAAATATAATTATGTGTTTTGTTGTTGATCTTTTGAAAATATACTAATAAAATAAAATATAATAAAAATAAACTACAGCGAGGCATACAATTTAATGTATAATTAATATAATTGTATTGTAATGATAAGTGTCAGTATATTATGCATCGAGAGACGCGCATAACTATTCATTCGCTTAGTTGCGCACTTGAGACCGTTATTTATATAGAAATAACATGCATACCTACCTATGTACTTACATATAAACCTATTTCATTATTTCTTCTCTCTCTCCCTCTATACATATTATATATTAGATATCTTTCTTTCTCCCCAATCTCTATATGTGTGTACCTACCTACTCGTACCTAGCGTCATCAGATATATCCGAGCGACTAATAGATTGATCTACAGATAGATTGTTGATTGACCGATGCCACATGTGTCGTACGCATGAAACTACTAAACGTCAGTTAGTACAGAATCGTATTGTGGCCCTGAAAAGGGCCTTTTGTAACGGTAGCGCGGACGGGAACGTTGCAAAAAATACCGCACGGTGCGACATTGCATATATAGCAACATACATCACACACGATACGATACAAATGCATCCATTCACTGATCGCCGGGCCAATACCGCCATAGATGCAGAGGCAGGTAAGTAGACATCTTAAGCCTTCTTCTCTGTCTTCTTGGGCAGGAGCACGGCCTGGATGTTAGGCAGCACACCACCCTGGGCGATGGTCACGCCGGAGAGGAGCTTGTTCAACTCCTCGTCGTTGCGGATCGCCAGCTGGAGATGTCTCGGGATGATCCTGGTCTTCTTGTTGTCGCGAGCGGCGTTGCCGGCCAACTCGAGAACCTCAGCTGCCAGGTACTCCATCACGGCGGCGAGGTAGACCGGAGCGCCGGCACCGACGCGCTCGGCATAGTTGCCCTTGCGTAGGAGCCTGTGGATACGGCCCACGGGGAACTGAAGTCCTGCACGGTTAGAACGGGACTTTGCCTTTCCCTTAACCTTGCCACCTTTGCCGCGTCCGGACATGATTGATATGAAAGTTTAGTTTAAACGCACAACGAGATAGAGATATGCACGAAGCGCAAACGCTATTAAAAAATAAATCGGCGGTCCCTAGACTTATAAGCGATCGTGGGGTATGCGTGTAGTGGGGATATACACCCGAATGCGGTCGGCCAATCGTGTCCAATCGAGAGCGAGAGCGAGAGCGAGAGAGATATATTTGTTTGTTTATTTATGATATATACGTATGCATGTATGTATGTATGAATGTATGTATGATGTCCAGTAATAAATAAATATATCAAATTGTATTAGAGAAAAAAAAAACAACAATTATTGATCTTGTCCTCAATATATATTCCGATATACTTACTTATTTAGTAATCGTAAAGATAGTGCATGCGTAGGTAGGTACGTTGCGTGTACTTAGGAACCGCCATATTTTAATAATTTTTTTTATTTATTATTAAAATTCTGAAACGATCTAATTTAATCAAATATCCTCGTGTATAGTGTATGGTGTTGAAATATAAATATATATTTGACTGATTGACCGATTCGTGTGGTGGTCGAAATTGATACTAGGTATACTACAATAATGTGTAAGTAGGTGGTACTAAAAAGAGTCTCTAGGTATGTGATGTTATAATTTAATATTTATTATAGTTTATATAGATTCTCGACCGACTGACTGACTGACTGACTGACTGACTGACTGACTGACTGACTGACCGTGCGTACATCAATGAAACAGGGGCGTTTTTGCCATTGAATACGTTTGTTAGCCCTGAAAAGGGCTTTTTGATGTGCTGTAAACGCAGCACAGGCGTATGACGGACGGGTGTGTGCGAGAAGAGGCGGCGACACGACCGAAATCGAAATCATCCTCCTCCACCACATCACTACCACGACCACAACCGCCACGAGCGACGTAATGACGACGACACAATAATAGCGCACTGTCTTTACTTCTTCGAGGCGGCCTTCTTGGCGGCGGGTTTCGCCTTGGGGGCGGCCGCGGCCTTCTTGGGTTTAGGCGCTTTAGGCTTCTTGGTCGGCGGCTTTGCGGTCTTCTTCGCCTTGGGCGCGGCCTTCTTGGCGGGAGTGGAAGGCTTCTTGGCGGCGGGCTTCTTCTTGGCGGCGGCCGCCTTCTTGTCCTTAGCGGCGGCTTTAGGCTTGGCCGGCGATGCGGCTGCCTTCTTCGCCTTGGCGGGCTTAGCGGCGGCGGGTTTCTTTGCGGCGGCTGAAGATTTCGCGCTAGACTTCTTGGCCGCGGCGGGCTTTTTGCCGGCGCCAGCAGACTTCGACTCCAGTTTGAACGAACCGGACGCGCCCTTGCCCTTGGTCTGAATCAGAGCACCGGATTCGACGGCGCTTTTCAGATATTTTCTGATGAAAGGAGCCAGCTTTTCGGCGTCAACTTTGTACTGGGCGGCGATGTACTTCTTGATAGCCTGAAGGGATGAACCGCTCCTCTCCTTCAGCTCCTTAATGGCGCTGTTGACCATCTCGGATGTCTTCGGGTGAGTGGGCTTCGCCTTAGGTTTCTTGGCGCCGGCGGAGGCGGATGCCTTGGGCTTCTTGGCGGGCGTCGCCGGGGCGGGTGCGTCGGCAGCAACTGCGGTATCGGCCATGTTTGAAATTAAAAGTGAATAATTTCAATGAGAATACGTAAAACAACAACAGCGAGCGAGCGAGCGAGCGAAAGAGGGACGTGCGAGCTCTACACGGCGCTGGATAGTACTATTTCATTCTACCGAGGGCGCCACCTATTATATAGTCTCCGGCTTAACCGTAACGCAGACCCTTATGTCGCGGGACGTTTTCTCGTAATAACACTTCCAACTTTTCACTTACTCGTTTATGATTAAACAATTTTTTTATTGAATTATTTTATAAGAATCGTGTTTAAAACGATACATGTACATACTTTATGAATCGATATATGTGTTTTCATTGGAATTTTATTATTTAGAAATCCGGTGTAAGAAGGAGAGAACATTACTTATGGTATTATGTGGTGCGGACACCTCGGGTCAGTTTAAAAAGTGATTTTTCACGTTAAAAACACACATATAACTAAATTATGTGTTTTCCAGTTAAAAGCGAAGATACCATAGATGTGTGGGATACAATAAGACCAGTAGAAAATTATAGTAATAAAGTTATTTCGAGGCGTTGTCTCCACTGTCGTAAAACAGCCGGACCTCTACTTTGACTGCCTACGTTGGTTGGTTTGATGTCTGATGGTACCGATGTAAAACTTTATAGGTACAGTTATTTATCATGTAAAAATATTTCTGAACATACAGACTTAATATGCAATAAATAAAAAAGTAAATACACGCGTCTGATAATATAAAAATTCGTTTAGATAAACTCACCTCTAGGAACATCACCGATACACGACATATCGACTGCGCAAAGAGTGAGTCTAGTCTATCTGCGAGACATCTTATAGAAAATAAATATAATAATTTAAGATATCTATAATAATCTGACTAAATGTTGAAATTAAAATAAAAACATATCAAGATTTATAAAATTTAACATTACTAGTGCCAAGGGTCTGGTCAGTGTTGTGTTGTGTGTGAGTGTGAGATGATGTTATTTACGAGTACCTACCTAATGCATGTTTGCGTGTGCCGTGTGTGCCTGATGTTTGTGAGTGTTTAATAATTATTCTTCTTATAAACACTTAGGAAATAGAGAGAAGAGCATGGATGTATACAGCTAGCTATATAATATATGGACGCTATGCTATGCTATGCACGGGGATGGATTAATTTCATAGTATACGACACATACTTTTACGCTCGATCGGTCGAATCGAATCGAATCGAATCGAATATATAGGCTAATAGGCACCTACAGAGCAGACACCAACATATATGTACACACAACTCTATATGTATGTAATTTATTAATTTTGATTACCCAAGAAGCTCAGTTGGGTTAGGTTAGGTTAGGTTAGGTTAGGTTAGATTAGCACATTATTACATACACTCAGTTAGTTAGTTTAGTTTATAGGTATGTAGTCTTTTCGGGCATTTGTGTGCGTCGGTTGCAATCAATGAATCGAAGATAAATAAATACTTTAACTACTTAAATAAAAAGAGTGTAAATGTGAATGAATGAATAAACGACACAATGAATAGAGATTGAAATATATTTATTATGTTTCAGGGGCAGCGGAGTCTGCAGAGAGTCAAGAGTCTACTACTACCTCACCTAACTAACACTGACCCTGCATGGAAGCTACATGGAAATTGGAGAAATAGCGTGGTGGGTGAGTTTTAATTGTTTCTTAATTACCTATTAACCTAAACAGATCGATTGATTGATTGTCCGTATGTGTCGCTACTGAAACCGTACAATACTAGTCGTAGTATTGTATTATATGGAACGATATGCGGCCCTGAAAAGGGCCTTTTTGTTTATTCGCGATCGCGTCTCGCGCCGTCAGCCCGGTCTCAGTTCTATGGAATACCTAGTACTGAGAGGCGGGCACGACGAGCGCGAGGATCGCGCGAGGAGGGTGGTCGCGATTAACCGCCGAAACCGTACAGGGTGCGGCCCTGGCGCTTCAGAGCGTAGACCACGTCCATGGCGGTGACGGTCTTCCTCTTGGCGTGCTCTGTGTAGGTGACCGCGTCGCGGATCACGTTCTCTAGGAACACCTTCAGCACGCCGCGGGTCTCCTCGTAGATCAGACCGGAGATACGCTTGACGCCTCCTCTGCGGGCCAGACGGCGGATGGCGGGCTTCGTGATACCCTGGATGTTATCACGGAGCACCTTCCTGTGGCGCTTGGCTCCTCCTTTCCCCAGACCTTTGCCTCCCTTACCGCGACCGGTCATTGTGACGGTATAGAGTTTGGAAACTTCTCGAACGAACTAAGCACGGAACACGACACACGACTTGCGGCGCGCGTCGACACGAGTGGAATAAAATCGTAGACTGTACGGGCCGCTTATTTATACGTTTTACCCTATTGCGGGGAGACGGGGGACGGGGTAATGAGATATCGGCATACAGAATTCGGACAAATTCACTGAAATAATTGAATATATTAAATAATATAATAATATACGCTTTGATTGCTTCAGAAATGTTATTTATAATAACCCTGGGTACCTACACACAGGGGATATGTCGCATTCGTTTATTGTAAATAACAGCGGCCGGCTTCGAAGACAAACTACTTATCACACTATCCAACCGTACGTAATTATAACGTTCAAATATTTAAAATACACAGTATTTAACATCATGTAATTTATTTATTGTTATATAGTTAGGCTTGTTACCATATGATGATGATATAATTATATAGGTAAGTATCTATCTACCTAATACGCTAGTTCAATCATTTTTATGTAATCCTTAATCATCTTCTGAATATAGAATTATTAGAATGCTGTCCTTCCCTACGAGGTGTTTTATTTATTTATTTATTTATTTTTTTATTTTTTTCATGTACATGATTTTATAAATCAGTCGTTGTAGGGAGAGAAAACCTACAGATATAGATAGGTACTTGTCCTTTGTGTATTTTTTCGTTAAATTCTGAATTCGTTTTTAAGTCAATACTATAACTGATATGTAAATTCTATTATTGATTGATGCACGTCAGTGTCGTTTATAGAAACGTTTATAATGTTTTCGACTCATGTGTGGCCCTGAAAAGGGCCTTTTGTCCTGACAGAAGCGTCACGTTCGCATGTCTAGAAGCAGAACGCCAGGTACAAACAAACAAAACAAATGAATGAATGCACCAAATGCGCTCGGCACAGACGGCGGTCGGTGATGTCGCTTCGTGTCAGTCTTTCAGCGTGGATTTAGTTGGAAAAAATCCCACACTGTTGTGTTTAAGCACGTTCGCCACGGATCCTGCGAGCGAGCTGGATGTCCTTGGGCATGATGGTGACGCGCTTGGCGTGGATCGCGCACAGGTTGGTGTCCTCGAAGAGTCCCACCAAGTAAGCCTCGCTGGCCTCCTGGAGAGCCATGACGGCAGAGCTCTGGAAGCGCAGGTCGGTCTTGAAGTCCTGCGCGATCTCACGGACGAGACGCTGGAAGGGCAGCTTGCGGATCAGCAGCTCGGTGCTCTTCTGGTAGCGACGGATCTCGCGGAGGGCGACGGTGCCGGGCCTGTAGCGATGGGGCTTCTTCACGCCGCCGGTGGCGGGCGCGCTCTTGCGAGCCGCCTTGGTGGCGAGCTGCTTGCGGGGCGCCTTGCCACCGGTGGATTTACGAGCGGTCTGCTTGGTACGGGCCATTGCAAAAAAGTTATTTAGTTACAACACGCGCGTGTGTACGTTACGTTCACGAGTCACGAGAGGGAATAAAAATTTTTTAGCGCGCGGTCTTCTTTTATGGGCTCGCCAGAAAGGGACGGACATGGTGTACGTGAGAGCGAGAGGGCTATAAAAGTTATATACGTGCCCCCGCTCCTTCTTACTTCACCCCTCTTGATAGTCGAACGAAATGACAACAAGCAAAAATCATATAATTTCTAATTATATTACATACAATTTTCTATATTTCTCATGTAATATATATTTTGTTAACTCATCGAACATGATTCTGAGAAAACTAACCGTATCTCTAACGTAAAGAGTTCTTTTTCCAACCTAAACTTCCATAAAACATATAAACTATGTACTTTGATGTAAAATATTACTGATATTCGATTCGATTCGATTCATGTAATTATTAATAATCACTAACCAAATCTAACTTTTTCAAACCTAACTCTTTCCGACCTAACTTCACGGAACCTAACTTTTTCAAACCTAACTCTTTCCGACCTAACTTTTTCAAACCTAACTCTTCCCAACCTAACCTAACCCCGAGCCGGTAATTAACAAGTCCACATAAGGTACACCTAATAAATAACACACGTTCTCACCTATCTATCGACATTAGTTAGCTAAATAGCGTCTTAACGTTTAAACACTTACAATTACTTAATTGTAAGTGCCGCGAACTAACTGGCGATATAGCCTCATTAGCTGTAATTTTAGCGAGTAACACCCGATTGTTATTTACTAAACAATATGCTGACTGATTGATCGACACCGCGTGCACGGCTAGAAACGTTTAACATATATTCAGAACGTATTTGTGGCCCTGAAAAGGGCCTTTTTGTACAATATATCGAACCCCAGAGCGGGCGCCGTGTCGTAGCAGCTCAACCGACTCGAACACACTTTTCAGTGCGTTCGCAGAGGGAGAGCGCAACGAGTGACGGACGCTTACTTGGAGCTGGTGTACTTGGTGACGGCCTTGGTGCCTTCACTGACGGCGTGCTTGGCGAGCTCGCCGGGCAGGAGCAGCCTCACGGAGGTCTGCACCTCCCTGCTGGTGATGGTGGACCTCTTGTTGTAGTGGGCGAGACGGGAGGCCTCGGCGGCGATGCGCTCGAAAATGTCGTTCACGAACGAGTTCATGATTGACATGGCCTTGCTGGAGATACCGGTGTCGGGGTGGACCTGCTTGAGCACCTTGTAGATGTAGATAGCGTAGCTCTCCTTGCGCTTATGCTTCTTCTTTTTCTTCGAGTCGGACTTGGAGATGTTCTTCTGAGCCTTGCCGCTCTTCTTGGCAGCCTTGCCGCTAGTTTTCGGTGGCATAGTGAGACGTGTAGATGTTTACAGTACGAGAGTCGAACTGGAAATGTGAATTTTTTAAGAGCCGGCCGATTTTTGTTAATGCTGCGACCGGCAAATAGGGGATAAAATATCGAGAGCCGCGCAGGCGGCCTCTCGACCAATAGCGTTCTTGCGCGTCGTTAATATCATGGGTCGGTCGATGTGGTGGGGGGGGAGTGCAAGAGCGTGTTGATATTATTATTATATTACTTTTAACGTGTACACACGGCAAAAATAATAAATATAATTATGTGTTTTGTTGTTGATCTTTTGAAAATATACTAATAAAATAAAATATAATAAAAATAAACTACAGCGAGGCATACAATTTAATGTATAATTAATATAATTGTATTGTAATGATAAGTGTCAGTATATTATGCATCGAGAGACGCGCATAACTATTCATTCGCTTAGTTGCGCACTTGAGACCGTTATTTATATAGAAATAACATGCATACCTACCTATGTACTTACATATAAACCTATTTCATTATTTCTTCTCTCTCTCCCTCTATACATATTATATATTAGATATCTTTCTTTCTCCCCAATCTCTATATGTGTGTACCTACCTACTCGTACCTAGCGTCATCAGATATATCCGAGCGACTAATAGATTGATCTACAGATAGATTGTTGATTGACCGATGCCACATGTGTCGTACGCATGAAACTACTAAACGTCAGTTAGTACAGAATCGTATTGTGGCCCTGAAAAGGGCCTTTTGTAACGGTAGCGCGGACGGGAACGTTGCAAAAAATACCGCACGGTGCGACATTGCATATATAGCAACATACATCACACACGATACGATACAAATGCATCCATTCACTGATCGCCGGGCCAATACCGCCATAGATGCAGAGGCAGGTAAGTAGACATCTTAAGCCTTCTTCTCTGTCTTCTTGGGCAGGAGCACGGCCTGGATGTTAGGCAGCACACCACCCTGGGCGATGGTCACGCCGGAGAGGAGCTTGTTCAACTCCTCGTCGTTGCGGATCGCCAGCTGGAGATGTCTCGGGATGATCCTGGTCTTCTTGTTGTCGCGAGCGGCGTTGCCGGCCAACTCGAGAACCTCAGCTGCCAGGTACTCCATCACGGCGGCGAGGTAGACCGGAGCGCCGGCACCGACGCGCTCGGCATAGTTGCCCTTGCGTAGGAGCCTGTGGATACGGCCCACGGGGAACTGAAGTCCTGCACGGTTAGAACGGGACTTTGCCTTTCCCTTAACCTTGCCACCTTTGCCGCGTCCGGACATGATTGATATGAAAGTTTAGTTTAAACGCACAACGAGATAGAGATATGCACGAAGCGCAAACGCTATTAAAAAATAAATCGGCGGTCCCTAGACTTATAAGCGATCGTGGGGTATGCGTGTAGTGGGGATATACACCCGAATGCGGTCGGCCAATCGTGTCCAATCGAGAGCGAGAGCGAGAGCGAGAGAGATATATTTGTTTGTTTATTTATGATATATACGTATGCATGTATGTATGTATGAATGTATGTATGATGTCCAGTAATAAATAAATATATCAAATTGTATTAGAGAAAAAAAAAACAACAATTATTGATCTTGTCCTCAATATATATTCCGATATACTTACTTATTTAGTAATCGTAAAGATAGTGCATGCGTAGGTAGGTACGTTGCGTGTACTTAGGAACCGCCATATTTTAATAATTTTTTTTATTTATTATTAAAATTCTGAAACGATCTAATTTAATCAAATATCCTCGTGTATAGTGTATGGTGTTGAAATATAAATATATATTTGACTGATTGACCGATTCGTGTG